>CM022302.1:115018629-115328014 GCA_011799875.1 Thinopyrum elongatum
GCTTTGGTGATGAGTCTCATGAGTTTAATTTTCCAAGTTTAATAGACAACCTCACAAGAAAGAATTACCTAGTAAGGATGAAATAATTGGTCTTGCTTCTATTGTTGTGCCTCCTACTGATCCACTAGAACAATATTTGCTAGACCATTAAAATGATATGCACATGCATGAAAGAAATGAAATAGATAAAATTTTCTTTGAACAACGACCTCTGCTCAAACATAATTTTCCTATTGAAACTCTAGGAGGTCCTCTTCCACCTAAAGGTGATCTTGTGTTTGAATTGAAACAATTGCCAGACACTTTGAAATATGCTTATCTTGATGAGAAAAAGATATATCCTATTATTATTAGTGCTAACCTTTCAGAACATGAAGAAGAAAGATTATTGAAAATTCTGAAGAAGCACCGAGCTGCTATTGGATATACTCTTGATGATCTTAAGGGCATTAGTCCCACTCTCTGTCAGCACAAAATTAATATGGAACCTGATGCTAAACCCGTTGTTGATCATCAACAACTTTTGAATCCTAAGATGAAATAAGTGGTAAGAACTGAAATATTAAAACTTCTAGAAGCAGGTATAATCTATCCTATAGCTGATAGTAGATGGGTAAGTCATGTTCACTACGTCCCTAAGAAGGGAGGTATTACCGTTGTTCCTAATGATAAAAATGAACTCATTCCACAAAGAATTATTACTGGCTATAGAATGGTAATTGATTTTAGAAAATTAAATAAAGCAACTAGAAAGGATCATTACCCTTTGCCTTTTATTGATCAAATGCTAGAAAGATTATCAAAGCACACATACTTTTGCTTCTTTGATGGATATTCTGGTTTTTCTCAAATACCTGTTCCACAACCTGATCAAGAGAAAACCACCTTTACTTGTCCTTTTCGAACTTATGCTTATAGACATATGCCTTTTGGTTTATGCAATTGAGAAAATGACATGTCCTAAAGATATCCAAGGTATTCGTAGTTTCCTCGGTCATGCTGGTTTCTATAGGAGGTTTATTAAAGACTTCTCTAAAGTTTCTAGGCCTCTTACAAATCTTTTACAAAAGGATGTTCCGTTTGTTTTTTATGATGATTGTGTAGAAGCCTTTGAAACACTTAAGAAAGCCTTAACTTCTGCACCTATTGTCCAACCACTTGATTGGAACTTGCCTTTTGAAATTATGTGTGATGCTAGTGATTATGTTGTTGGTGCTGTTCTAGGACAAAGAGTTGATAAAAAGTTAAATGTTATCCATTATGCTAGTAAAACTCTAGACAGTGCTCAACGAAACTATGCTACTACTGAAAAGGAATTTTTAGCAGTTGTATTTGCTTGTGATAAATTCAGATCTTGTATTGTTGATTCTAAAGTGATTGTTCACACTGATCATGCTGCTATAAAATATCTTATGGAAAAGAAAGATGCTAAACCTAGACTCATTAGGTGGGTTCTCTTGTTACAAGAATTTGATTTACATATCACTAATAGAAAAGGAGCTGAGAACCCCGTAGCTGATAACTTGTCTACGTTAGAAAATATTCTTGATGACCCATAACCTATTAATAATAGCTTTCCTGATGAGCAACTAGCTGCAATAAATGTTTCTCATAACACTCCTTGGTATGCTGACTATGCTAATTACATTGTTACAAAATATATACCACCTAGTTTCACATACCAACAAAAGAAAAAATTCTTCTATGATTTAAGACATTACTTTTGGGATGACCCACATCTTTACAAAGAAGTAGATGGTATTATTAGACGTTGTGTACCTGAGCATGAATAGGAACAAATCCTATGGAAATGTCACTCCGAAGCTTATGGAGGGCATCATGCGGGAGATAGAACTGCTCACAAGGTATTGCAATCTGGTTTTTATTGGCCTACTCTCTTCAAGGATTCCCGTAAGTTTGTTTTATCTTGTGATGAATGTCAAAGAATTGGTAATATTGGTAAGCGTCAGGAAATGCCTATGAATTATTCTCTTGCAGTTGAATCATTTGATGTTTGGGGTTTTGATTACATAGGACCCTTTACTTCCTCTAATGGGTATACACATATTTTGGTTGCTGTTGATTATGTTACTAAGTGGGTAGAAGCTATTCCAACTAGTAGTGCTGATCACAACGCCTCTATTAAAATGCTTAAGGAAGTTATTTTCCCAAGGTTTGGAGTCCCTAGATACCTAATGACTGATGGTGGTTCGCACTTTATTCATGGTGCTTTCCGTAAAATGCTTGATAAATATGATGTTAACCATAGAATTGCATCACCCTATCATCCTCAATCTAGTGGTCAAGTTGAACTTAGCAATAAAGAAATAAAATTAATTCTACAAAAAACTGTCAATAGGTCCCGAAAGAATTGGTCTAAGAAATTAGCTGATGCACTTTGAGCCTACAGAACAGCATATAAAAATCCTATGGGTATCTCTCCCTATAAAATGGTTTATGGAAAAGCTTGTCATTTGCCTCTTGAGTTAGAACATAAAGCATATTGGGCAATTAAAGAACTCAACTATGATTTCAAACTTGTCGGTTAAAAGAGGTTATTTGATATTAGCTCACTAAATGAATGGAGAACCCAAGCTTATGAAAATGCCAAGTTATTTAAAGAAAATGTTAAAAGATGGCATGACAAGAGAATACAAAAACGAGAATTCAAAGTTGGAGAATATGTCCTATTGTACAACTCTCATTTCAGATTCTTTGTAGGAAAATTCCTCTCTAAATGTGAAGGATCATATATCATCGAAGAGGTTTACCGCTCTGGATCTATCAAAATAAATAATGCCAAAGGTACTAACCCGAAGGTGGTTAATGGGCAAAGAATTAAACACTATATCTCAGGTACGCCCATTAATGTTGAAAGCAATATTATTCAAACCATGACACCTGAGGAGCACATAAAAGAGACCTTCCGGAACACTCCAGAATAACTAAAAAAGGAGGAGGTACGTGATACGGTAGGTAAACGGACTCCGAAAAATCCGCAAAAATATTTTCTGTCAGTTTTGGAATATAATTTTTTTTAGGAAAATAAGAAACAACCAGGAAGGCAACCCTGCTGGGCACAAGACACCAGGGCGTGCCCAGGTGGGTTGTGCCCACCTCGGGTACCTTCCGGACTCCGTTTTTCTCTCATTTACTTGTTTCCCAAGATAAAAAATCTTTATATACCCCCCGAACCTATTGAGCACCGTATCGCGGAGAAATCTCCTATTTTCTTTTCCTCGCTGTTTTCTGCTAGATTTGTCAAGCTAGGCATCATGTCTTCTTCTCCCACCAACAACGTAGAAGAGGATGCTTGGTTGATGAAGATTGAATTGAAGAGAGAAGAACCCAAAGAAGCCTTCAAGGGGGACAAGAGCAAGGAAGCTACTGGAGATCAAGCCCCAGCTGTGGAGCAGACCTTGCCCCCGGAGGAAGAAGAAGAAGATATCCTTCAACCATACTATGAATATCTCACTCCTACTGAGATTGAAGCCTTTAGGATCATTGAAACAGTCCGTGTTCAAAACAAATATCTCACCCGTGAAAATATTTTATTGCAAGAGCACATCATTGCCCTTCGGGGCGTCATCCGAAGATTGGAGTATCTTTCGAGCCTGAAGGACAAATCCGCTACTACCTCATCACCACCACCACCTTCTTCATCACAAAAGGAGACTTGAGTTCATGGTATGGACACTCCCCTTGGCATGTGCCAAGCTTGGGGGAGGTGTCCCGGTATCGTATCACCACCACTATCTTTGCCTTTATCTATTTTAGTTCGATCTTTAGTTTCCTATGATTTAGTTGAATAAAAGTTTTAGTTTGATCCTTTTTTTGAGTGTTTGCTTAGTGATCTCTCAATCGATGTAATCATGTGCAAGATATATAATAAAGAGTAGTTTGAGTTTTGTTTCTTTACTTTTATGTCTCAATAAAAAGAAAGGAAAATAAATGAAAAGATCATATGCTAATCTTATGGTAAGTAATGACATCACATAAGGAAAAATATAAGTGGTAAAATTTGTTGGAGATTGACAAACATGACATTAGTCAAGGATGCAACTCATGAAAGAATTAATAAAGGAAGAGAAGATTCACATGCAAATACACTATCTTGGACATCTTTTATGATTGTGAGCCCCCATTAAATATTTTGTGTCAAAATAGTTGACGCTGGACAAGGAAGACAATGTGATGATTTATGTTTGTTCATATTCACATAGAAGTTATATTATCATAGATCCTTTAACATGTGGTGCTTGCTCAATATCTTTTCTAGCCAAAAAATTCCGCACTAAGTAGAGATACTACTTGTGCATCCAAAACCCTTAACCCAAATCTTATTTTGAGAGTCCACCATACCTACCTATGGATTGAATAAGATCCTTCAAGTAAGTTGTCATCGGTGCAATAAGGCAATAAAAATTGCTTCTAAATGTGTTGGATCATTTAGTGTAAGAGAAAATTGAGCATTGTACGAACTTGTGATGGCAAAGTAATAAAAGCGACGGACTGCATAATAAAGGTTGCTATCACAAGGGGCAATATAACGTGACGTTCTTTTGCATTAAGGGATTTGGCATACAAACAAATAAGCGCATGACAACCTCTGCTTCCCTCTGCGAAGGGCCTATCTTTTACTTTTATGCATTTACTTTTATGAAGAGTCAAAGTTTTCTTCCCTATTCCTTTTAATTTTTCTTTTTGCAAGCATCATGTGGTGAGGAAAGATCTAGGCACATATATCCAGTTGGATATGAGTAGGCATGAGTTATTATTGTTGACATCACTCTTGAGGTGAGTACGCTGGGAGGCGAAACTATAAGCCCCTATCTTTCTATGTGTCCGGTTGAAACATTTTGTTCATGGGTACGCTATGAGTGTTAGCAATCATAGAAGACTAAATGATGGTTGAGTATGTGAACTTGCCTAAAGGCTCCGATACGTGACCCTTCCTGAAAATATGATGAATTATAGTTGCAAAGTTGACTGAGAACATAGTTTGTTGGTTTTCAATGAGGTTTATGCTTCATACTTCAATGTTGTGATGAATTGTTACTTGTTCATGAGAAGCTATATGATAAAAGTTGTGTGATAAAGTTTTATGTTAAAGTTCCTTGCTGTTATAATAATATGCATGATGCTTTTATGTCCGTATTTTGTTTTTATCGACACCTCTCTCTCTTTCTCTATCTCTCTAAGCATGTGGGCATGTTTTTCGATTTTGGTTTTTGCTTGAGGACAAGCGAGGTCTAAGCTTGGGCGAGTTGTTACGTCCATTTTGCATCATGTTTTCCTACTGTTATTTATAATGTTTTTATGCATAATGATGCTTTTGGGAGTAATTCTAATGCCTTTTCTCTCATAATATGCAAGGTTTATACAAAGAGGGAGAATACCGGCAACTGGAATTCTGGACCCGAAAAAGCTACGTCAGAGTTACCTATTCTGCACATCTCCAAATAAGCTGAAACTTCACGGAGATTTTTTATGGAATATTTAAGAATTATTGGAGCAAATAACTACCAGAGGGGGCCCACCAGGTGGGCACAACCCACCTGGGCGCGCCAGGGCCCCCAGGCGCGCCCTGGTGGGTTGTGCCCTCCTTGGCCCACCTCTGGTGCCCCTCTTCTGGTATATAAGTCATTTTGACCTAGAAAAAAATAAGAGGAGTACTTTCGGGACGAAACACCGCCGTCTCAAGGCGGAACTTGGGCAGGAGCACTTTTGCCCTCCGGTGGAGCGATTCCGTCGGGGGAACTTCCCTCCGAAAGGGGGAAATCATCGTCATCATCATCACCAACAACTCTCCCATCTTTGGGAGGGCCATCTCCATCAACATCTTCAATAGCACCATCTCCTCTCAAACCCTAGTTCATCTCTTGTGTTCAATCTTTGTACCGGAACCTTAGATTTACTTGTAGGTGACTAGTAGTGTTGATTACATCTTGTAGTTGATTACTATATGGTTTATTTGGTGGAAGATTATATGTTCAGATCCATTATGCTATTTAATACCCCTCTGATCTTGAGCATGATTATTATTTGTGAGTAGTTACTTTTGTTCTTGAGGTCACGGGAGAAGTCATGTTGCAAGTAATCATGTGAACTTGATATGTGTTCGATATTTTGATGGTATGTATGTTGTGATTCCCTTAGTGGTGTCATGTGAACGTCGACTACATGGCACTTCACCATATTTGGGCCTAAGGGAATGCATTGTGGAGTAGTTATTAGATGATGGGTTGCTAGAGTGATAGAAGCTTAAACCCTAGTTTATGCGCTACTTCATAAGGGACTGATTTGGATCCAAAAGTTTAATGCTATGGTTAGATTTTATCTTAATACTTTTCGCGTAGTTGCGGATGCTTGCGAGGGGGTTAATCATAAGTAGGAGGTTTGTTCAAGTAAGAATAGCACCTAACCAGCGATCCACCCACATATCAAATTATCAAAGTAGCGAACATGAATCAAACCAACATGATGAAAGTGATATGATGAAATTCCCGTGTACCCTCAAGAATGCTTTGCTTATCATAAGAGACCGTTTTGGCCTTTCCTTTGCCACAAAAGGATTGGGATACCTTGCTGCACTTTATTTATCATTACCGTTACTTGCTCATTACAAATTATCTTGCTATCAAACTACTTGTTACCGACTATTTTAGTGCTTGCAAAAAATACCCTGCTGAAAACCACTTGTCATTTTCTTCTGCTCCTCGTTGGGTTCGACACTCTTAGTTATTGAAAGGACTACGATTGATCCCCTATACTTGTGGGTCATCAAACACCATGTGTTGTCGTGTGTCATGGTAATAACGCACACAATTTGCAGAGACAAATAGGTCCGGCGCTAGGCTGTGGCAGTCAGTGTAGGTATGCTAGTAGGTCACGGGTAGGATAGTGGTAGCCCTGGCAGGAAGCTAGGTGGGCCATCAGGGTGGAAAGACAACAATCTAATGTACTACCTCCGTTCTGGTTTATTGGTCTTTTTCGTATTTTATATCAAAATTTAATCATAGATTTAACTGACAAAATGTTAATGCGTGTCATAAAAAAACATATCATTGGATTCGTATTTGAACATAGTTTCTAATGATACTATTTTTTATGACATGCATTAACACTTGTTAATTAAATTCATGGTCAAAATTTGACACAAAATACTAAGGGGGCCAATAAACTAGAACAGGGATAGTAGATCATATACCGGAACGTGGCTCCAGGTCTGGTCAGATCATCATGGGGCCCTAGGCATTTTAGTTCAGCGGAGTTTTTATATGTACCATGCACATTAAAGATTCATGTACCGATCAAATGTTTATGTGATTCATGACTACTAAGCCCCATCCGTAATATGCAGGATTACACACTGATTGGCATTATATTATGTGTTTATTATTCATTTGGTGCCAACATGCGTCGATGCGGAACCTAGGATGCGTTTGGTTATCTGCATTATGTTTTGTCACTTTGCATGCTTGTTCCAGTTGGGTCTGGCTGAGCATATGCAGGTAAAAAACCAACATCTGCATGTTGATTGGTTGCCTGCATTGCATCAAGGCCCAGATGAGTGCAAGTTGTTTGGTTGCCTGTGTTTGTGCTTTAGGGGTGAGCAGATGCAAATCACATCTGTTTGGCTGTGTGCAAGTACTTGGTCTTCTCACCCCTATCAAATGTTATGGATTTACTACCCATTTGACAGCACACAACATAGAGGATGATCAAGAATAAGAACAACAACAGAAGAACATGAAGAACAGAGCAAAAAATATGAAAACAGGCAGATAAGCTAGGCATAAGTAGCAGAAGAATACTACTAGGCATAAGTTTAAACAGCAGGGCATCCCATGCCCCTATTGGACCCCATGGTGCTGGTCCCTAGGAAAAATATAGACATGTTCACAATAAACTACTTTAGTTCATACTTTAGACAGACAAACTACATGGCATGCGAGATGTCGCTGACACAGCTGTGCTTGGAGCACCGGACCCTGCAGATGTTCGAGGTATTGGCGTTGAAGATATGCACCTTCAGCCCCAGTCCCGAGAGGTTGAAGACTAGGAGGTCGCCGAGGATGATTTTGTGCCGGCGACAGAAGTACTCCCAGCCGCGCCCGAGCACCATGTGCCCCTTGAACATCTACACCTGTACCCAGAACTTGCATCATTTGTTGGCGGAGAGGCTGACAACATGACGAGGGCCGGTGACCAGCCATTGCTTCATCACCGGCCTAAAGGCAAGCGGGATGACAAGCATGGCGATGTCCTCCTGGTCATGAATCTGCAAGTAGAACCTGATTGGTTCCCGTGCACTCTCCTCGTGACCGGTCCTTGGCCTCCTGCCAGCGCCGAGCGGCATGCTCATGTACTCCACCCTGCCAGGAACCACCACCCTCTCCAGCCACCGGTTCATGGGGATGAGGTACTCCGCACCCTCTGCGCCGCCAATGACCTGTGCTCTTCCACTGACTCTGTCCCACTTCATCTTGATTATCTCGTCAGCAAGGTGGACGACAATTAGCAACAATGATTGATGATCATTGGCAGTGCAATGCCAATGATCAGAGCTAGCAATCATCAGTGCTCACTGATCAAACTTAACATTGATCAGTGCTAACAGTGATCAGAGCTAGCAATGATCAATGATAACACTGATCAAAGCTAACAATGATCAGTGCTAGTAATGATCAAACCTAATACTGATCAGTGCTACCAATGATCAGAGCTATCAGATCACGCCAAATGCACATGCACATGCATTGTCCTACTATGATCATGTACGTCCTACTACTATTTTTGGCATTCAGGTATGTCCTACTAGCATGCACATGCAATGTCCTATGTTGATCATGCATTCACGTAGCCTAACAACAACAAGAACAACATCTAACACACTTACACAGTGATACGTCTCCAACGTATCTATAATTTTTTATTGTTCCATGCTATTATATTATCTGTTTTGGATGTTTTATATGCATTAATATGCTATTTTATATTATTTTTGGGACTAACCTATTAACCTAGAGCCCAGTGCCAGTTTCTGTTTTTTCCTTGTTTTTGAGCTTCGCAGAAAAGGAATACCAAACGGAATAAAACTTCACGATGATTTTTCTTGGACCAGAAGACACCCAGGGGCCTTGGAGTCCAAGTCAGAAGAGCCGCGAGGTGGCGACAAGTGTGGAGGGCGCGCCTGAAAGTGCAACTAATCCCCGGGTGGTTTTGGTAATTCATAACAACATATAGCTCATTGAACTAATATCCTTTCAAGTGAAAATTTTCAAATAGTTCAATGATTGGCATGGCATGGACTAGAGATGTGGACCCCTCAAAATGCTAAGGACAAAGATTGGCAAAAGCTCAAGACTCATCATTTCTATTTTAGTGATCCAATATCACATTGAGTCTATAGGAAAAGCCAATACTATTAAAAGGGGATGAGGTGTTTCATAATGGTCTACTTGCTAAAAATGCTTAGTGATGTGCTCCAAAGCCCTCAACCCCTTTCTCATTTCCTCATATGTCCTAAACCTAAAGTCAAACTCGGCCCCACCGATTTGATCTATCCGGCGCCACCGAGTTTCTTTGACATAGCCACTGCCAGAAACCCTAATCAATCGGTCTCACCGATTGGGATTTCAGTCTCATCGAGATGGCAATGCAAACTCTCTGTTTCCCTTCGTAACATTTCGGTCTCACCGAAATGAGTGATCGGTCCCACCGAGTTCACAATGCAAGCTCTCTGTTGCCTGTTGCAATTATTTTGGTCTCACCGGAATATGCAATCGGTCCCACCGAGTTTGCCTGACCAACTCTCCGTTTAACTCATTGCTGAAATCGGTCCCACCGAGTTCATGCAATCGGTCACACCGAGATGAGGTCTTGCCCTAACCCTAGCACATCGGTTCCACCGAGTTGAGTATATCGGTCCCACCGAGATTAATAACGTTCACATTTTGAATTGAATCGGTCTCACCGAGTTCTTCTATTCGGTCTGACCGAGTTGAGTCAAATGTGTGTAACGGTTGGATTTTGTGTGGAGGCTATATATACCCCTCCACCCCTTCTCTATTCAAGAGAGAGCCATCAGAATGAGCCTACACTTCCACTACTTATTTTCTGAGAGAGAACCACCTACTCATGTGTTGAGATCAAGACATTCCATTCCTACCACAAGAATCTTGATCTCTAGCCTTCCCCAAGTTGCTTTCCACTCAAATCATCTTTCCACCATAGCCAAATCTGTGTGAGAGAGTTGAGTGTTGGGGAGACTATCATTTGAAGCACAAGAGCAAGGAGTTCATCATCAACACACCATTTATTATCTTTTGGAGAGTGGTGTCTCTTAGATTGGTTAGGTGTCACTTGGGAGCCTCCGACAAGATTGTGGAGTTGAACCAAGGAGTTTGTAAGGGCAAGAAGATCACCTACTTCATGAAGATCTACCCGAGTGAGGCAAGTCCTTCATGGGCGATGGCCATGGTGGGATAGACAAGGTTGCTTCTTCGTGGACCCTTCGTGGGTGGAGCCCTCCGTGGACTCGCGCAGCCATTACCCTTCGTGGGTTGAAGTCTCCATCAACGTGGACGTACGATAGCACCACCTATCGGAACCACGCCAAAATTCTCCGTGTCTACATTGCGTTTGCCTTCTCCAAACCCTTCCCTTTACCTTCATATGCAATGTTTTACTTTCCGCTGCTACACTCTTAGACTTGCATGTGTAGGTTGATTGCTTGACTTGTGCTAAGTTGCTAAAATCTGCCAAGACATAAAATTGGGAAAAGGCTAGATTTTTATTTGGTCAAGTAGTCTAATCACCCCCCTCTAGACATACTTCCGATCCTAGAAGTGGTATCAGAGCTTTGGTCTCCATTTGCCTTGATTTCCATAGCTTTGGTGATCATAGCCTTGGTTTCACAACCTAGGAGAGTATGGCGTCTAGCGAGGGAAATTACCACCATAGAGGTCCTTACTTTGATGGTACTAATTTTGCTAGTTGGAAGCATAAGATGAAAATGCATATTCTTGGACATAACCCCTCCGTTTGGGCTATTATGTGTGTTGGTTTGCAGGGTGAATTCTTTGAAGATGGAAGAGAACCGAATCGTGAAGCAACCGCAGAAGAATTGAAGATGTTGCAATACAATGCTCAAGCCCGCGATATCCTCTTCAATGGATTGTGCCCCAAAGAATTCAACAAAATCAGCCGCCTTGAGAATGCAAAGGAAATTTGGGATACTTTGGTTGATATGCACGAAGGTACCGAGTCTGTCAAGGAATCCAAATTGGATGTGCTTCAAAGTGAACTTGACAAGTTCAGAATGAAGGATGGTGAAGGAGTCGCTGAAACGTATTCTAGGCTTGCTCTCATCACAAATGAGATTGCCGGCTTAGGAAGTGAAGAGATGACCGACAGATTCATCATCAAGAAGATTCTAAGAGCTTTGGATGGAAAATATGATACCGTGTGCACCTTGATCCAAATGATGCCCAATTACAAAGATCTCAAGCCAACGGAAGTCATTGGTAGAATTGTTGCTCATGAGATGTCACTTAAGGATAAGGAAGAGCTTCACAACAAGTCTAGTGGTGCTTACAAAGCTTCATGTGATGCCCCTACAACATCAAGTGAGAAACAAGTCTTCAATGAAGAATTGAGCCTAATGGTGAAGAACTTCAACAAGTTCTACAAGAGTAGAAGCAAATAGAGAAGTTCCAAGTCGAGGTCCTACTATGACAAGAGATCTTCTAGTCATGAACGAAATTGCTACAATTGTGGAAGACCCGGACACTACTCTAATGAGTGTACGGCTCCCTACAAAAGAAGAGAAGACTCACCTAAAAGGCGAAGTAAAAGAGATGAATCACCTCCAAGAGAGAGAAGGAGTAGAGATGATCGTTATGAATGAAGACCCTCTCGTAGAAGCAAGGATTCGGAAAGGAAGGACAAGTCATCAAAGAGCTACACAAGACGAAGACATCAAGCTCATGTTGGTGAATGAGCATCCGGTTCCGACTCCGAACACTACTCCGAGAGAAGTTATCACTCCGACTCCGAACATACTCAAGATGAAGGTGTTGCCGGTCTTGCACTTGTGTCATACAACTCCTACGACATATTTGACTCACCAAATGAAGGGATTGGAAGATGCTTCATGGCTAAAGGCCCCAAGGTATCACACCCCGAGTATGTTGATTTCAATAGTGATGACACTACTGCAGGATGCTGCTAACGCAACACTACGATCAGAGACCCTATGACGAAACTGTGTGCGATGCATTAATCACAAACGATGATGTAAAAAAACTGTCAAAAAAGATGCAAAACATTTGCGATGGCGGGTACATCAAACACGGTTCAGATTTTACTTGCGTGTGCGATGCTGGGCATACGGTTGATCCAGACGAACTGTTTGCTATTATACAGAACAACAGAAACGGGCAGCCACATTAATGTGTGTGCGATATACGACATACAGTTCGCTCCGATGAACTATTTGCTATTAGGGAAAGCAACAAAAACGGTCAGCCAGATCAAGGTGTGTGTGATATACGGCATACGGTTCACTCGAATGAACTGTTTTCGATTAGGGAAGAGAACATAAACGGTTCAACTTAACAAGATGTGTGTGATACGCAGCAAACAGGCCTGGAGGTTAATTTGAGAACAAGTACACAGAGGTTAATTTGACATACATGACTTATAAGTTTCACAGAAATCATATCACTTTTTTTGGAAAACATTTGATTGCGTTGAATGTATATAGTGCTCCGTCCTATTAGTTGAATTAACCTCGAGGTCCATGTTTTGGAAACATGTCGTAAAGTAACGGGATAGACCTTCATTCAAGCCAATCAACATGTGTTCAAAAAACAAAAATTATCAAAAAGTAACGAGATAGACCTTCTTCAACCCAATCAACATGTGTTCAAAAAACAAAAAATGTCAAAAATTAGAAAACAAGGACCTCGAGGTTAATTCAACTAATATGACGGAGCACTATATACATTCAACGCAATTAAATGTTTACAGTGACCCATCAAATCAGTTAATTTAACATCGAGGCCACTTCCCATCCGGTCACCCATCCGATGACTACTCCAGCCTCAGCACAGTTAACTTGGGAGTTCTGTTAGATGAGCTATCGGCAGGGAAGCTGGTCCTTGCTGCTGTAGGATCCCTCTTTGCATCCTTTATTGCGCACCCGGATGACCGACTGTTGCCGCCCAGTGGTCAATGCCACGTCCCCCGCGAATGTAGAAGCTTCCCTCCATTGGATGAGTGGCAAACGGTTAATCAAGAAAAACTGTTTGCGATGATGCAGAACAACAGAAACGGGTAGCCAGATGAGGGTGTGTGCGATATACGGCATACAATTCACTAGGATGAACTATGTGTGATTAGGCAACACAATAGAAAAGGTTCAACTTAACAAGATGTGTGTGATACGCCGTAGAGAGTGGCCGTGTGCTACTACCGCCGGTCTATTAGTCCCCTTTATATATTCTGTGCCATATTTTGACCTTAAATTTAACCAACAAAATGTTAATGCATGTTATAAAAATTATATAACTGGAAACTATGTTCAAATACGAATCCAACGATATAATCTTTGGCGACATGCATTCGTATTTTATTAGTTAAATCCTACTTATAAACCAGGACGGGGGTATAGTAGGTAATTAAATTGCAAACGTTTTTTTATTAACCGTATGTGTACGTGTCCTTTCGTCCTCCTCTCGAACTTGTTGTCACCCCGCTGCCACAGACGGCTTCGAGCGCAAGCTTGAGCAGCGCGCGGGGGCGTTCTTTTGGCCAAACGGTGGTGAGCCCGTTCCCGCACAACCGCGCAAGCTTCCCACCCGACTCGGCGAAATCCCCCAAAATCCCAATGTATAAAGAACGACTGCTTAATCGATGAATGAAATCTATGCTTAATTACTGAATTTTAGTTGCAAAAATTAGATAGTGCTTGTGATTTTTAGGTGCATATTTTGACAAATCGCAGTGTTACAAGGATTGACAAATGGCAATGTTACTAGATCAACAAATGTCAATCTTTCCAGTTTGACAAATGGCAATATACCCAATATGACAGATGCAAATCTTACCAAATTGTCTATAAGTGGTTGCACACAGGTCATCCGAAAAAACCGTTTGCGTTAAAGGGAGGTACAAATCCTGCTTGCCAAATTTTCTCTTGGCTTAGCGCCGAAGTCTCGCTTTGCATACCTTATTCAATCTAAACCGTTTGCATTGAAGAGATGCACAAATCCTGCGCGGCGAATTTTCCCTTGGCTTACCATAGCTCTCACTTTGCATACAGGTGTTCTATCTAAAACGTTTGCGATGAAGAGCTGCACAAATCCTGCTCGGCACATTTTCCCTTGGCTTACTAGGGAAGCTGTCGGTTTACATACGGGTGTTCTATCTAAAATGTTTGCGATGTTAGAGTGGCAGCTATTTGTTTCAAAATGCCTTTGTTGGCTGTTATTCGAGTGCGCCTTCTCTCAAAATGGACACGAAAAATACCACAGCATGTCGGGTGCCATTCCATGATAGCTTTCCAAGTTTCATGAATTTCAGACGAGTTTTGGATTTACTAGAATTTAAAAACAAAGTATCTCAACGTTTTGCCGGCAATCAATAGTGCCCTGGTGTTTGAAATTCATTCCCATTTCTTGCATGGGACCTAAGCATGCACCCAAGGACACAGATTTGATTTTTCAACTAATTTATATGCACTGGAGCATGTGCATGTAGTTCAAATTTGAATTATGCACATAAAATGCCTAGAAAACCCAGTTAATGTATAAAAATGTCCAAACGAACCCCGAAAAATTCCAAAATTTAACACAACACTCCTGTTGTTCTATGTTGACACTAGAATTTTCTTGAAAGCAATAAGAGGCAACGGATATCGTTTCGTCCAGAAAGGTGAAACGTTGCCTACCGAAACCATCAGGCTTGTTGTGAGAAGCTTATACCCAAACCTGCCCCAAATGGGACAAATTTTTTACCACGGCATGTTGATGCCGCTCCATGATAGCATGCCAAGTTTCATGAATTTCAAACGAGTTTTGGATTTACTAGAATTTAAAAACCAGGTATCTCAATGTTTGCGGCCGAGTGACAGTGGTAGGGTGTTTGACATTCATTCCCATTTCTTGCATGGGACCTAAGCATGCAACCAAGGACACAGATTTGAATTTTCAACCAATTTATATGCATTAGAGCATGTGCCTGTAGTTAAAATTTGAATTATGCACATAAATGCATTGAAAACTCAATTAATGTATAAAAATGTCCAAACGAACCCCCAAAAATCCCAAAATTTCACACAACACTCCTGTTGTTCTATGTTGACATTAGAGAAAAAATTGAAATCAAGAAGAGGCAACGGGTATCGTTTCGTCCAGAAAGGTGAAACGTTCCCTACCAAAACCATCAGGCTTGTGAGAAGCTCTGGTTTGTGAGAAGCTTATACCCAAACCTGCCCCAAATGGGACAAAAATTTTACCATGGCATGTTGATGCCGCTCCATGATACCATGCCAAGTTTCATGAATTTCAGACGAGTTTTGGATTTACTAGAATTTAAAAACCAGGTATCTCAATGTTTGCGGCCGAGTGACGGTGGCAGGGTGTTTGACATTCATTCCCATTTCTTGCATGGAACCTAAGCATGCAACCAAGGACACAAATTTGAATTTTCAACCAATTTATATGCATTAGAGCATGTGCCTGTAGTTAAAATTTGAATTATGCACATAAATGCATTGAAAACTCAATTAATGTATAAAAATGTCCAAACGAACCCCCAAAAATCCCTAAATTTCACACAACACTCCTGTTGTTCTATGTTGACACTAGAGAAAAAATTGAAATCAAGAAGAGGCAATGGATATCGTTTCGTCCAGAAAGGTGCGTCGGCTACAGTCCACAGCCGGATGACCACTGTAACCTAGGAAATTCGAACCAAAATTTTTGACGTTCAAACTCATCACACACGGGTTAAGCTATCTGAATCGTTTGTGATGTTCACATATCGTACACAGTTCTGAATATGGGACCGTGTCTGATGACACTTTGCACGCCGGTTTTTTCGCTGAACCGATTCAAAATTTTTGGCTTCCGCGGAAATATCTACCTCCCCGCCCCCTCCCCCTTACCAAAAGCCACATTTCCCCTGTTTCTGCCTTCCTTTCCAAGTTGAAACCTTCACTCCTTGCTTGCAGCATCGCCTCCTCGCCGGCGATCCTCCTTCATGCTGCTCGGCCTCGTCTATCCAGGCAGGTAATCCACACCCGACCCCCATCCTCCTCCTCCTTCCACATCCCACATGCCCCGACCGCCGGCGCGACACCTTCCACCCAAATCACTGACCCCCCACCAAATAAGCACCGTCCTAAGCCATGGTGCACACAGTATAGCCAGGAGCTCAAGGAGCACTTGGTAGCAGAGAAGCAAATCGCGGCCGCACGCGCGGATGAGGTCGCGATGGCTACCATTCGTACCGACCCCCAGATCTTGGAGGAGCACCTCGCCGTCGAGGCCACCGTCGACGCCTCGTGCGCCGACGTGGTTGGCTGCTTTAAACGACAGTTCGTGGCGTTTTCTCGAGGCCACCCTCGGTGCCTTCAACGAAGACTACGAGGTGTTTTCTCAGCGTGCACGTGCTTACCTCAACTCGAGAGCCAGCAGGTTGGTGCCCGGAGCGGCTCTAGCAACTCACCACTATGACGAGGGCACCCACGATGCGGAGGCCTCGCCCTCTTCCATGTCCAAGGAGCCAATCGTCATAGATATCTCCGACAATGAGGAGTAGCTTGTCTTATTAGCTCACTATAAGGACCCATGTTCAGTTTGCTAGCTACTGCCTTTCCTTAACAAATTCTAGTGAATTGTGCAATCTACTTTTACCATGCAATCTGTTGCTCTAGTGTATATGTTCTATATGTCGTGCAATGTGGTGCTTACTTATTAACTATTTGGTTAATTAGTTGTCGTGTTCAGTTAACTGTTTGGTTCAATTCTGCAAATGTGATGTTCAATTCTTCAGGGTGCAATTTTGTATTGTCTTCCATGTGAGAAATAAATCGATTTTTTCTTTACAAAATACATGAGAAACAAATACAATTGCTATATTTCCAAGTTGTCAAGCATGCTTGGTTTGGTTAAATGTCTGATCTTCTAGTATGTTATACATTGTGCAATGTGGTGCTCAGTTAATGTTTGGTTCATTTGTTGTGGTGTTTAGTTAACTGTTTGGTTCAATTATGCAATGCGATGTTCAATTATTGTGGGTGCATTCTGCTATTGTATACAATGTGAGAAATAAATCGAATTTGGCTGTACTAAATACATGAGAAACAAATACAATTGCTATATTTCCAAGTTGTTAAGCATGCTTGGTTTGGTTAACTGTCTGATCTTCTATTAGGAGCATGTTATATTGTGCAATGTGGTGCTCAGTTAATGTTTGGTTCATTTGTTGTGGTGTTTAGTTAACTGCTTGGTTCAATTCTGCAATGCGATGTCCAATTGTCGTGGGTAGAATTTTGTATTGTTGTGCATGTGAGGAATAATCGAATTTGGCTGCACTTAATACATGAGAAACATATACAATTGCTATATTTCCTAGTTCTTAATCATGCTTGGTTTGGATAAATGGGTTTTCCATGTGGCTTGAATTAATCTGATGAATCTGCAATGTGCTTATTTTTCATCAACATATTTTACTAATAGCATGCGAACCCTCACTTAACCTGATCACTAACTACCTTATATGTGTTGCAGGAAAACAATGGGAAGCACTGAGATTTACAATCGAGGTTTGCACATGCATGGTCCTTTGTCTAATAGCACATTATTGTGCAATTGCAGGAACCATTCTAATATTTAGGTTTTTAACAATTTGGTATTGCACATGTAGGTCCTGCTTACAGAGGTTCTGACCCACTGTTTGACCCTTTTTGCATATGGGGAAATGAGTTGTCCATGAATATCAGTCAAGTCAAGAAACTCAGAAAGATTGTTAGGATAAAGAAATTAGCGACAAAAAACAACAAGATCTTTGTCTGCACAATGAAGAAGACATCAGTTCACTACAGGATGGTACTAACTATTATGCCTTGCCTTTTTTATTCCTTTGCCCCATTTCCAATATAGAGAAGATATTTATGCACATCCTTGTTTTCAGGCCTTTCCAATGCAGTTCACTGATTATTACCTCTCAAACCACCTGTATGGTCAGGAGGCGAGGAAGGTATTCATACAACACCCATGGTTCAATATTGAAGTGTTCCTGAAGAGGATGAAGGATGGACGGTCAATCATCCACAGGCACTGGCCTAAAGTTGCAAAGACCTTCAACATCAATGAAGGATCAATATTCGCCTTCTGCTTCAGTAGTTTTCCAGATGAGATACATCTGTCTATGTACCGTCTATGATGCTAATTTCGAAAGGTTATAGATGTTGCATGTGAAACTTGGTGCTGGTGCAGTTGTGTAATGGGGTAGCTGAGTGTTGAAGCTATATGATGTTGTACTCTGATGTATTTCAATTATGAAAATGAAATATGTTGTGTGCTTAATATGAAACATCAATTAGATTAATAAATGGATTATTAATAATAGGATAATTAGCCTGCTAATTGAGTTTTTCTATTGCAAACGGTTATTGAGAAAACACCGTGGGCGATGACCTCACGCAACGCACACAGTTTCTAGGAATAAACCGTGTTGGATTAATGAACAATCACACACGACATCCTCTTGAAAACTGTTTGCGTTAGGCCACCTGGCGCAAATGTTTACCACATAAAAACTGTGTGTGATGGACAACCTTTGCCACACAGTTTCTTCTACGCACTGTGTGTGACGCATTCAAAAACACAAACGATAAAATTGTTAATACCATGTGCAATGGAAATGCTATCACAAACGGTTTAATGGGGAAAATTGTGTGTGATGTACCTGCGAACAGAAACGTTTTCCTTGGAGCAACTGTGTGGGATGTATAAATGAAGGGAAACGTTTAGCGGGGACTGACTGTGTGGGATGAACTTACGACCGAAAACGATTTCGCCTGTATAATTGAATTATTTTAGCACTACTGTACGTACAACCGTATTTGATCGCTCGCCGGTCGCACATGACCTCATTTTGCCGAGCGTGTGTGCCAGGAGGGCATATCCCCGACGGTTTCTGGGTCGTGTGGGAAGGACCCCCTATCGCAGTCACTCACTAGGCAACGGTTCCAAATGTCGTCGCGGAAAGGCGTTAAAAACCGTTTGTATAGCACCTCGCTGTACTAGTGTGAAGATGATTTACTTGTTGACAACACTAGTGATGAAAACTATGATGAAATTGCTATTAATCATGCTAATCAAGATGAAACGAATGACAATGATAAGAAGGAGATTGAGCGTCTAACTAAATAACTATACACTCTTAAGTTAGCTCATGAAACTACCTTAGAAGACCATCGAGAGCTTTTAAAGACTCATGAGAAGCTACGCTTTGAAAAGCTCAATCTAGAGCAAGAGCATGGGTTCTTAAAAGTAATCAATGATGATCTTCGTAACAAAAGTTCTTCTTACATTGCCAAGCGTTTACTCTTGTCTACTTACATGCCACAAGTAAAATCTAGCAACAAGAGCAAGAAAGATTCTTCTTCTAGTAGTAACAATAATCATGTTAAATCCAATATTGTTGCTTCTAGTAGTTCTCTTGATTCCACTAATGATTCTCTTAGCCAAGTTACACTTGAGCAAGAAAATAGCTTATTGAAGGGAATTATAGAGAAAGGTGTTTACAAGAGCCTTGCCGGAAGTAAGCAATTTGAGGAAATTGTACGCAAGCAAGGAATGCACCAGAAGAATCAAGGTGTTGGTTTTGAACGCAAGTTCAATGCCAATGGAGTTGAGTGGGAAGAAGATCAATACCCCAAGACGAAGTTTGTGCCTCAACAAGAGAAGTATGATCCCACTTCTTTCGAGGGAACACAAGCTCAAGATGATCTTCCACCACAAGACCACAAGCTAAAAGGCAAGGACAAGCTTCAAGAAGAGATTGATTCATTTGAAGAAGCTCCAAAGGCCTTGGTCAAGTGGGTTCCCAAGACTACATCAACTTCTACTTCATCAAGTACGACTACAACTCCAAGGATTCCCATCAAGTTGATGTGGATCCCGAAGAAGAAGAACTAGAGAGTTCTTGAGGGTGACTCCGCCAACATACTTCACTCATATTCATTTTGGCGAGGACAAGTGCAATCAACTTTCATATGTTGCACTAGTTCAAGGAGTCACAAACCCTCTTGTTGGTAAGACAAGGGACAAGGTAACCTAATACTTTCATGGACAACATCATATGTGTATTTCACTCTATGTCTATGGATATCTGTGTATGTTCCTTGTGGGACTAACCCATGTAGGTATTGAAAGTGCAACTCACTCTAATGGATTGCTCCAAATGATCTACATCAACATTGAGCATCTACATCTTCAACATCTACATGAAGTCATCATCGACAAAACCCAAGGTTAGTTCATCCCTCTTAGGGGATATCACATCTAGGGGGAGCTTTTCTCTAAGAATTGAGCTAAATCAACTCTAATGGTGTGAACACATCAATGCTTTATGTAAAAGTGGTAACCCCTCTTGTGCTTAAACGATGAGTATGACCTATGATCAAATGTTCTCATTTGACACCTAAGTCAATATACTCATATATAGATGACCTAGTCATCGCCAATTGCTTGATAGATGCTAGAGTGTTTGTGCATGCTTTGCTACATATTTCATTTGCTATCTTATTGTGTGAGCATGTTGGTTGCATATTTTCTCCATTCGAGGACATCCATTTGTTGCTTTGATTGTTTGATTTCGTTTCTTTTTGCCAAATGGATGGACAAGAATGCCTAAGTACTCCCTCTAGCTATCTATGCTTTTCTCGTCTCAAACTCTATTCATGCTACATCACAAAGTTTGAACAAGTCGAATTCGGACCCTCCGGGTGAGGAGCACTCGGAGCCACCGATCTGTCAAGGGCTTAAACTTCCAAAACCTCTTAATGGCTTTCGGTCTGACCGATTCATTCCTTCCGGTCTCACCGAAATCATTGAGTTGATCTAGGTTTTCACCTCGGTGCAACCGATTAGAACCATTCGGTCTCACTGAGTTGCGGTAATCGCTTGCGATTCTGTATCTCGGTGCCGGCGAGTCGTTCCACTCGGTCACACTGACTGGGTATATATATTCCGCGTGTTCAAATTTGGAAATTACTCCAAACCGCTTGACCGCGCCTACCCAGCTCTGCCGCCCCCTTGGTCTCCGGATCATCTCCGTCGTCGCTAGCATCCTCCTGCTGCTGGTCTCCATCGCCGTCAATGGAAATCTCCACCGCCGTTGTCGCCGTAGCGAGTTCGCCACCAAGTTAGGGTACGGACTCGATCTCTTTGTGCTTTCCTTAACTCCGATTCTTGCACAAAGAACAATGCCAAGATTCTTGCCACGATTGAGATAAATCTATCCACCTAAAACTTCCTCTAGAATAGATTTGATGCAAAAACTTAGGGTTAGGTTTCCGCCGAACTCATCTCGGACCGACCGATCTGAAAATTCCGGTCTCACCGATTTGGCCTATGCCATTGCACATGTACTACTCGGACTGACCGAAGTGTACGAATCGGTGTGACCGAGTTTATTTTCTCTGTGAAACCCTAGCATCTCAGAGTCACCGAACTGCATTTCGGTCTGACCGAAACTGTATGTTTAGACTCTGTGTGTGCTTCGGTGTCACCGAGTTTGTCATATCGGTAGCTCCGAAATGCTTTCTGCAGAAAACTAAAGTTAAGTTTTTGTCTCAATGCTTTTGCAAAAATAGCTGTGCTTTGTGATGCTCATCTACTCTACCTATACCTATCTATTCACAGGGTCAGTGTCAGAGATGTCAGACAATAGTGATAGTCAGAACAGGTCAGAGGAGCAAGTAAATCTCAGTGAGGGCACTAGTCCCTCCAACAACAGCTATGATGAAGGCAGCAGAAGTACACCCAGCAATTTGCCTAAGGCTGCTACTAGGCAAAGGAAGAAGAGAACCTCAGATTCAGAGGATGAGGATTTTGTTGTTGAGGAGGAAGTGACCTCCAAGAAGAAGGTACTCAGGAAAGAGTATGCTGTTGCTGCTGCTGCAACCAAGCCAGGGATGAAGGTGAAAGTTCCTGCTAAGAGAGTGCCTATGTCAAAAGCCAGAGCCTCCACTCAAGGAACCATGGAGTTCACTGCTAAACCAAAAGAGGATGAGGCTGCTACAGGAAAGAAAAGGAAAGAGAGAGTCAAGAAGACAATTGCCAAGGTCATTGGCAAACCATCTATGATGAGAGAGTCAGATGATGATGAGGAGAAAGAGCCAGCTGCACCACCTCCAAAATCTCAGAAGCTCATGGGAGATGCTATCAAGTCTAGGGCTGCTCCATCTAAACCCAAGACAGCTCCAAAACCATCTGGACCCAAGAGATCCACCAGAAACATCCCAGCTGTAGAGAAGAATAAGGCCCCAGTGCCTGAAGCACAAGAAGATGAAGAACAACAAGTGCTTAGAAAGCTAAAACCCAAGATTCCAGATCATGATGATAATCATCCAGTTGCTGAGAATATGAAGTTAAGAAAGGATGCATGTCTCAGATTGTGGAGATAGAGTGATCCATATGCTATAAGGAGAAGAACTGCTGTTGATTATCGCTTTCACACCAAGGAACAACAAGATTTCTATGAGACAGTCTTATTGGACAAAAAGCCAATTGTCAGTGACATGAGATGGGTTGATTGGAAATTCATTGATGACAATGAGGATTACTTCCCAGGAGTTCATGAGAGTTTTAGAATGAACGGTGTTGACAAGTTTGTTGGTCAAAAGTTGACCAAGTGGAATGAAGAAATGGTAATGCAATTCTATTCAACTGCACATTTCTATCCAGATGGCAAGATTACCTGGATGACTGAAGGCACAAGATATCAATCATCAATTGCAGAATGGGCCAACTTGATCAATGCCCCTGAAGAAGCTGAAGATGACACAGATATGTATGCCAAGCCAAGAAAGGATCACAACTCTATGGCTCACATGTACAAGCCAATTCCAGATGCTGCTTTGACAACTCACAGATTTGGATCTATCTATTATCTGCTGTCAGGACTTACCACAATAAACACTATATTGAGGCACACTCTGTTGCCCAAGTCAGGAGATCATAGGATGATCCGTGGTCACTCTATCAACCTACTTCATATGTTTGATGTGCCAGAGAAGTTCAAGGTGATGAGTTTAATTGTTGAAACTGTGAAGAGAACTGCTGCAGATCAGAAAAGATCATGTGGATATGCCCCTCACATTCAGATGCTAATCAATTCTAAGATGGGGACAGGGACATATCTTCTTGACAAAGAGCATCTTCCCCTGAGTCCAGACTTTGAGGACAACGAGGTTGTCATGGATGCAGCACATCCTACTTCAGCAGAGGCTCAGGAGAAGCAAGAGAAAGCAAAGGCTGTAAAGAGTTCAACAATGCCAGATGCTTCAGGTGTCAATCTCAAGACCAAGCAAGATCAACTCACTTATCTGCTTAAGGCAAGCGTGAGAATAGAAAAAGGACTGGCCACCCTGACTCGAAATCAAGAGAGCCTTGAGAGGATCTTTGAGACAAAACTTCATGATTTAGATGTGAAGGTCACCAAGATTCAAACCACAGTTGAGAAGCTCCAGGAAGAGGTTGAAGACAGGAATGACAGACCTACCACCGACACTTTTCAGCGTGTGCCAAGGGCACAGAGGTCTTCAGCAGTGCCAGTAGTCAGTGATACGAGGACTACACTTTCAGCACCTACTGCAACTGCCACTGTTGTACCTCCAATCTCAACTCCTCCAGCTCCTCAGACATCAGCAGAAGCATTTGCAGATGGACTCCTCTCCATGCCATCTACGCACACCAGAGCAACCAGCCAGAAGACCACTTCAGGAGCTCCCGGAGATCGTGCCTAGAGTGCCGCATAGCACTATGCATTTTCGAACTTTTTGGTAACTTGTTTCCAAAGGGGGAGAAAGTGTATAGATCATTAGGCTTCGAGAAAGAGAGCGTTTTGCCTTTTGTTGCCTCTTTACTTCCTACTTGATTGTTTGTTTGCTACTATTTGTGCTTATGTGTGAGATACTCTTATGATCATGTGCTTGATCATATTATGCTTTATTATGTGCTTGAATGATGATATCTATATACTTGTGTATGATCAATCATGTTTCTCTTGGTGATGAGTGCATGTTGTTTTATTCTATCATTTTGAGCGCTCCATCAAGATGTATGTGACATGGAAGAGTGCCCCATGATCCTAATCGATTGTGCATTTGCATTCAAAAGCAAATTTTAAATAATGCACAAATTTAGGGGGAGCTCTTACTTATCACATACTTCTCAAAGCGACGATGTATTTTCTTTATATTATCATTTGTCAAAGCTTTGATCTATATGTTGTCATCAATTACCAAAAAGGGGGAGATTGAAAGTGCAACTAATCCCTGGGTGGTTTTGGTAATTCATAACAACATATAGCTCATTGAACTAATATCCTTTCAAGTGAAATTTTTCAGATAGTTCAATGGTTGGCATGGCATGGACTAGAGATGTGGACCCCTCAAAATGCTAAGGACAAAGATTGGCAAAAGCTCAAGACTCTTCATTTCTATTTTAGTGATCCAAGACCACATTGAGTCTATAGGAAAAGCCAATACTATTAAAAGGGGATGAAGTGTTGCATAATGGTCTACTTGCTCAAAATGCTCAGTGATGTGCTCCAAACCCTCAACCACTTTCTCATTTCCTCATATGTCCTAAACCTAAAGTCAAACTCGGCCCCACCGATTTGATCTATCCGGCACCACCGAGTTTCTTTGACATAGCCACTGCCAGAAACCCTAATCAATTCGGTCTCACCGAGATGGCAATGCAAACTCTCTGTTTCCCTTCGTAATGTTTCGGTCTCACCAAAATGCAAACTCTCTGTTGCCTGTTGCAATTATTTCGGTCTCACCGGAATATGCAATCGGTCCCACCGAGTTTGCCTGACCAACTCTCTGTTTAACTCATTGCTGAAATCGGTTCTACCGAGTTCATGCAATCGGTCACACCGAGATGAGGTCTTGCCCTAACCCTAGCACATCGGTTCCACCGAGTTGAGTATATCGGTCCCACCGAGATTCCTAACGTTCACATTTTGAATTGAATCGGTCTCACTGAGTTCTTCTATTCGGTCTGACCGAGTTGAGACAAATGTGTGTAACGGTTGGATTTTTGTGTGGAGGCTATATATACCCCTCCACCCCCTTCTCTATTCAAGAGAGAGCCATCAGAACGAGCCTACACTTCCACTACTTATTTTCTGAGAGAAAACCACCTACTCATGTGTTGAGATCAAGACATTCCATTCCTACCACAAGAATCTTGATCTCTAGCCTTCCCCAAGTTGCTTTCCACTCAAATCATCTTTCCACCATAGCCAAATCTGTGAGAGAGCGTTGAGTGTTGGGGAGACTATCATTTGAAGCACAAGAGTAAGGAGTTCATCATCAACACACCATTTATTACCTTTTGGAGAGTGGTGTCTTCTAGATTGGTTAGGTGTCACTTGGGAGCCTCCGACAAGATTGTGGAGTTGAACCAAGGAGTTTGTAAGGGCAAGGAGATCGCCTACTTCATGAAGATCTACCCGAGTGAGGCAAGTCCTTCGTGCGCGATGGCCATGGTGGGATAGACAAGGTTGCTTCTTCGTGGACCCTTCGTGGGTGGAGTCCTCCGTGGACTCGCGCAGCCGTTACCCTTCATGGGTTGAAGTCTCCATCAACGTGGACGTACGATAGCACCACCTATCGGAACCACGCCAAAAATCTCTGTGTCTACATTGCGTTTGCCTTCTCCAAACCCTTCCCTTTACCTTCATATGCAATGTTTTACTTTCCGCTGCTGCACACTTAGACTTGCATGTGTAGGTTGATTGCTTGACTTGTGCTAAGTTGCTAAAATCTGCCAAGACATAAAATTGGGAAAAGGCTAGATTTTTGTTTGGTCAAGTAGTCTAATCACCCCCCCTCTAGACATACTTCCGATCCTACAGCGCCCCCTGCCTTGTGGGCCCCTTCCTCCTATATATTCACATATATTCCAGAACCACCAGAGCAATCCACGAAAACACTTTTCCACCGCCGCAACCTTCTGTTCCCGTGAGATCCCATCTTGGGGCCTTTTTGGGCATCCCGCCGGAGGGGGAATCGATCACGGAGGGCTTCTACATCAACTCCATTGCCCTTCCGATGATGCGTGAGTAGTTTACCTCAGACCTACGGGTCCATAGCTAGTAGCTAGATGGCTTTTTCTCTCTCTTTGATTCTCAATACAACGTTCTCCTCGATGTTCTTGGAGATCTATCCGATGTAACCTTCTTTTACGGTGTGTTTGTCGAGATCCAATGAATTGTGGATTTATGATCAGCTTATCTATGAATATTATTTGAATCTTCTCTGAATTCTTTTATGCATGATTTAATATCTTTGTATTTCTCTTCGAATTATCGGTTTGGTTTGGCCAACTAGATTAGTTTTTCTTGCAATGTGAGAGGTGCTTAGCTTTGGGTTCAATCTTGCGGTGTCCTCACCCAGTGACAGTAGGGGTAGCGAGGCACGTATTGTATTGTTGCCATCGAGGATAAAAAGATGGGGTTTTCATCATATTGCTTGAGTTAATTCCTCTACATCATGTCATCTTACTTAAGGCGTTACTCCATTCTTTATGAACTTAATACTTTAGATGCATGCTGGATAGCGGTCGATGTGTGGAGTAATAGTAGTAGATGCAGGCAGGAGTCGGTCTAGTTGACACGGACGTGATGCCTATATGCATAATCATTGCCTTGGATATCGTCATAACTTTGCGCTTTTCTATCAATTGCTCGACAGTAATTTGTTCACCCACCGTATTATTTGCCTTCATGAGAGAAGCCTCTAGTGAAACCTATGGCCTCCGGGTCTATTTTCCATCATATTACTTTCTGATCTACTATTTTGTAATCTTTTATTTTCAGATCTACATACCAAAAAACCCAAAAATATTTTATCTTTTGTTTATCTATCTCTATCAGATCTCACTTTTGCAATTGACCATGAAGGGATTGACAACCCCTTTATCGCATTGGGTGCAAGTGTTTGATTGTTTGTGCAGGTGTTGGTGATTTGTGCGTTCTTCTCCTACTGGATTGATACCTTGGTTCTTAATTGAGGGAAATACTTACCTCTACTGTGCTGCATCACCCTTTCCTCTTCAAGGGAAAAACCAACACAAGCTCAAGAAGTAGCACATAGCTACAACAACAACAAGAACATCAAGAACAACAACATTCCCAAGAACATCAACAACAGTAGCAATATCTAAACAACATACACACTAAGAACAGCAAGAACAGCAACATAAACACTACACACTTAGGCATGTGGAGTGAACAAACTAGCAATGTGGCACTATCACCATCAACAGTAGCATTTGAAGTGAACAAACTAGCATTCACTTTCAACAATCTAATCTAACACTATCATGTGGAGTGAACAAACTAGGCATGCACACTGATTCATCCCCAAAACAGTAGATTCAGATCGAATCCGGCCGAATCAAATCGAATCGGATTGAATCCACTGTCCACAATCTAATCTAACACTAGTTGGACTACCCTAAGAACCCTAACTACAAAGCAGGGGGAGATTAGGCAAGCTTACCGTGGGGGTGCCGGTGGAGCGTACGCCGGCCATGGAGAAAACACCAGCGGGAAGAGAGGTGCCACCGCCGAAGAAGAACCGGCCGTCCCGAGGGCCGGTGCCGTGGACCTCGTCACGTGCTGGCTGGATGATGAGCTCGGCGTCCTCGAGCTCCCCTCCCCTTGCACCGAACGCAGAGGAGAAAACCCTCAAATGGGGGTGAAAAAAAAATACCCCCATAAGAGGGGCCGGCAAATGACAGAGGCGGCGGGGATTGAATCCACGCCGTCGTTGAGCCTAAGATGAGGAGCTCCGGCACCGGTGGTGGAGCCGGAGCGAGCGGCGGCAGCGCTGCATTGGCCCGAGGTGGCGGCATGGTGCAGAAAGGGGAAGGCGCACGGATTGCCGCCACGAGATCCCGTCCAGACGCGGAGAGGCCGACAACTCACCTCTCTTGGATGGGATTGCTGCCGGCGAAGACCAGAGTGGATGGGGCGCGGCAAGACGGCGGCGTTGCCATCGGAGAAACCGAACATGCAGTGAGGGGAGAGGGAGGGAGTGCATGTGAACAGGCGAGGGAGGTGACGGGAGGGAGCGTGGGGATTTATGAGATGTCGCGTCGTCTCCCGCGCTTCCCCAAGCATGCATGCGTTGCCACGCGTGGCTCGAGTGAGCCTGGCTCGCAAAAAAATGGCTGATTCGGTCGTTCCTCCAGAGCCAGGCCCAGAGCCGCTTTGAGGTTCATGCGGGTCAGGAATCAGATGCAGCCCAGGCAACCAAACAGGCTTATTTCTTTCCGCGCGGGCCTGACTGGACATAATGTAGCCTACCAAATGCATCTCTAATATACAGATTCATAAATGATTGGTATATCATCTGTACCACGTCTATTTGGAAACACTAGTAAGTGTGCACGTGCAAGCGCATGTCTATACTAATATAAATGATAACAAGGAAACAAATTTATAAACTAAACTGGATGTTGTACAGTTTCGCCATAACTTCAAATATTGTGTCAAATAAAATTGATTTTCATCCATTGTTTAGATCATACATAGTATTTGTAAAAAGTGCACTGATCACATAAACAATAATAGGTATGCTCATTTTATAATGCAATGCAACTTGTGTTAAGAACAAAAACCAGAAAACCTTGCTCATAAAAAGATAATCCGGAAAACTTGTTGAACCGTCACAAAATCAAGACAATGAATGAATGAATAGGTCCTCTAATTTAGGCTCCAGACAATATGGAGGTAGCACCGGTAATACTTGTTCGGCTTCAGCTGCACTCAACTCTTCTTGTTTGTCCTCTTAACCGGCTACAAAGTGTACTCGGCCACATCAGATGCCACTATCCCGTCATCTGCACCATCACCACGACAACCAACACCAACACCTTTACGCTCTCCTTCATCCTTTCGTTACGGGCAAGAACTTGTACCCTGCTGTACCATGTCCAACCACGCCACGCACCGCCCATGGCATGCAAAGCCACATCATGGTGCGATGCACACAATACTGATCCAAGTGCGACCGTATAGGCGAGCAGAGTGCCAACGCTACAGTTATGGGCAATTTACAACTAGAATATACATGTAACAATATGTAAATTAGCAAAGAATGATATTCAAGGTACCAGATCAGAAACGTAATTGTCGAAGTCCAGTGATATCCATCACTTGAAGAAAGATATAGGGGTGTTCAATGCACTTTGAGGGAAAATGATTAAATTTAAAATTCAAGTATAAGCGTTCACAATGGTACATTCTTCCAGGAGTGAGGCATACTGTGCCACTAAGATATTGATGTTAAGAAGGTAGTTAAAATTATTCTCTGAGAAAATGTAATTTTGCGTATTCCTTCTAAATAGTACATGAAGGCAATGTTATTGGGGAGGCCAAGGCAGAGTACATCTATTAGCAGTGTTATTGTTTAGGTCAAGGAAGAGTATGACAACTTAGAATTTAAATGCATGTCATATAATCTTCCTTTTCAAAAATACACATCTTTACTTTTCAAGTTTGTTGATTTTTCCATCAAATTATCTGAAATTTCCCATATTATTCATGGTCATAGAACCGGATTGTTTTATATCTCTCATTAGCAGACTACTTTAATTTAAAGAAGCAAGTATTGTAGACCTATATGATTAACTTTAAGGAAGTATAAAAAAATTACACGGCAACAAACATGACTTACGGGTTCAGGTGTCATCTAAAAAAACTATTAACAATTAGGGTATTCCAGTTCGGAAGAGCAGAACAAAAAAGTATATTGGCTGTGATAATAGTCAGTGTCCTTACTCAGTTTCCATTCATAGTTGTACACCGTTCAATGAATGCCGATCCCTTTAAGCAGCAAAAAATATGATGATGTTCTGCTAAAGGAGTGTATGGAAAGCAAGAGCAAGATAGCCCTATATGATATACGAATTGAAGAGCATAAAAGGGAAAGATCAATTCTAGAGATCCATTATACATAACATAACTATTAGCACCTTTGAGTACCCAAAGTTGCAAACTTTCCCTCGAGATGTTGGACTCTCATCCAAGAGATTCCTTTACAGTTTAAGATCATGATGACAGATTTCCTGCATTTCTAGCATCAGTTCACGGGCAATTGTTTTCTGCCTTGGTTTCCTTCGACAATTTTCAAAAGAAAAGTGCACCATGAAATGGCAGTAGCAGACCTTCGAAAGTAGTTGCTAAAAGAAGTACCTGTTTGTTGACAAGAAAAAGCATACAAGTTAAATGATTACATCATTAGAGAATAAATAAATAGAAGCACCTCCGATTGAATTCGGCAGCGCTCGCTGGGTAGCACGCTATATCTGAGCCATGAACATGTGGGCCAGGTACGTGTGTCAAACATGAAAGCGCGCGACTCTAAAATAAAGGTACATGATGCATGTTGAGCAAGGTACATATGACAGTCATCCTTCTCCTTAGGCTGGTTGTAATTGGGAGTATCATATACTAGTATCATGCATATGATACTAGTATATGATACTACATCCTTAATGCATGGTATCATATGTTGGTATCATATAGGACTATATTTATTGTCATGCATGACACAAAGCAGCACATCATTTAATATGATACGGTACCATGATATGATACTCAAGCATTTCTTTCTTTATTAATTCTATGTCATCTCATTAAAATTGTTTATTTGGCATGCATGATACAACCTATGATACTTCCATTATGACCAGCCTTATTACAGTAAAAAAACATACTCTAACGTATAGATACACGAGAACGTGCATCCTTGTTGCGGACCCATTTGCAGCAGAGGCAGTGGCCTTGTCCGAGGCTGTTTCCATGGCGGCCGATGTTGGTGCTCTCCGGGTGGTCTTTGAAACGGACTCACAACTCCTGCATGAGGCTCTGGACCTAACCAAGGTGGACTCCTCGCCATTTGCGGCCATCATCGAGGATACAAAACTCCAGTTGAAAATGTGGTTCTCCAGAAAGTCTGTTGCTGTTTATCGCCATGGTGCAAATACTGTAGCACACGGACTAGCTAAGATTGGTCGTTTATGTTTGCCGAATAATAGTATCCGCTGGAACTCTGATGTACCGCCCGCTATGGCTGCTTGTGTTTCAGGCCACTTGCCCGTACACCGTTAAGTTATAAAGCTTTGCTTTGCCCAAAAAAGAAAGAACATGCATCCTTGCACGGGCTTATCTGAGTCATCTCGACAACAATATGAGACACCGCAGAACTCTGATAGATTCTTTTCTTTGTCGCTCCAGCGGAGAGATTCCAGACAAAGGATTCTTGATACAACCAAGTCCAGTCAATCCACGAGGTGCCAAAAATTGCATAGGGGAAAGTTGATATGACTGTTCATGTAGTCATATCACTGTATGCGACGCATTCAGACTAAGGCCCAGTTATTTTGCCAGATAGGATTGCAAAACAAATGGGGCTCAAAGGTTCTAGGAGAAGCTGGGTAGGGATCGGATTCTTGGAGAATCCTCAGATTCTGGCAAAAGAACTGAGCCTAAATATGTTCGTTATAGCTGAGTGGAGGGATGCGCCCATGTGATGGCTTATGCATGGCGCCGCATGCAGATGGACATACTGTGCCACGTCGCTCACGTTAATGGTATTAAGAGGCTGGTGAAGAAGAAGAAAAAAGAGCTGAATACAAAACAATGAACAATCACATCTAACTATAATTTTTTTTGAAGTTATTTGTAAGTCATGAACACCACTGGTACATTCTGTGTCCTCGCATCATGTGACGGTCTTGTCCTCTCACACCGTTTCTAGATTTCTCCCGCAAGCACAAACACAAAATAGGTTGTCGCCGAAAATGACGTTCGAACGGTGCGCCAACCATAGCCGATGGTTGTATGAGACGAACCCGAGGTACCCTTGTCAGGGAAGTATTACCATACATCGACCATCGTCGATGGTGGCTTCGATCTCACTGAGGGAGCACTCCTCACCGATCTTCAAGTGTGCTCCGTCGTGGCGACATAGCCGCAATGCGGACCTATCAGCGTTGGTCAGCGACCGATTGTGCGGCCATGCCAGCATTTTGTCGAACTTAGTGAATGTCAAACTACGCGAATGGCTGGCATTTTGTCGAACCTAGGGAATGTCAAACTACGCGACTGTGTTGCGTCGCTCCTACTGCGCCACCTCGTTCCATGTATTATGTTGAAAGGACGTGGGCAGCAGGCAAGGGAGGAACCCCGATATAGGGTTTTTTTCCTGGTCACCGTCTGTGTCAGAGGTCCTTCACTGAAGTTCATACTGGCTGGTTAAACGAGATTTGTTTCCCAGCAAAAATTGAGCTGATGTTACCTATGTTCGTTCCAAGGGTTGTGCGCATTAGCACTTGCGGCAACTACACGTGCAAGGCCAAATTTAAGGAGGACGACGAAGGGGCAATGGTGTTTGACTGCGACTGGGTTGATTTTGCCTGTCGCCATGATCTCAAGGAAGGAGACACACTTGTGTTCTCCACCTATGGGCCAGCACAATGGTTGTTGTATGTGTTCAATGCCGACAAAAGCCAGAAGCTCGTGCATGTCGTCGGGGACGCGTCCGAAGGAGGTAGTGCGGCAGTATAAGTCCCACCTAAAGAAACCGTTTTCATTTTGCTTGATTCTTTTAGGTGCGGGAAATAATCGATTTTGCTTGGTAGAATTTTTTTTCTCGAATATGCACGAGTGTGCATATCATATATTAAAGAAGAAAGGCGTATAACGCCTCCACCGGTCATTTACAACGCATCGTGATACAACTCACGGATATACAACTCCACTCCACCCTACCCTTAAGCTACTCCTCACCAATGTTCCACCGGATTAGACCTGCAAACACAAATTCTACGTTCCCTTTTATGAGTCCAGCCAGTGACCAAGTCCTGCCTTCCGAGGAGATTTTATGCAAGAGAGCACCAATCGATGACGAGGCACCGTCGAACACCACCGCATTTCTGTGCTTCCACAATTCCCACATCGTCAGCAGTAGGAGTGTGTGGAGGTCCTTTTTGGTTATGGTGGTTAATCCTTGTTTGCTGCAAACGAGGTTGTCAGAATCGCGATTCTGTTATACGATTCTACGACTTTACGATCCAAACTAACCCCTATGATTCTACGATTTTAGTTCATAGAATCTATGTTTCTATGATCCTGATAGTGAAGATCCTACGATTTGCGATCCTACCATCGGAGCTCCGATCCGATTCAAAATCGCGATTCTGACAACCTTGGCTGCAAAGCCAATGCTGGAGGGAATCCTGCGGAGTAGGTGTCCAGTCCGGCTTCCCCAATGCCCGACAAAACTCCACCCGCACCATTTTGGCGAAGACACATGTTAGCAACACATGCCCTATTGTTTCTTCCTCTTGATTGCAGAGTGGGCACTTGTCTTGATGCGGTAATCCTCTCCTGGCAAGTCGATCGGACGTCCAACATCTATTGCGGAGAGCGAGCCAAGTGAAGAATTTGCATTGTGCCGGAGCTCACGATTTCCAAGTCAGGTCCGCAGTGGGTATGATCGCTTTGCCCCAGAACCTGGCTGCGTATGCTGATCTCACTGTGAACTTTCCACTCGTCTCCCAAGACCAAGAGAAGTTGTCCGGAGCGTTGTTCGTTGGTTCCCAATTCTGAACCCTCTGCCAAAGCTGTAGGAATTCCTGCAGAGCATCCGCACGCAAGTTGGGGCCAATATATGTGGCCCACATCCCGTTCTCCACCACCTGCCCAAGCATGCTTGTCCTTCGAACACGGTGTGGCACCAAGTCATAGATGGCTGGTGCAATCTCCTGTATCCTCCTCCCGTCCAGCCATCGATCTTCCCAGAAGAGAGTGCTCATTCCATTCTGTGCATTGCATCTAGTGGCGGCCTGGAAAAGTTTCATCGATTCGTCAGGCACTTTAATTGAGAACTCACTCCATGGTCTGGTACTATCCGTCCTTTGTAGCCATGGCCATCTGGCCTGCATAGCCACGTTCAGCCATCTCATATTGGGCAGGCCTAGACCTCCTGCCCATTTCGGAGCGCACACAGCCTCCCATGCCACTACACAGTTACCACCATTTGCTTCTGCTTTCCGACACCACAGAAACCCTCAGCACACCTTGTTCATTGCCGCGATCATCTTAATAGGGAGATCCAAAACCATCATAGCGTGTATGGGCATTGCGCACAAGATAGAATGAACCAATGTAAGCCTACCACTCTTTGGCATGAGAGAAGCCTTCCACTTCGGCAACCGGTTCGCCATCTGGTCTACAAGATATTGAAGTTGCATAGCTGATTGCTTTCTTAAGGACAGCGGTAATCCAAGATATCGAAGCGGGAAAGAGCCCACTGGGCACCCAAGCTCAGCGCTAGCCATATTGATGCTTTGGTCCGAGCATCGTATCGGCAATGCCACCGATTTGCTCATATTAATGTGCAGTCCCGACGCCTCCCCAAACAGGTCAAAGATGCATTTGCAAATCGCAAGGTCCATTGGCTCCGGCTTGACAAACAAGATCACATCATCTGCAAAAATAGAGATCCTTTTCCTCATTCTGGTTGTCGCCAGAGGTTGCAAGAGCCCTCTGCCCGCGGCCCAATCAAATAATCTTTGCAATGGCTCCATAGTCAGTATAAAAAGCATCGGCGATACGGGGTCACCCTGGTGCAAACCTTTGCAGTTGTAGATGGTGTCGCCAGGGTCGCCGTTTACCATGACCCTTGTGGTCGATGTGGCCAGAATTCCACACACCCATGCTCTCCACCTTGGACCAAAACCGAGCTGCTCCATCACCTCCAGAAGAAACGGCCATTGAACCGAGTCAAACGCCTTAGAGATATCGAGCTTCAAGAGGACCGTAGGGTTTTTCAACGCATGCAAACGCCTAGCCATACTCTGGACTAACATGAAATTATTGTTGAGTGATCTTCCTTTGACAAAAGCACTTTGATGGTTCCCGACCAAATTCGGCAACTCCGCCACAAGCCTCGATGCTAGCACCTTCTCGAATATCTTAACAGCCCCATGCACAAGGTTGATTGGCCGAAAGTCTCCCACATCCAGCGCCCCCTCCTTCTTAGGTAGTAGGGTCACTAAATATTTGTTGATTGCCGCCATGCCTCTTACATCCCCATTATAAAAGCAGCTCATCGCCACCATGAAATCATCCCGTATGATGTGCCAGTAGACGGCGTAGAATCATCCCGTAAATCCGTCTGGCCCTGGCGCTTTATCTTGAGGCATGGATTTGATCACCTTTTCCACTTCCTCTGCCGTGAATGGCTCCTCCAAATGTGCCAGATCGAGACGCGACAACCGAAGTGCCTCCAAGTTGAGCGCGTGCCTCCGCACCGCGCACGATCCAAAAGCTACAGAATAGTAATCATCAACTGCAGAAGCAACCTCCTCTTGGCCTGTGAATAGATTTCCATTGTGTCGCATAGTTCGTAGCATGTTTTTTCTCTGCCGGTGACTTGCCTGCTGATGAAACAGCCGCATGCTCCCATCTCCTTCTTTCAGCTGCAGCATGCGCGATCGCTGCCTAGCAATAGTTCGTTCAAGAGAGCATAGTCCCAAGAGCTTTCTTTTCAAGCATTTACGGAGCTCCATATCCGCAGCCGACAATACTCGGGAGTCCATGGCAATATCTAGTCTGTTAATCACCTCAAGAGCTATGCATATTTGCAATTTCACGTTACCGACCTACAGATCGCTCCATTTCTGTAGAGAAGTAGCCGTGGCCCTTAGCTTGTTTTGCAGCGTAAGGTAAACATTTGAAGCCACCGGTGTGGAATTCCACGCCGCCTGCACAGTCTCCATGAAGCCCTCTGCTTTGACCCAGAAAGGTTCAAACTTGAACCTTTTACGTGTGAAAACCTCCATGTTCATGTCCAGCAGCAGTGGGCAATGATCTGATATGGCCGTCCCCAGAGCTGAAAGAAAACAAGTGGGGAACGCCTCATCCCACTCATTCGAAACAAAGACATGGTCTATCTTTTCAAGGGTTGCATGCTGCCTTTCGTTCGACCAGGTATAGCGCCGACCATTGAGATATAGCTCCTTTAATTCAAGCATGTTTAGCTTCGCACGGAATCTGCCCATCATTCTTCGCTTGGTAGAAATTTATTTTGGGTGTTGCATGGTTGTGCCTGTTGAATGTATCAGGTTCAAGTATGTTTGTCTCGGGTGAATGTATCTGGTCTAAGTATGGTTATGTCGGTTGAATGTACTATGTCGAAGTACGTTTGTGTTCGATGAATATACCAGGTTTAAGTATATTTGTGTTGTGTGAATCAGTGTATGTACTAGGCCCAAGTACAGTTGTGCCGGTTGAATGTACAACTTACAAGTATGTTTGTGTTTGGTGAATGTAACAGTTCCAAGCTAATACGGATGCGTCCGCTAAATGTACTAGGTCCAAGCATGACTGTGTCTGGTGAAAGTTCCATGTCCAAGTATCTTTGTGTTGGCTAAATGTATCAGGTCCAAGTATGGTCGCGTCGGCTGTATGTACCAGGTACAAGTACGGTTAGGCCGGTTGAATGTACGAGGTCCAAGTCTGCTTGTGTCTGGTGAATGTAGTAGGTCCAAGTATAGATGCGTCCGCTAAATGTACTAGGTCCAAATATGATTGTGTCGGGTGTATATACCAGGTCTAAATATTTTTGTGTTGGCTGAATGTATCAGATTCAAGTATGGTTGGGTCAGCTGAATGTATCAGGTCCAAATACTCATGTTTTACCTTGTAGCTTATCGTATTCTGGTTGTTGATGCTCTAATACCAATCCATCTCGCTGTTTATACGCAACCTCATAACTTGCAAACCATTCATTCTGACTCGACGGCCAACTACCCCTTTTGTCTCTGTCCCACTCCATCTAAAAGTTGACAGTCTTATCCATGTCATCCGTTATTGCATCATGCATCTTGAGCTATCCTTGAGCAAAGATACCTTAAGTTATGCTTACGGAGCAATGCGCCGGTCTGATCTCCATGTGTTGCATTGACAATATTGTATACCTTATTGAGGCTGATGTTATTCTCCCTAAGAGTCTTGATGAAATTCATAAGAACTGGATTGATCTCACCATATGAATTCCACCGCCTCTCCTCACGACTTGCAGACAAAGGGTGATGGTGCTCATTACTTAATATGCTAACATACCAACCATGATCCTTCGTGCGGAGGAGCCACATACTCGCCTTGAACTCTATTTTGTATGGGGAAATTTTTCATTAGTACGGTTTACCCTACACACCACAAGCACAAAGAGACAACAACAAAGCTAATCTCTACAATATAAATGCCAAGTGATTTCCAAGCACGAAAGAATCAAAGCATTTTTAAGATGGTCCCTCTTACCTCCTATGATGTAAGAGGAGTATTTGATCTCAACCTTCGTTGGTCAAGGGCAAGTCAGGACATGTAAAATTTCTCAACTATGGTAAGTTACTTGCTAAAAGGAAATCTTTTGAATGGATCAATCATTCTCTCGCCCATATCGGTATAAATTCTCACTATTGATTACATACTGCAGACTTGTTTTTTTTTTTGAAGAAAATATACTCTTCCGTGAGAACTCTTATTTCTTGAAAGGTATAGTTAATTGTCATTCTCCAGGAACCTTACATTATCATATAATTTTGTTTCAGCTCAAGAAACGATCATTGGAAAAGGTTGAGAAACCCAGTAAAGATTAAACAAATATTAGTAATTTGACAAATATGCTATCCGGTTTACATGTGTGTATGCAAAGTCTATATTGACCTTGTAAAGGAATTAATAGATTCTTACCACCCAAGAGGTAAGACACATTCGACCCATTGGATTGGGAAAAATTGATGGCTCATATTAACTTGGACCATCTGAATTTTCTCATCACGAAATGGGGCAACAAGAGGTATGTAGTTCTACTGAACCTTCAAGCATGACGCTATGTAACTGACCCGGCAGTTGCGAACAATTTCGTGCATCAGCTGGTAACGCCGCCCATCTCCCCGTCTGGATTTTCCATGACAAATTCCGAAGCCATTCTCCTAAGGGAATAGGTTATATTGTTCATACGCTTCTTGGCATGAATCAAACGACATGCCTTCTATGGGAGAAAAAGTGTCAGGTGCGTGCTTGCCTTCAGAGATTAGGAGACATCTTTCAATCGAGCTTAGTTTGCTCGGGGTTGCTCTAGCCACAAGTCCATTGTGAATCCGGTTCCTGGACCAAGAAAACTGCAGTGAGTTTGTGTCGGAATATTCTTCCAAAATGGTTGACGCCAGTGGGGGCGTTTCTAATATGTAGTGTCTACGCTGCGACAACTTGAATCATACTTATTCAGTATCATGAGCTGTTTTTTCATATACATGAAACAAGATTTGTCGTGCGCTATTTTTTCAGAAACATGAAACAAGATTTATCTAAAGAACGAGTTACAGATGCTCACCTGCGTTTCCAACCTCCCGTTGCGTGAGAGCATCTCTAGCAGACCCCTAAAAAACAGTCAAACCCGTAAAAAAATAAGGCATTTATAGTTTCGGTCGAAAAAATGGTCCCTAACAGATCCTGTAAAGTTCGATCGACCCTTAAATTTTTTGAGGGGCATCGAGAATCCATCCGCGAGAACCTTATATGTACATATTCGAAGGCAGTATACAGTTCAACTCGTAAATAGTCAAACCTCAGCGGAGCAGATGCGCCGCCTTGGAACTGTCCGGAATCAACCCGAAACTCGCCGGAATCCGTCGCCGCACATCGGAAAAGGTCGCCACACGCCGGAATTTGTCGCTGCCGGTCCAAATTGTGGTCGGCTCGACCTTCACCGCCAAGGAGAGGCCAGCCACGAGCGGGGTGGAGCAGGCCGCTGTCGGCCCGAATCAAGGCGGGGCGGCGCCGAAGAAGGGCGAGAGAGGCGCGACCGGGCAGGGGAGGTGCGACAGGGGCGGGCATGGCTGGGGCGGAGCGCGGCGGCGGCGGGCGTGGCCGGGGCAGGGCGCGACCGGGCCAGGGCATGCATGGTCGGGGCTGGACGGGCAGGGACAGGTGGCGGCCGGGGCGGGGATGGCCGAGGCGCGGCGCGGCCGGAGCGGGACGATTGCTTGTTGTATCGTTCCAGATACAGTTCGTAATATGATATCTGTTCTTTTCGGCCCAATTTCGCACCGTAAAAATGGTTTAAAGGACCCTTTGAATGTTTTAGAGATCCTCTGATACGGACCAGTGTTCGCATCTCCACGGCCACCGTTCTGTGCATCACCGACTCGAATACCATGCGGGAAGAGATCGAACACGCCACCATCTACCACTTCAGATTTGAAAAGGGGGTTGGGGGAGGGTGCACGGTCTGCTCTCTTCTTTTTTATTGGGCAGGTCTACAGAAGGAGGGCGAGATGAAGAAGCTTCGTGCCGGAGCAAAGATGGTTCGGGTTGGGACCATGGCGTTGATGAGGATATGTGATGCTACTACAAGAATTGGTGATTGCTGAAGCTAGATGCTGCTTTGCTCTGGGAATATGGCATGCTTAGTTGCTCTTTTGAGTCGTTTTCTCTTGGTGGTCTTATGGAGGCTGGTTATTTTCACTTGTCCTGATACTCTGGCTGCGATCAGTCTGTAATAGGGCTAGACTATTGTGGTGCTGCTAGGTTTTCGCCCCATAGCATTCGTTTCGATGACGGGCGGATGCAGTGGGTTTTCTAGTAGTGTGTTGAACTCGTTTTCCCCCTACCCCTCTCGTTTCTCCTGATACTATGTAAGACTGATGTATTTCCGTTCTCTGTAATGGAAAGGGGTTAGCCCGGTTAAAAAAAAAGAGTGGTAAGAAATAAGAATAGAGGTGCTTCTCTGCTAGAATCAATGGAGTATATGTACACTAACCAGGGGCTTGCTTCAGTTTCCAGATGAGGGACGGTTGATGCCAGAATTTCTAGACCATGAACAGCCGCAGGTCCCTCTACTACTTCGGTCGGAGAGGCATGGCCATGATTGGAATCAACGCGTCCCAGCACTATGGCATCTCCGGTGACAGAGGCTCGGATTCTACCTACGATGCACAGTAGCGACCTAGGCCCAGATGCGTTTCAAACAATTTCAGACTACCAAGCTTACTGTTCACCTAGCCTGGTCATCCAAACCATGGTGTAGAGACTCACATGTATCCCAAGGAGCTGGGTACTGCATGGACGGTCATGATAAAGGGGTGCCTAGACACCCGGGTGCTGAAAGTCCAATCTCAATCTTCCCACCCTCCAGGCTTTGATGAACTTTTTTTCAAAATCGATAAACTTTTTTTCAAGATTCATGAAAAATTTCAAAGTCAATGAACTTTTTTTTCAAAATCGATGAACTTTTTTCATCGATTTAAAAGAAAGTTCATCAAACTGAAAAAAAGTTCACCGAATTTGAAAAGAGTTCACAGTTTTGAAAAAAAGTTCATCGATTTGGAAAAGAGTTCATCGATTTTTAAAAAGTTCGGCGGATCTGGAAAAAGTTCATCAATTTGAAATAAAAAGTTCATCGAATTTGAAAGAAGTTCATTAAAATTTGAAAAAAGTTTAGCAATTTGAACGTCGAATTTGAAAAAAATTGGGCTTTTTGAAAAAATAAAATACAAAATAAAAAGGAAAAAAATATGAAAGCAAAGAAATAGAAAAGGAGAGAGAAAACTAAAACAAAAAATCGCACCAGAAAAAATACACAACGAAAAAAGAAATAAACCTGGGTGGAGAAAGTATATAAAATAGGAAAAAGAAAGAACAATATCACAACTTGTTGTCTGTCCAATTGGTTAGTGCAACTTGGAATCAAGGTGGAGGTCTTGTGCTCGAATCTCTCCTGTGAAACAATTTTTGTGGTTTAAACAGAATGGGCCGGCCTGCCACACTTCCCCTGCGGGCACCGTTAGAGAACCGGCGCTTACATCGCCAAATAGGAGCTCCCCGACACATTGGATAAATGTGTGTCATCTTGGGTCGCATGCTATTCGGCCTTTTGGGTTGCTGTGCATCGTTTTGGCTCTATTTTGGCCTTTTGGGCTGTTAAAAAACCAGAAAAAATAGAGGGGTTGTGTCATGTCGGCATGCAGGCCTTGCCCAGGCACGGCCCAGGCGTGCCGCAGGGCTGGGACGACCCGTTTAGATGCATAGGGGACTGGGTACGTGACGTGTCGTGCACGCGTGCTTCTCTGTTGGCCCGTGAAGCATGGCCCATTTGGCCAACTATAGTTGTGTTGTAGGCTGAAGGGGGGTTGGGCTTGGCCCATATGCTTGGCAAAGAGGGGAGTGCGGATGAGCGGTCGAGGAGACACAACATCCTTTTTAAAATAAATATAGATATAGATAGATTGAAAAGTAAAGGTGAAGATAGAGATAGAGATAGAGTAGTAGAGATAGAGATAGAGATATAGTAGTAGAGATAGAGATAGAGATATAGATATAGTAGTAGAGATAGAGATAGAGAGAAGTTTTAATGCCCATTCCTCACGTCGTTCAGTTGCCATTCCGTTCGAGTGTCCAAGAAAAATTAATTCCGGGACGTTGCATGCAAAGCTAGCGCGCTAGGTAAAAACCACCGCTTATTATGGCAGTTACTTAATGCCACTGATTTAGGGAGAGATATTATGACATTTTTTAGTACTACATATTATGATAGTTTTTAATAGTAGATATTATGGCAGTTAATCAGTACGACGGAATAGGAGGTACCACTGCTTTCTGTTCCACTATTAAGGAATCGCCGAGCGGTATAAATAGGCACCTAGACCCTTCTGTCTTCCTTGCCCAACGAAATTTAGTTCATAGTGATCTAGACATAGCGATCAAGCTTATAGCAATAACCTTTTTCTTGCTCCTCCTGGCCTTTGCCGAGTCCAGCGACAGGGGTGAACCTCCATCTTCTCGTAAGTACTAGTGCTATCTTTACCAACTTGAGGGTGTGTCAAGTCTGAATCACCTCATATAGTTTGTTATTTCCTCCAGAAAAAGACGGTTTTGGTGAAAGTGCGTATGCGGTACATTGCGATCCTCCTTCAAGTAAGTACTTGTGCTATCTTACCATGTTAAGAATGTGTAATTCTGAATAAACTCATAGTTTGTTATTTCGTGCAGAAGAAGAAGGTTTTGGGGCAAGTGCTTATAAGGTGGATTGGAAACCAGAAGATGCACCTTCCAGTAAGTATTTGTGCTACCATACCACATCGAGAATGTGTTAGTCCTGAATGAACTCATGGTTTGTTATTTCGTGCAGAAGAAAAAGGGTTTGGGGCAAGTGCTTATAAGGTGGATTGGAAATCAGAACATGCACCTTCCAGTAAGTACTTGTGCTACCTTACCAAGTCGAGAACGTGTTGGTCCTGAATGAACTCGTGCTTTGTTATTTCCTGCAGAAGAAGAAAGTTTTGGGGCAAGTGCTTATAAGGTGGATTGGAAACCAGAAGATGCACCTTCCAGTAAGTAGTTGTGCTACCATGCCACATCGAGGATGTGTTAGTCCTGAATCAACTCATGGTTTGTTATTTCGTGCAGAAGAAAAAGGTTTTGGGGCAAGTGCTTATAAGGTGGATTGGAAATCAGAACACGCACCTTCCAGTAAGTACTTGTGCTACCATACCAAGTCAAGAATGTGTTGGTCCCAAATGAACTCATGGTTTGTTATTTCCTGCAGAAGAAGAAGGTTTTGGGGCAAGTGCTTATAAGGTGGATTGGAAACCAGAAGATGCACCTTCCGATAAGTACTTGTGCTACCTTACCACATCGAGAATGTGCTAGTCTTGAATGAACTCATGGTTTGTTATTTCCTGCAGAAGAAAAAGGTTTCGGGGCAAGTGCTTATAAGGTGGATTGGAAATCAGAAGATGCACCTTCTAGTAAGTACTTATGCTACCTTACCAAGTCGAGAATGTCTTAATCCTGAATGAACTCATGGTTTGTTATTTCCTGCAAAAGAAGAAGGTTTTGGGTCAAGTGCTTATAAGGTGGATTGGAAACCAGAAGATGCACCTTCCAGTAAGTACTTGTGCTACCATACCACATCGAGGATGTGTTAGTCTTGAATGAACTCATGGTTTGTTATTTCCTGCAGAAGAAAAAGGTTTTGGGGCAAGTGCTTATAAGGTGGATTGGAAATCAGAAGATGCACCTTCCAGTAAGTACTTGTGCTAGCTTACTAAGTCAAGAACGTGTTGGTCCTGAATGAACTTGTGCTTTGTTATTTCCTGTAGAAGAAGAAGGTTTTGGGGCGAGTGCTTATAAGGTGGATTGGAAACCAGAAGATGCACCTTCCAGTAAGTACTTGTGCTATATTTCTTATCAAGTGGAGAATTTGTTAGTTCTGAAGAAACTCATAGTTTGTTATTTCCTGTAGAAAAAATCAGTTTTGATACAAGTGCGGATGCGGTACATTGGGATCTAGATCATGCACACTCTCGTAAGTGCTTGTGCTACCATATAAAGTTGAGATTGTTTTTAATATGATGACTTAGTTTCTTTATATCCACGAAGAAATATATGCATTTAATATCCATAAATAACATCACTATGCCAATATTTATGTTAAACTTTTGTTTTAATTAATAACAATGCAGCTTCCTCCATTCCTGAAGCACTAGAAAAACACAGGCATATAAAAGTTCAAACCGGCATGTTATTCCTAAAGAAGAAACTACACATCGGCACTACACTACCTAAAGGAACCATGTTTGCACGAGATGGTGCACCAAAGTATGTTCATTTTGCCTCTACTCAGTTGGAATCAAAGTACTTGACAACCATCCTTTCATACTTCAAGATACTTCACAGCTCGGTGAAGTCAAAGCAGATAGCTGACACCCTTCGTTCATGTGGCAAACCGGCTGACAAGGAGGAACCTCACATGTGCTTCTCATCTCGTGAAGCAATGGCAAGGTTCGCCACCAGAGAATTGGGAGTCAACGGTGCATGAGCAGCCATTACAAGGATTCATGGGCATGAGACCTCCGGCTCCATGTACGTTGTGGAACAGATCACCCAACTCAACAGTAACATGGTGCCATGCCACCCTATGGATTTTCCGTATGAGGTTTTTTATTGCCATCGGCCAAAAGAGGTGCAATCTTTGAGGGTGCAACTCAAGGGTTTGAAAGATGACATGCCGCGCGTGACAGCAATAGCCATGTGTCACATGAACACATCTGATTAGGACACGCAGTACTTTGAGCTATTAGACGGAGAGCGTGGTGAACCTATTTGCCACTACATGCCTACCAATTACGTCGTGTTCTATTAGATATATTTAAAGTTGTTGCTAAACTATGTAATCTTGTTATCTGATCAATAAAGCATGTCGATGGGCCAGACTTTAAAAAAAAATACTTAATCACCACCAAATTTTGAGAGTCTTTCAGCTACCGACCAATATTTTCTTTTATTCCATCCCAAATAACTCTAATTGCATTACCTATGATGATGCACTTGAGCATCATTATTTTTGCATCTCGTTCACTCGAACAAGCCATTCCTGGCTTCTGCCGCTCCACCGCTGGCCAAGGAGAGGCAGATCTATGCCATCTCAGTCGTCCTTGGTGAAGGAGGGATGGATCGGCTTCATCCCGGCTGCCGTTGCAGGAGATGACTTCGGGAGAAGGGGTCACTGCTAGGTGCTAGCCCACGATCGGTCCTCCTAACCGTCCTCGCCACCGTCTATACCCCGTGGTGTGGCACCACTGGAGAAAAGAGATAGGGAGAGGCGCAGTCGAGAGAGACGGGGTAGAACGGGGTTGAGAGTGAGGGGCTTCTATTATGTGTGTTTCCGCCGATTTGGAGGAACTGTTGCATTCTGGATCTGAGGGTTATATTCCCTTTTACAGAATGGGTGCCTTCAGATTCTCTTTCCCAACCAAACACAAGAATAGGTGCTTGGGCAGAACCGTCCCGTTACTTTCAATGTGATGTCACCAACCGAATAGACCCTTAGATACTATTGGGAATCATGACTTGGCGTGCATTGCCCGTAGAAGCGGTGCGCAAACCACAATGAATAATCAAGTTAAAGATCGATAAGTTTTAACAAGCACTAATTATACATATAAGGAGAATTTTTGGAGTTACATAAGTATGAATAAAAATTGCATCATTACATATAGTTCTATTTTAGACAGATTCTTTTTTTATTGCATAGTGTGCTTATTTTAATGTTTTTATGGATTGTATCGGGGGGTATAAGTCATGGAGATGATAGAATACAGTAGGTATTATGTAAGAACAATTATTAATCTTTCTTTGACAATACCCAAGTTAATGATTTATTTTATTATACTAATGGATCTCACAGGTTTTGTTGAGTTTTATGTGACTGAAGTTTTCAAGTTTTGGGTGAGATGACGATATAAGAAAAGTAAGGAGGGATAAGAGCCTAAGATTGGGGATGCCTAAGGTACCCCAAGGTAATATTCAAGGAAGATCCAAGCATCTAAGCTTGGGGATGCCCCGGAAGACATCATCTCTTTTGTCTTCAATCTATCGGTAATATCACTTGGAGCTATATTTTTATTCATCACATGATATGTGTTTGCCTTGGAGCGTCGGGTGTTTTTTTTCCTTGTTTCCACAATCATTGTTTCCTGATCATACCTTTCTTATGAGAGGCACACCTTCATCACAACTTATAGAATGCTCATTATGCTTCACTTATATCTCTTGAGTTAAGGAAACTGCTCATGTGCTTCACTTATATCTTTTGAGCACGGCGATACATATATTTTATAGAAATCATTTGCACTCTCTTGCTTCACTTATATATTTTTGAGAGCTAACTAGGAAGTGATAATTTGCATGAGTTATATATGTTTGGTCCAAAAAATAATAAGTATACAAGGGTGGTATGATAAAAACTAGCATGTAGATCAATCAATATGTTGTGTTCCATAAACAATGTCAAGGTTATAATGTGAAGGTTTACTAGTTGATAAGTTTGGTTCAGTAAAAATGTTGATGTTAAGGTTTGTGATTTTCCACTCATTAACGTGTCGGTTTTAACATGGCTAGGAAGTTGGAGCGTAATTTATCCTAGATTGATATCCATTGTGTTGTTCGGATCGGGGGTGCGCGATGGTTAACTCCTCCAAACCTCCCCCCTAGGGGCATGCGAGTAATGCTTTGCTTCGAGGGATTCTAGATTTTCTTTTCACGAATACGCAAAGCTTGCGTATCATTCATTGATAGAAGGAGTTAGAATGAGTACAGATAGGGGTACAACACACTACATGAACGCAAGAAGACAAGGGCCGCCTGCACGAGGCAAGCCCGTGACCGGCTGAAGCATCCGCGTCCAAATCCCCGCCAGCCGCAAGGCTGGCTGCGTCCATGGGGAGGCTGTCGAGGTGAGCTTCCAAGTTGCATCATCGGCCTAGCCAACAAGGAGAGGACAGTCGGGGGGGGGGGGGGGGGGAGGGAGCACGCCCACAAGATCCAATCTCGGGAGGATGGGGGATCCAATCCCCGGAGGATGGCCACGGGGGAGGAAACGGTGGCGCCACCACCAAGGTCATGGCCCAGTCGCGTCCGCCCAAGCTGCCGGAGGGGACGGGGGTGGTCACCGGAGGGACACACATGCCGCATGAGGTCGTATCTTTGGGGGATGGGGGGAGCGCAACGCGCGAGGGGGTGGGGGAACTACCCCGCCACCACCATCCTAGGGACCGGCGCGGCTTCGGCGGACGGCCCTGCGGCGGCGATGACACGGGGGATGAGCAGAGGGAGGGCTTCCGGTGGCGGCTGATGTTGGCTTGAACTACGTCGGTATTTTCCCAAAGAGGAAGGGATGATGCATCACAGCAACGGTAGGTATTTCCCTCAATGATGAGACCAAGGTTATCGAACCAGTAGGAGAACCAAGCAACACTACGTAAACAACACCTGCACACAAAGAACAAATACTTGCAACCCGACGTGTTAAAGGGGTTGTCAATCCCTTTCGGGTAACGGCGCCAGAAATTGGCAAACGGACGTGAGATAAATTGTAGTAGATTGATAGATGCAAATAAAAGCAAATAAAATTCAGCGAGGTATTTCTGGGTGTTTGGAAATATAGATCTGAAAATAAAAGTGGCAAATAAATAAAAAGGCAAATAGCAAAATAGATCTTAAAATAGTGGCTTCTCTCGAGAAAAAAAGTATACGGTGGGTAAACAAATTACTGTTGGGCAACTGATAGAACTTCAATAATTATGACGGTATCCAGGCAATGATCATTATATAGGCATCACGTCCAAGATTAGTAGACCAACTCCTGCCTGCATCTACTACTATTACTCCACACATCGACCGCTATCCAGCATGCATCTAGTCTATTAAGTTCATGGAGAAACGGAGTAATGCAATAAGAGTGATGAAATGATGTAGACAAGATCTATTTATGTAGAAATAGACCCCATCTTGTTATCCTTAATAGCAACGATACATACGTGTCGGTTCCCCTTCTGCCACTGGGATCAAGCACCGAAAGATCGAACCCATCACAAAGCACCTCTTCCCATGGCAAAAAAAATCGATCTAGTTGGCCTAACTAAACCAAAGATTCGAAGAAGAAATACGAGAGGCTATAAGTAATCATGCATATAAGAGATCAAAAGACTCAAGAAACTTTCATGGATAAAAACATAGATCTGATCATAAACTCAAAGTTCATCGGATCCCAACAAACACACCGCAAAAAGAGTTACATCAAATAGATCTCCAAGAGACCATTGTATTGAGAATCAAAAGAGAGAGAGGAAGCCATCTAGCTACTGCCTACGGACCCGTAGGTCTACAATGAACTACTCACGCATTATCGAAGAGGCACCAATGAGGATGTTGAACCCCTCCGTGATGGTGTCTAGATTGGATCTATGGTTTCTGGAACTTGCGGCGGCTGGAATTGATTTTCGTCGACTCCCCTAGGGTTTCTGGAATATTGGGGTATTTATAGAGCAAAGAGGCAGTGCGGGAGGTGGCCGAGGTGGGCACAACCCACCTGGGCGCGCCTGGGCCCCCAGGCGTGCCCTGGTGGGTTGTGCTCCCCTCGGAGCACCCCTCAGGTACTTTCTTGGCCCAACTTGTGTCTTCTGGTCTAGGAAAAATCACCAAAAAGTTTCGCTGCGTTTGGACTCCGTTTGGTATTGATTTCCTGCGAAGTAAAAAACAAGCAAAAAACAGCAACTGGTACTGGGCACTATGTCAATAGGTTAGTCCCAAAAAATGATATAAAGTTGCTATAAAATGATTGTAAAACATCCAAGAATGATAATATAACAGCATGGAATAATCAAAATTATAGATACGTTGGAGACGTATCAGCATCCCCAAGCTTAATTCCTGCTCGTCCTCGAGTAGGTAAATGATAAAAACAGAATTTTTGATGTGGAATGCTGCCTAACATGTTCATCACATGTTCTTTTCTTTGTAGCATGGACATTTGGACTTTTATATGATTCAAAGCAATAGTCTAGTTTTGACATGAAGATTTCAATACTCAAGCATATCAACAAGCAACCATGTCTTTCAAAATATCAACACTAAAGCAAGTTATCCCTAGCCCATTATGCTCAATCATTGATCCATTCATGAAACACACTTGCATATTAGCTATACCCAATGCTCAAGTACGATCATAGTGCCCCTTAGTTGGTGCTTTATAAGAGAAGATGGAGACTCAAAATAAAATAAAAATTGCATAAAGTAAAAGAAAGGCCCTTCGCAGAGGGAAGTAGGGATTTGTAGAGGTGCCAGAGCTCAAAGCGAAAAAAGTAGAGATAAAACATTTTGGGTGGCATGCTTTTCCTGTCAACGAAAACGATCGAGTAGTTCCCAATACTATCCATGCTAGATATATCATAGGCGGTTCCCAAACAGAAAATAAATTTATTCCTTTTTCCACCATACTTTCACTTTCAATGGCTAGCCGTATCCATGGGTGCCCTCCATACCAACACTTTCCAAGGAATTTATTATTTGACAACATAAAGTAAATTCATTTTTAATTTCAGGACTGGGCATCCCTAATACCTTTGTCGTACTCTCGTGCAATGACAAGTGAATAAACGCTCATCTTGAGAATAACACATCTAGCATGGAAATATATCAGCCACCCCCTACTGTTTCATGAGCGGTACGAGCACACAAAAGAGAAATTTATTTTGAAATTAGAGGTGGCACATACAAATGTGCTTAGAACACCACGAAAATACCGCATATAGGTAGGTATAGTGGACTCATATGGAAAAATGGTTTAAGGATTTTAGATGCACAAGTAGTGATCATACTTAGTGCAAATGAAGGCTAGCAAAAGATTGAGAAGCATCCAACCAAGAAATGAAAAATCTCATAAGCGAGCATTAAGCATAACTAACACCGAATAATGCACCACAAGTAGGATGTAATTTCATTGCATAACTATTGACTTTCGTGCTTGCATAGGGAATCACAAACCTTAACAACAATATTCTTACTAAATCATAATTACTCATCAACATGACTCACATATTATATCAACATATCGCAAAACTATTACAAGGAATCAGGTTTATTTTGTCCAATGATCTTCATGAAAGTTTTTATTATATCCCTCTTGAATATCTATCACTTTGGGACTAATTTCATGTGTTGCTTTTGATAGCTCAAACAAATCTAAGTGAAGAACATGAGCATAAAATTTTCTTCTCTCAAAATAATTTAAGTGAAGCAAGAGAGAATTTCTAAAAAAAAAATCTAACTCTCAAATAAATCTAAGTGAAGCATGAGAGCATTTCTTCAAAAATACTAAAGCACACCGTGCTCAAAAAGATATAAGTGAAGCGCTAAAGCAATTCCATAGCTCATAAAGATTTAAGTGAAGCATAGAGAGCAATTCTAACAAGTTATAGCATAATTTTGGCTCTATCAAATAGGTGTGTCTAGCAAGGATTCATGACTAAACATAAAAAGCAAAACAAGCAAAGACTCATATCATACAAGATGCTCCAAGCAAAACTCATGATAAGTGACGAATAAAAATATAGCTCCGAGTAAAATACCGATGGTCGTTACAAGAAAGAGGGGATGCCACTCGGGCATCCCCAAGCTTAGTTGCGTGCTTCTCTTTGGATAATGTCTTGGGGTGCCATGGGGCATCCCCAAGCTTAGGCTCTTCTTACTCGTTATTCCTTCATCCATCGTAATCTCACCCAAAACTTGAAAATTTCAATCACACAAAACTTAACAAAACCTTCGTGAGATCCGTTAGTATAAGAAAACCAATCTTTACTTTAAGTACTGTAGAAAACCCATTCAAATTTTGTTCTTGCATTATATCTACTGTATTCTAACTTTACCATGGCTCATACCCCCTGATAAAAACCCTAGATTCATCAAAATAAGCACACAATGCAAAGAAAACAGAATCTGTCAAAAACAGAACAGTCTGTAAACATGCGAATTGTTCTCATACTTTTGTAAATCCAAATATTTTGGAAAATTAGGAAATGATAGGAAATTTGTATATCAATCTTGTGTAAAAATTTCTGAATTTTTCTTCGCTTCTGTGAATTTTAGAAATTGTTTTACTGGATGCAAAAGTTTCTGTTTTCCAACAAGATCAAATCAACTATCACCAAAGCTATCCCAAAGGCTTTACTTGGCACAAACAATAATTAAAACACAAAAAACACAATCATAACAGTAGAAAAATTGTGCAAACACTCAAGAACAGAAAGAAAAAGAGAAAAATAAATTTTATTCATTGGGTTGCCTCCCAACAAGCGCTATCGTTTTATGCCCCTAACTAGGCATAATGCATAGATCTAAGTGTTGTCATCTTTGTTTCTAGATCCATAAGATGCCCTCATGATTGATTCATATGGTGGCTTAATTCTTGTTCTAGGGAAGTGTTCCATACCCTTTCTCAAAGGAAATTGGAATTTGATGTTCCCTTCTTTCATATCAATCACGGCACCTATAGTGCGCAAAAACGTTCTACCAAGAATAATTGGACAAGATGGATTGCATTCAATATCAAGAACAATAAAATCTATGGGCACATAATTCCTATTTGCAAGAATAAGAACATCATTAATTTTTCCCATAGGCTTTTTAATAGTAGAATCCGCCAAGTACAAATTTAAAGAACATTCTTCAATATCGGTAAGACCAAGCACATCACATAAAGATTTCGGAATTGTAGAAACACTAGCACCCAAATCACATAAAGCAAAACACTCATAATTTTTAATCTTGACTTTGATAGTAGGTTCCCATTCATCATGTAATTTTCTAGGAATTGAAATCTCTAATTCCAACTTTTCTTCCAAAGCTTTCATCATAGCATCAACAATATGTTTAGTAAAAGCTTTATTTTGTTCATAGGCATGGGGTGAATTTATCATGGATTGCAACAAAGAAATACAGTCAATCAAAGAGCAATTATCATAATTAAAGTCTTTGTAATCCAAAAGAGTGGGCACATCACTAGTTAAAGTTTTGACCTCTCCAAACCCACTTTTATCAAATTTCTCAACAAGATTTTCGCCCTCCAAATTATCGGGACGCCTTCTAGCTAAAGTTGACTCTTCTTCAGTCCCTTTTTCATAAATTTTAATTTTACTAAACAAGGAATCAATAGAAGAAACACCAATCACTTTAAGATCTTCCTCATTTTTATCTTCTAACGAGATTGGTTTAGAGGCCATTTGATTTACTAGGGTAGCTTGTGCATCAGATATTTTCCCTAGCAAACTTTCAGCAAAAGCATACTTAGATTGAAGATTACAAACTTCTCTACTAATATCATCAAGTTGTTTTGTTATAGCATCCAACACAACAGAGTGTTCCTTAAGTTCTTCAGTAAAATATTTATTGTGCTCAAATTGTGTAGTCATATATTCCTTAGTATTTTTCTCAATTTCAAGCAAAATATTGGGGTAAGGAACATCATAATATTTTCTTTGAGGCATCATGACTACGCAAACAAAATTGCACTCAAAAACAGATCTGACGAGGAAACGGCGAACAAAAAAGAGGGTGAATAAAACGGCAAATTTTTGTGAAGTGGGGGAGAGGAAAACAAGAGGAAAATGGCAAATAATGTAAATTGCAAGGAGATGATATTTTTGATTAGGAACCTGGTAGATGTTGATGATGTCTCCCCGGCAACGGCGCCAGAAATTCCTTTTGATGTTGGCTTGAACTACGTCGGTATTTCCCCAAAGAGGAAGGGATGATGCAGCACAGCAATGGTAGGTATTTCCCTCAGTGATGAGACCAAGGTTATCGAACCAGTAGGAGAACCAAGCAACACTACGTAAACAACACCTACACACAAAGAACAAATACTTGCAACCCGACGTGTTAAAGGGGTTGTCAATCCCTTTCGGGTAATGGCGCCAGAAATTGGCAAACGGACGTGAGATAAATTGTAGTAGATTGATAGATGCAAATAAAAGCAAATAAAATTGAGCGAGGTATTTTTGAGTTTTTGGAAATATAGATCTGAAAATAAAAGTGGCAAATAAATAAAAAGGCAAATAGCAAAATAGATCTGAAAATATATGATGAGAAAATAGACCCGGGGGCCATAGATTTCACTAGTGGCTTCTCTCAAGAAAAATAGCATACGGTGGGTAAACAAATTACTGTTGGGCAATTGATAGAACTTCAAATAATTATGACGATATCCAGGCAATGATAATTATATAGGCATCACGTCCAAGATTAGTAGACCGACTCCTGCCTACATCTACTACTATTACTCCACACATCGACCGCTACCCAACATGCATCTAGTGTATTAAGTTCATGGAGAAACAGAGTAATGCAATAAGAATGATGACATGATGTAGACAAGATCTATTTATGTAGAAATAGACCCCATCTTGTTATCCTTAATAGCAACGATACATACGTGTCGGTTCCCCTTCTGTCACTGGAATCAAGCACTGTAAGATCGAACCCATCACAAAGCACCTCTTCCCATGGCAAGAAAAATCGATCTAGTTGGCCTAACTAAACCAAAGATTCGAAGAAGAAATACGAGGCTATAAGCAATCATGCATATAAGAGATCAAAAGACTCAAATAACTTTCATGGATAAAAACATAGATCTGATCATAAACTCAAAGTTCATCGAATCCCAACAAACACACCGCAAAAAAGAGTTACATCAAATAGATCTCCAAGAGACCATTGTATTGAGAATCAAAAGAGAGAGAGGAAGCCATCTAGCTACTGCCTACAGACCTATAGGTCTACAATGAACTACTTGTTGGGGATCGTAGCAGAATTTTAAAATTTTCTACGCATCACCAAGATCAATCTATGGAGTCATCTAGCAACGAGAGAGAGGGGAGTGCATCTACATACCCTTGTAGATCGCGAGCGGAAGCGTTCAAGAGAACGGGGTTGATGGAGTCGTACTCGTCGTGATCCAAATCACCGATGACCGAGCGCCGAACGGACGGCACCTCCGTGTTCAACACACGTACGGAGCGGAGACGTCTCCTCCTTCTTGATCCAGCAAGGGGGGAGGAGAGGTTGGGGAGGACAGCTCCAGCAGCAGCACGACGGCGTGGTGGAGTTGGAGCTGCGTGGTATTCCTGCAGGGCTTCGCCAAGCACCGCGGGAGGAGGAGGAGGTGTTGGAGAGGGGAGGGGCTGCGCCAGGGATGAGGTGTGGCCTCCCTCCCACCCCTCCACTATTTATAGGGGGAAGAGGAGAGGGGGCTGGCCCCCTCAGATCCAATCTGAGGGGAGGGGAGGCGGCCAGGGGAGGGAAACTTGCCCCCCCCAAGCAAGGTGGAAGGCTCCCTCCCCTAGGGTTTCCCAACCCTAGGCGCCATGGGCCCTTGGGGGGGGGCGCACCAGCCCACTAGGGGGCTGGTTTCCTCCCATATACAGCCCATTAGGCCTCCCGGGTAAAGCAGCCCCACCCGGTGGACCTCCGGACACCTTTCGGTGGTCCCGGTACAATACCGATAACCCCCGAAACTATTCCGGTGACTGTATGACAACTTCCCATATATAAATCTTCACCTCCGGACCATTCCGGAACTCCTCGTGACGTCCGGGATCTCATCCGGGACTCCGAACAACATTCGGTAACCACGTACAAACTTTCCCTACAACCCTAGCGTCATCGAACCTTAAGTGTGTAGACCCTACGGGTTCGGGAGACACGTAGACATGACCGAGACGACTCTCCGGTCAATAACCAACAGCGGGATCTGGACACCCATGTTGGCTCCCACATGCTCCTCGATGATCTCATCGGATGAACCACGATGTCGAGGATTCAATCAATCCCGTACGCAATTCCCTTTGTCTATCGGTACGATACTTGCCCGAGATTCGATCGTCGGTATACCGATACCTTGTTCAATCTCGTCACCGGCAAGTCTCTTTACTCGTTTCCGTAACACATCATCCTGTGAACAACTCCTTGATCACATTGAGCTCATTATGATGATGTCCTACCGAGTGGGCCCAGAGGTACCTCTCCGTCACACGGAGTGACAAATCCCAGTCTCGATTCGTGCCAACCCAACAGACACTTTCGGAGATACCCGCAGTGCACCTTTATAGCCACCCAGTTACGTTGTGACGTTTGGTACACCCAAAGCACTCCTACGGTATCCGGGAGTTGCACAATCTCATGGTCTAAGGAAAAGTTACTTGACATTGGAAAAGCTTTAGCAAACGAACTACACGATCTAGTGCTAGGCTTAGGGTTGGGTCTTGTCCATCACATCATTCTCCTAATGATGTGATCCCGTTATCAATGACATCCAATGTCCATGGTCAGGAAACCGTAACCATCTATTGATCAACGAGCTAGTCAACTAGAGGCTTACTAGGGACATGTTGTGGTCTATGTATTCACACATGTATTACGATTTCCGGATAACACAATTATAGCATGAATAACAGACAATTATCATGAACAAGGAAATATAATAATAACCATTTTATTATTGCCTCTAGGGCATATTTCCAACAGTACTGTTGGGGATCGTAGCAGAATTTTAAAATTTTCTACGCATCACCAAGATCAATCTATGGAGTCATCTAGCAACGAGAGAGAGGGGAGTGCATCTACATACCCTTGTAGATCGCGAGCGGAAGCGTTCAAGAGAACGGGGTTGATGGAGTCGTACTCGTCGTGATCCAAATCACCGATGACCGAGCGCCGAACGGACGGCACCTCCGTGTTCAACACACGTACGGTTGGGAGAGACGTCTCCTCCTTCTTGATCCAGCAAGGGGGAAGGAGAGGTTGATGAGGATCCAGCAGCACGACGGCGTGGTGGTGGAAGCAGCGGGATCTCAGAAGGGCTTCACCAAGCACCAACGAGAGGGAGAGGTGTCACGGGAGGAGAGGGAGGCGCCAGGGGCTGGGGTGTCTCCTCCCTCCCACCCCTCCACTATTTATAGGGGGAAGGGGAGAGGGGGCCGGCCCCCTCAGATCCAATCTGAGGGGAGGGGCGGCGGCCAAGGGGGTGGCTTGCCCCCCAAGCCAGGTGGAGGCGCCCCCCCACCCCTAGGGTTCCCAACCCTAGGCGCAGGGGAGGCCCATAGGGGGGCGCACCAGCCCACCAGGGGCTGGTTCCCTTCCCACTTCAGCCCATGGGGCCCTCCGGGATAGGTGGCCCCACCCGGTGGACCCCCGGGACCCTTCCGGTGGTCCCGGTACAATACCGATTACCCCCGAAACCTTCCCGGTGGCCGAAACTGGACTTCCTATATACAATTCTTTACCTCCGGACCATTCCGGAACTCCTCGTGACGTCCGGGATCTCATCCGGGACTCCGAACTACTTTCGGGTTACCGCATACTAATATCTCTACAACCCTAGCGTCACCGAACCTTAAGTGTGTAGACCCTACGGGTTCGGGAGACACGCAGACATGACCGAGACGACTCTCCGGTCAATAACCAACAGCGGGATCTGGATACCCATGTTGGCTCCCACATGCTCCTCGATGATCTCATCGGATGAACCACGATGTCGAGGATTCAATCAATCCCGTACGCAATTCCCTTTGTCTATCGGTACGATACTTGCCCGAGATTCGATCGCCGGTATCTCGATACCTTGTTCAATCTCGTTACCGGCAAGTCTCTTTACTCGTTTCCGTAACACATCATCCCGTGAACAACTCCTTGATCACATTGAGCTCATTATGATGATGTCCTACCGAGTGGGCCCAGAGGTACCTCTCCGTTACATGGAGTGACAAATCCCAGTCTCGATTCGTGCCAACCCAACAGATACTTTCGGAGATACCCGTAGTGCACCTTTATAGCCACCCAGTTACGTTGTGACGTTTGGTGCACCCAAAGCACTCCTACGGTATCCGGGAGTTGCACAATCTCATGGTCTAAGGAAAAGTTACTTGACATTGGAAAAGCTTTAGCAAACGAACTACACGATCTAGTGCTAGGCTTAGGATTGGGTCTTGTCAATCACATCATTCTCCTAATGATGTGATCCCGTTATCAATGACATCCAATGTCCATGGTCAGGAAACCGTAACCATCTATTGATCAACGAGCTAGTCAACTAGAGGCTTACTAGGGACATGTTGTGGTCTATGTATTCACACATGTATTACGATTTCCGGATAACACAATTATAGCATGAATAACAGACAATTATCATGAACAAGGAAATATAATAATAACCATTTTATTATTGCCTCTAGGGCATATTTCCAACAGTCTCCCACTTGCACTAGAGTCAATAATCTAGTTACATTGTGATGAATCGAACACCCATAGAGTACTGGTGTTGATCATGTTTTGCTCGTGAAAGAGGTTTAGTCAACGGATCTGCTACATTCAAATCCGTGTGCACTTTACAAATATCTATGTCTCCATCTTGAACATGTTCACGTATGGAGTTGAAGCGACGCTTGATATGCCTGGTCCTTTTGTGAAACCTGGGCTCCTTGGGAAGGGCAATAGCTCCAGTGTTGTCACAGAAGAGAGCCATTGGACCCGACGCATTTGGAATGACTCCTAGGTCGGTGATGAACTCCTTCATCCATACTGCTTCGTGTGCTGCCTCCGAGGCTGCTATGTACTCCGCTTCGCATGTAGAACCCGCCACGACGCTTTGCTTGCAACTGCACCAGCTTACCGCTCCACCATTCAAAATATACACGTATCCGGTTTGTGACTTGGAGTCATCCGGATCTGTGTCGAAGCTAGCATCGACGTAACCCTTTACGACGAGCTCTTCGTCACCTCCATATACGAGAAACATATCCTTAGTCCTTTTCAGGTACTTCAGGATGTTCTTGACCGCTGTCCAGTGTTCCTTGCCAGGATTACTTTGGTACCTACCTACCAAACTTACTGCAAGGTTTACATCAGGTCTGGTACACAGCATGGCATACATAATAGACCCTATGGCTGAGGCATAGGGGATGACACTCATCTCTTCTATATCTTCTGCCGTGGTCGGGCATTGAGCCGTGCTCAATCTCACACCTTGCAATACAGGCAAGAACCCCTTCTTGGACTGATCCATATTGAACTTCTTCAATATCTTATCAAGGTATGTGCTTTGTGAAAGACCTATGAGGCGTCTCGATCTATCCCTATAGATCTTGATGCCTAATATATAAGCAGCTTCTCCAAGGTCCTTCATTGAAAAACACTTATTCAAGTAGGCCTTTATACTTTCCAAGAATTCTATATCATTTCCCATCAGCAGTATGTCATCCACATATAATATGAGAAATGCTACAGAGCTCCCACTCACTTTCTTGTAAACACAGGCTTCTCCATAAGTCTGTGTGAACCCAAACGCTTTGATCATCTCATCAAAGCGAATGTTCCAACTCCGAGATGCTTGCACCAGCCCATAGATTGAGCGTTGGAGCTTGCATACCTTGTCAGCATTCTCAGGGTCGACAAAACCTTCCGGTTGCATCATATACAACTCTTCCTTAAGAAAACCATTAAGGAATGTCGTTTTGACGTCCATTTGCCATATCTCATAATCATAGTATGCGGCAATTGCTAACATGATTCTGACGGATTTCAGCTTTGCTACGGGTGAGAAAGTCTCATCGTAGTCAACCCCTTGAACTTGTCGATAACCCTTAGCGACAAGCCGAGCCTTATAGATGGTCACATTACCATCCGCGTCAGTCTTCTTCTTAAAGATCCATTTATTTTCTATGGCTTGCCGATCATCGGGCAAGTCAGTCAAAGTCCATACTTCGTTTTCATACATGGATCCTATCTCGGATTTCATGGCTTCAAGCCATTTGTCGGAATCCGGGCCCGCCATCGCTTCTTCATAGTTCGAAGGTTCACTGTTGTCTAACAACATGATTTCCAGGACAGGATTGCCGTACCACTCTGGTGCGGAACGTGTCCTTGTGGACCTTCGAAGTTCAGTGGTAGCTTGATCATGATCATTATCATTAACTTCCTCTCTAGCCGGTGCAGGCTCCACAGAAACATTTTCCTGTGCTGTGCTACTCTCCGGTTCGAGGGTCATCTCATCAAGCTCCACTTTCTTCCCACTTACTTCTTTCGAGAGAAACTCTTTCTCTAGAAAGGATCCATTCCTGGCAACAAAGATCTTGCCCTCGGATCTTAGGTAGAAGGTATACCCAATAGTTTCCTTAGGGTATCCTATGAATACGCATTTTTCCGACTTGGGTTCGAGCTTCTCTGGTTGAAGTTTCTTCACATAAGCATCGCATCCCCAAACTTTCAGAAACGACAGCTTAGGTTTCTTCCCAAACCATAATTCATACGGTGTCGTCTCAACGGATTTTGACGGTGCCCTATTTAAAGTGAATGCGGCAGTCTCTAAAGCATAACCCCAAAAAGGTAGCGATAGATCAGTAAGAGACATCATAGATCGCACCATATCCAATAGAGTGCGATTACGACGTTCGGACACACCGTTACGCTGAGGTGTTCCAGGCGGCGTGAGTTGTGAAACAATTCCACATTTCCTTAAGTGCGTGCCAAATTCATGACTCAAATATTCTCCTCCACGATCTGATCGTAAGAACTTTATTTTCTTGTCACGTTGATTCTCAACCTCATTCTGAAATTCCTTGAACTTTTCAAAGGTCTCAGACTTGTGCTTCATCAAGTAGACATACCCATATCTACTCAAATCATCGGTGAGGGTGAGAACATAACGATAACCACCGCGAGCCTCAACACTCATTGGACCACACACATCAGTATGTATGATCTCCAATAAGTTGGTTGCTCGCTCCATTGTTCCGGAGAACGGAGTCTTGGTCATCTTGCCCAAGAGGCATGGTTCGCATCTGTCAAATGATTCATAATCAAGAGACTCCAAAAGTCCATCTGCATGGAGTTTCTTCATGCGTTTAACACCGATATGACCAAGGCGGCAGTGCCACAAGTATGTGGGACTATCGTTATCAACCTTGCATTTCTTGGCATTCACATTGTAAACATGTGTAACATCATGTTCGAGATTCAATAAAAATAAACCATTCACCAGCGGGGCATGACCATAAAACATATCTCTCATATAAATAGAACAACCATTATTCTCAGATTTAAATGAGTAGCCATCTCGCATTAAGCGAGATCCAGATACAATGTTCATGCTCAAAGCTGGCACTAAATAACAATTATTGAGGTTTAAAACTAATCCCGTAGGTAGATGCAGAGGTAGCGTGCCGACGGCGATCACATCGACCTTGGAACCATTCCCGACGCGCATCGTCACCTCGTCCTTCGCCAGTCTACGCTGATTCCGCAGTTCCTGCTTTGAGTTACAAATATGAGCAACCGCACCGGTATCAAATACCCAGGAACTACTACGAGTGCTGGTAAGGTACACATCAATTACATGTATATCACATATACCTTTGGTATTGCCGGCCTTCTTATCTGCTAAGTACTTGGGGCAATTCCGCTTCCAGTGACCGTTTTCCTTGCAATAAAAGCACTCAGTCTCAGGCTTGGGTCCATTCTTTGACTTCTTCCCGGCAGCTGGCTTACCGGGCGCGGCAACTCCCTTGCCGTCCTTCTTGAAGTTCTTCTTACCCTTGCCCTTCTTGAACTTAGTGGTTTTATTCACCATCAACACTTGATGTTCCTTTCTGATCTCTGCCTCCGCTGACTTCAGCATCGCATATACCTCAGGAATGGTCTTTTCCATTCCCTGCATGTTGAAGTTCATCACAAAGCTCTTGTAGCTAGGTGGAAGCGACTGGAGGATTCTGTCAATGACCGCGTCATCCGGGAGATTAATCCCCAGCTGAGACAAGCGGCTGTGCAACCCAGACATTTTGAGTATGTGCTCGCTGACAGAACTATTTTCCTCCATCTTACAGCTGTAGAACTTATCGGAGACTTCATATCTCTCGATCTGGGCATGAGCTTGGAAAACCATTTTCAGCTCTTCGAACATCTCATATGCTCCGTGATGCTCAAAACGCTTTTGGAGCCCCGGTTCTAAGCTGAAGAGCATGCCGCACTGAACGAAGGAGTAATCATCGGTGCGTGTCTGCCGAACGTTCAAATCGTCTGGCAGTGCTGGGAGAGCAGGTGGGTCACCTAACGGTGCTTCAAGGACATATGATTTCTTGGCAGCTATGAGGATAATCCTCAGGTTACGGACCCAGTCCGCATAGTTGTTACCATCGTCTTTCAGCTTGTTTTTCTCTAGGAACGCGTTGAAGTTGAGGGTAACATTAGCGTTGGCCATTTGATCTACGAGATAGATATGTAACATTTAGACTAAGTTCATGACAATTAAGTTCATCTAATCAAATTATGTAATGAACTCCCACTCAGATAGACATCCCTCTCGTCATCTAAGTGATACATGATCCGAATCGACTAGGCCGTGTCCGATCATCACGTGAGACGGACTAGTCATCAACGGTGAACATCTCCATGTTGATCGTATCTTCTATACGACTCATGTTCGACCTTTCGGTCTCTTGTGTTCCGAGGCCATGTCTGTACATGCTAGGCTCGTCAAGTCAACCTAAGTGTATTGCTGTGTAAATCTGGCTTACACCCGTTGTATTCGAACGTTAGAATCTATCACACCCGATCAACACGTAGTGCTTCGAAACAACGAACCTTCGCAACGGTGCACAGTTAGGGGGAACACTTTCTTGAAATTTTAGTAAGGGATCATCTTATATGCTACCGTCGTTCTAAGCAAATAAGATGCAAAAACATGATAAACATCTCATGCAATCAAAATAGTGATATGATATGGCCATTATCACTTCGCTCCTTTTGATCTCCATCTTCGGGGCTCCATGATCATCATCGTCACCGGCATGACACCATGATCTCCATCATCATGTCTTCATGAAGTTGTCTCGCCAACTATTACTTCTACTACTACGGCTAACGGTTAGCAATAAAGTAAAGTAATTACATGGCGAATTTCAATGACACGCAGGTCATATAATAAATTAAGACAACTCCTATGGCTCCTGCCGGTTGTCATACTCATCGACATGCAAGTCGTGATTCCTATTACAAGAACATGATCATCTCATACATCACATATATCATTCATCACATCCTTTGGCCATATCACATCACAAAGCACTTGCTGCAAAAACAAGTTAGACGTCCTCTAATTGTTGTTGCAAGTTTTTTTATGTGGCTGCTATAGGTTTCTAGCAAGAACATTTCTTACCTACGCCAAAACCACAACGTGATATGCCAATTTCTATTTACCCTTCATAAGGACCCTGTTCATCGAATCCGATCCGACTAAAGTGGGAGAGACAGACACCCGCTAGCCACCTTATGCAACTAGTGCATGTCAGTCGGTGGAACCTGTCTCACGTAAGCGTACGTGTAAGGTCGGTCCGGGCCGCTTCATCCCACAGTGCCGCCGAATCAAGATAAGACTAGTAACGGCAAGAAGATTGACAAATCGACGCCCACAACTACTTTGTGTTCTACTCGTGCAAGATACTACGCATAGACCTAGCTCATGATGCCACTGTTGGGGACCGTAGCAGAATTTTTAAATTTTCTACGCATCACCAAGATCAATCTATGGAGTCATCTAGCAACGAGAGAGAGGGGAGTGCATCTACATACCCTTGTAGATCGCGAGCGGAAGCGTTCAAGAGAACGGGGTTGATGGAGTCGTACTCGTCGTGATCCAAATCACCGATGACCGAGCGCCGAACGGACGGCACCTCCGTGTTCAACACACGTACGGAGCGGAGACGTCTCCTCCTTCTTGATCCAGCAAGGGGGGAGGAGAGGTTGGGGAGGACAGCTCCAGCAGCAGCACGACGGCGTGGTGGAGTTGGAGCTGCGTGGTATTCCTGCAGGGCTTCGCCAAGCACCGCGGGAGGAGGAGGAGGTGTTGGAGAGGGGAGGGGCTGCGCCAGGGATGAGGTGTGGCCTCCCTCCCACCCCTCCACTATTTATAGGGGGAAGAGGAGAGGGGGCCGGCCCCCTCAGATCCAATCTGAGGGGAGGGGAGGCGGCCAGGGGAGGGAAACTTGCCCCCCAAGCAAGGTGGAAGGCTCCCTCCCCTAGGGTTTCCCAACCCTAGGCGCCATGGGCCCTTGGGGGGGGGCGCACCAGCCCACTAGGGGGCTGGTTTCCTCCCATATACAGCCCATTAGGCCTCCCGGGTAAATCAGCCCCACCCGGTGGACCTCCGGACACCTTTCGGTGGTCCCGGTACAATACCGATAACCCCCGAAACTATTCCGGTGACTGTATGACAACTTCCCATATATAAATCTTCACCTCCGGACCATTCCGGAACTCCTCGTGACATCCGGGATCTCATCCGAGACTCCGAACAACATTCGGTAACCACGTACAAACTTTCCCTACAACCCTAGCGTCATCGAACCTTAAGTGTGTAGACCCTACGGGTTCGGGAGACACGTAGACATGACCGAGACGACTCTCCGGTCAATAACCAATAGCGGGATCTGGATACCCATGTTGGCTCCCACATGCTCCTCGATGATCTCATCGGATGAACCACGATGTCGAGGATTCAATCAATCCCGTACGCAATTCCCTTTGTCTATCGGTACGATACTTGCCCGAGATTCGATCGTCGGTATACCGATACCTTGTTCAATCTCGTCACCGGCAAGTCTCTTTACTCGTTTCCGTAACACATCATCCTGTGAACAACTCCTTGATCACATTGAGCTCATTATGATGATGTCCTACCGAGTGGGCCCAGAGGTACCTCTCCATCACACGGAGTGACAAATCCCAGTCTCGATTCGTGCCAACCCAACAGACACTTTCGGAGATACCCGCAGTGCACCTTTATAGCCACCCAGTTACGTTGTGACGTTTGGTACACCCAAAGCACTCCTACGGTATCCGGGAGTTGCACAATCTCATGGTCTAAGGAAAAGTTACTTGACATTGGAAAAGCTTTAGCAAACGAACTACACGATCTAGTGCTAGGCTTAGGGTTGGGTCTTGTCCATCACATCATTCTCCTAATGATGTGATCCCGTTATCAATGACATCCAATGTCCATGGTCAGGAAACCGTAACCATCTATTGATCAACGAGCTAGTCAACTAGAGGCTTACTAGGGACATGTTGTGGTCTATGTATTCACACATGTATTACGATTTCCGGATAACACAATTATAGCATGAATAACAGACAATTATCATGAACAAGGAAATATAATAATAACCATTTTATTATTGCCTCTAGGGCATATTTCCAACACTACTCACGCATCATCGGAGAGGCACCAATGAGGATGACGAACCCCTCCGTGATGGTGTCTAGATTGGATCTATGGTTTCTAGAACTTGCGGCGGCTGGAATTGATTTTTGTCGACTCCCCTAGGGTTTCTGGAATATTGGGGTATTTATAGAGCAAAGAGGCAGTGCGGGAGGTGGCCGAGGTGGGCACAACCCACCTGGGCGCGCCTGCCCTGGTGGGTTGTGCTCCCCTTGAAGCCCCCCTTAGGTACTTTCTTGGCCCAACTTGTGTCTTCTGGTCCAGAAAAAATCACCAAAAAGTTTCGCTTTGATTGGACTCCGTTTGTTATTGATTTCCTGCGAAGTAAAAAACAAGCAAAAAACAGCAACTGGCACTGGGCACTATGTCAATAGGTTAGTCCCAAAAAATGATATAAAGTTGCTATAAAATGATTGTAAAACATCCAAGAATGATAATATAACAGCATGGAACAATAAAAAATTATAGATACGTTGGAGACGTATCAGCATCCCGAAGCTTAATTCCTGCTCGTCCTCGAGTAGGTAAATGATAAAAACAGAATTTTTGATGTGGAATGCTGCCTAACATGTTCATCACATATTCTTTTCTTTGTAGCATAGACATTTGTACTTTTATATGATTCAAAGCAATAGTCTAGTTTTGACATGAAGATTTCAATACTCAAGCATATCAGCAAACAACCATGTCTTTCAAAATATCAACACTAAAGCAAGTTATCCCTAGCCCATTATGCTCAATCATTGATCCATTCATCAAACACACTCGCATATTAGCTATACCCAATGCTCAAGTACGATCATAGTGCCCCTTAGTTGGTGCTTTATAAGAGAAGATGGAGACTCAAAATAAAATAAAAATTGCATAAAGTAAAAGAAAAGCCCTTCGCAGAGGGAAGTAGGGATTTGTAGAGGTGCCAGAGCTCAAAGCGAAAAAAGTAGAGATAAAACATTTTGGGTGGCATGCTTTTCCTGTCAACAAAAACGATCGAGTAGTTCCCAATACTATCCATGCTAGATATATCATAGGCGGTTCCCAAACAGAAAATAAAGTTTATTCCTTTTTCCACCATACTTTCACTTTCCATGGCTAGCCGTATCCACGGGTGCCCTCCATACCAACACTTTCCAAGGAATTTATTATTTTACAACATAAAGTAAAATCATTTTTCATTTCGGGACTAGGCATCCCTAATACCTTTGCCGTACTCTCGTGCAATGACAAGTGAATAAACACTCATCATGAGAATAACACATCTAGCATGGAAATATATCAGCCACCCCCTACCGTTTCATGAGCGGTACGAGCAAACAAAAGATAAATTTATTTTGAAATTAGAGGTGGCACATACAAATTTGCTTAGAACGGCACGGAAATACCGCATATAGGTAGGTATAGTGGACTCATATGCCAAAATGGTTTAAGGATTTTGGATGCACAAGTAGTGATCATACTTAGTGCAAATGAAGGCTAGCAAAAGATTGAGAAGCATCCAACCAAGAAACGAAAAATCTCATAAGCGAGCATTAAGCATAACTAACACCGAATAATGCACCACAAGTAGGATGTAATTTCATTGCATAACTATTGACTTTCGTGCTTGCATAGGGAATCACAAACCTTAACACCAATATTCTTACTAAAGAATAATTACCCATCAACATGACTCACATATTATATCAACATATCGCAAAACTATTACAAGGAATCAAGTTTATTTTGTCCAATGATCTTCATGAAAGTTTTTATTATATCCCTCTTGAATATCTATCACTTTGGGACTAATTTTATGTGTTGCTTTTGATAGCTCAAACAAATCTAAGTGAAGAACATGAGCATAAAATTTTCTTCTCTCAAAATAATTTAAGTGAAGCAAGAGAGAATTTCTAAAAAAATATTCTAACTCTCAAATAAATCTAAGTGAAGCATGAGAGCATTTCTTCAAAAATACTAAAGCACACCATGCTCCAAAAGATATAAGTGAAGCGCTAGAGCAATTCCATAGCTCATAAAGATTTAAGTGAAGCATGGAGAGCAATTCTAACAAGTCATAGCATAATTTTGGCTCTATCAAATAGGTGTGTCCAGCAAGTATTCATGACTAAAAATAAAAAGAAAAACAAGAAAAGACTCATATCATACAAGACGCTCCAAGCAAAACTCATGATATGTGACGAATAAAAATATAGCTCCGAGTAAAATATCGATGGTCGTTACAAGAAAGAGGGGATGCCACTCGGGCATCCCCAAGCTTAGTTGCTTGCTTCACTTTGGATAATGGCTTGGGGTGCCATGGGGCATCCCCAAGCTTAGGCTCTTCCTACTCCTTATTCCTTCATCCATTGTAATCTCACCCAAAACTTGAAAACTTCAATCACACAAAACTTAACAAAACCTTCGTGAGATCCGTTAGTATAAGAAAACCAATCTTTACTTTAAGTACTGTAGAAAACCCATTCAAATTTTGTTCTTGCATTATATCTACTGTATTCAAACTTTACCATGGCTCATACCCCCCGATAAAAACCATAGTTTCATCAAAATAAGCACCCAATGCAAAGAAAAAAGAATCTGTCAAAAACAGAACAGTCTGTAGAGATGCGAATTGTTCTCATACTTTTGTAACTCCAAACATTCTGAAAAATTAGGACAACATAGGAAATTTGTATATAAATCTTGTGTAAAAACTTCTGAATTTTTTGTCGCTTCTGTGAATTTTCAAAATTATTTTACTGGACACAAATGTTTCTGTTTTCCAACAAGATCAAGTCAACTATCACCAAAGCTATCCCAAAGGCTTTACTTGGCACAAACAATAATTAAAACACAAAAAACACAATCATAACAGTAGCATAATTGTGCAAACACTCAAGAACAGAAAGAAAAAGACAAAAATAAATTTTATTCATTGGGTTGCCTCCCAACAAGTGCTATCGTTTTATGCCCCTAGCTAGGCATAATGCATAGATCTAAGTGTTGTCATCTTTGTTTCTAGATCCATAAGATGCCCTCATGATTGATTCATATGGTGGATTAATTCTTGTTCTAGGGAAGTGTTCCATACCCTTTCTCAAAGGAAATTGGAATTTGATGTTCCCTTCTTTCATATCAATCACGGCACCTATAGTGCGCAAAAACGGTCTACCAAGAATAATTGGACAAGATGGATTGCAATCAATATCAAGAACAATAAAATTAATATGCACATAATTCCTATTTGCAATAATAAGAACATCATTAATTCTTCCCATAGGCTTTTTAATAGTAGAATCCGCCAAGTGCAAATTTAAAGAACATTCTTCAATATCGGTAAGACCAAGCACATCACATAAAGATTTCGGAATTGTAGAAACACTAGCACCCAAATCACATAAAGCAAAACACTCATAATTTTTAATATTGAATTTGATAGTAGGTTCCCATTCATCATGTAATTTTCTAGGAATTGAAATCTCTAATTCCAACTTTTCTTCCAAAGCTTTCATCATAGCATCAAAAATATGTTTAGTAAAAGCTTTATTTTGTTCATAGGCATGGGGTGAATTTATCATGGATTGCAACAAAGAAATACAATCAATCAAATAGCAATTATCATAATTAAAGTCTTTGTAATCCAAAAGAGTGGGCACATCACTAGTTAAAGTTTTGACCTCTCCAAACCCACTTTTATCAATTTTCTCAACAAGATTTTCACCCTCCAAATTATTAGGACGCCTTCTAGCTAAAGTTGACTCATCTTCAGTCCCTTTTTCTTTAATTTTAATTTTACTAAACAAGGAATCAATAGAAGAAACACCAATCACTTTAAGATCTTCATCATTTTTATGAAAGCAATCACTGGAAAACGCTTTTTCTAAAAATTCTCTTCTAGCTCTTAGCATAGCGGTTCTTTTCTTACTTTCATCGATAGAAACATATAAAGATTTAATTGATTCTTCAACCTTAGGCACTAAAATTTTCATCATGAGATTTTCTACATCATGAGAAATTCTATCAACGCTTCTAGACAAATCATCAATCTTACTCAATTTTTTCTTCCATCGTAGTATTAAAATTCTTTTGAGCATTGATAAATTCTTTAATATTATTCTCAAAATCAGAGGTGTTCGTATTATTATTATAAGAAGGATTAACATAGGAATTACCATAATTATTAGAGGAATTACTAGGAAAAGGCCTAGGATTAAAATTACCTCTATAAGCATTGTTATTGAAATTGTTTCGAGAGATAAAATTCACATCTATGGCATCACTATTTTGCTCAATCAAAGTAGATAAAGGCACATCATTAAAATCAATAGGAGCACTTTTATTAGCAACCAATTTCATAAGAGCATAAACTTTTTCACTCAAAGAAGAAATTTCTTCTACCGAATTAACCTTTTTACTAGTAGGAGCTCTTTCGGTATGCCATTGTGAATAATTTGCCATAATATTGTCTAGCAATTTAGTAGCTTCACCCAAAGTAATTTCCATAAAAGTACCACCCGCGGCGGAATGTAAAAGATTTCTAGAAACAAAATTCAATCCCGCATAAAAATTTTGTATGATCATCCAAAGATTTAAACCATGAGTAGGACAATTTCTTAGCATCAATTTCATTCTTTCCCAAGATTGCGCAACATGTTCATGCTCAAGTTGCTTAAAATTCATGATTTGCGTCCTAAGGGAAATAATTTTCGCGTGCGGATAATACTTAGTAATAAAACCATCTTTGCACTTATCCCAAGAATTGATACTATTGCGAGGCAAAGAAGAAAACCAAATTTTTGCACGATCTCTCAAAGAAAACGAGAATAATTTCAACTTCACAATATCATTGTCCACATCTTTTTGCTTTTGCATATCACATAATTCCACGAAGGTGTTAAGATGGGACGCGGCATCCTCACTAGGAGTACCAGAAAATTGATCTTTCATAACAAGATTCAACAAAGCGGCATTAATATCACAAGAGTCCGCACTAGTGGCGGGAGGAGCAATCAGAGTGCTAATAAAATCATTGTTGTTGGTATTGGAGAAATCACACAACTTGGTGTTCCCTTGAGTCATTGTGACTACGCAACAAGATTGCACTCAAAACTGATCTGACAAGAAAACGGTGAACGAAAAAGAGGGCGAATAAAACGGCAAATTTTTGTGAAGTGGGGGAGAGGAAAACGAGAGGCAAATGGCAAATAATGTAAATTGCAAGGAGATGAGATTTGTGATTAGGAACCTGGTAGATGTTGATGATGTCTCCCCGGCAACGGCGCCAGACATTGCTGGTTGACGGGGGACTATCTTGACTTGATCCTCCCCGGCAACGGCGCCAGAAATTCCTTTTGATGTTGGCTTGAACTACATCGGTATTTCCCCAAAGAGTTAGGGATGATGCAGCACAGCAACGGTAGGTATTTCCCTCAGTGATGAGACCAAGGTTATCGAACCAGTAGGAGAACCAAGCAACACTATGAAAACATCACCTGCACACAAAGAACAAATACTTGCAACCCGACGTGTTAAAGGGGTTGTCAATCCCTTTCGGGTAACGGCGCCAGAAATTGGCAAACGGACGTGAGATAAATTGTAGTAGATTGATAGATGCAAATAAAAGAAAATAAATTCAGCGAGATATTTTTGGGTTTTTGGAAATATAGATCTGAAAATAAAAGTGACAAAAAAATAAAAAGGCAAATAGCAAAATAGATCTGAAAATATATGATGAGAAAATAGACCCGGGGGCCGTAGATTTCACTAATGGCTTCTCTCGAGAAAAATAGCATACGGTGGGTAAACACATTTCTGTTGGGCAATTGATAGAACTTCAAATAATTATGACGATATCCAGGCAATGATCATTATATAGGCATCACGTCCATGATTAGTAGACTGACTCCTGCCTGCATCTACTACTATTACTCCACACATCGACCGCTATCCAGCATGCATCTAGTGTATTAAGTTCATGGAGAAACGGAGTAATGTAATAAGAACGTTGACATGATGCAGACAAGATCTATTTATGTAGAAATAGACCCCATCTTGTTATCTTTAATAGCAACGATACATACGTGTCGGTTCCCCTTTTGTCACTGGGATCAAGCACCGTAAGATCGAACCCATCACAAAGCACCTCTTCCCATGGCAAGAAAAATCGAGCTAGTTGGCCTAACTAAACCAAAGATTCGAAGAAGAAATATGAGGCTATAAGCAATCATGCATATAAGAGATCAAAAGACTCAAATAACTTTCATGGATAAAAACATAGATCTGATCATAAACTCAAAGTTCATCGAATCCCAACAAACACACCGCAAACAAGAGTTACATCAAATAGATCTCCAAGAGACCATTGTATTGAGAATCAAAAGAGAGAGAGGAAGCCATCTAGCTATTGCCTACGGACCCGTAGGTCTACAATGAACTACTCATGCATCATCGGAGAGGCACCAATGAGGATGATGAACCCCTCAGTGATGGTGTCTAGATTGGACCTGTGGTTTCTGGTACTTGCGGCGGCTGGAATTGATTTTCGTCGACTCCCCTAGGGTTGCTGGAATATTGGGGTATTTATAGAGAAAATAGGCGGTGCGGGAGGTGGCCGAGGTGGGCTCAACCCACCTGGGCGCTCCTGGGCCCCCAGGCGCGCCCTGGTGGGTTGTGCTCCCCTCGGAGCCCCTCTCAGGTACTTTCTTGGCCCAACTTGTGTCTTCTCATCCAGAAAAAATCACCAAAAAGTTTCGCTGCGTTTGGACTCCGTTTGGTATTGATTTCCTGCAACGTAAAAAACAAGCAAAAAACAGCAACTGGCACTGGGCACTATGTCAACAGGTTAGTCCCAAAAAATGATATAAAGTTGCTATAAAATGATTTTAAAACATCCAAGAATGATAATTAAACAGCATGGAACAATAAAAAATTATAGATACGTTGGAGACGTATCAGTGGCGTTAGGGTTTGAAGGAAATATGCACTAGAGGCAATAATAAAGTTATTATTTTATATTTCCTTATTCATGATAAAGTTTATTATTCATGCTAGAATTGTATTGATCGGAAACCTAAATACATGTATGAATACATAAACAAACACTGTGTCCCTAGTGAGCCTCTACTTGAGTTGCTCGTTGATCAAAGATGGTTAAGGTTTCCTAACCATGGACATGAGTTGTCATTTGATAACGTGATCACATAATTAGGAGAATGATGTGATGGACAAGACCCATCCGTTAGCTTAGCATAATGATCGTTCAGTTTTATTGCTATTACTTTCTTCATGTCAAATACATATTCCTTCGACTATGAGATTATGCAACTCCCGGATACCGGAGGAATGCCTTGTGTGCTATCAAACATCACAACGTAACTGGGTGATTATAAAGATGCTCTACAAGTATCTCCGAAGGTGTTTGTTGAGTTGGCATAGATCGAGATTAGGATTTGTCACTCCGAGTATCGAAGAGGTATCTCTGGGCCCTCTCAGTAATACACATCATAAGCTTGCAAGCAAATGACTAAGGAGCTAGTCACGAGGTGATGTATTACGAAACGAGTAAAGAGACTTGCCGGTAACGAGATTGAACTAGGTATGAAGATACCGATGATCGAATCTCAGGCAAGTAACATACAGATGGACAAAGGGAATTACGTATGTTGTCATAAGGTTCGACCGATAAAGATCTTCGTAGAATATGTAGGAGCCAATATGGGCATCCAGGTTCCGCTATTGGTTATTGACCAAAGAGGTGTCTTGGTCATGTCTACATAGTTCTCGAACCCATAGGGTCCGCACGCTTAACGTTCGTTGACGATATAGTATTATATGAGTTATGTATGTTGGTGACCGAATGTTGTTCGGTGTCCCGGATGAGATTACGGGCATGACGAGGAGCTCTAGAATAGTCTGGAGGTAAAGATTGATATATGGGATAATAGTGTTTGGTCTCCGAAAAGGTTCCGGAATTCACCGGAAGGGGTTTCAGATGTTTCCCGAAATGTTTGGGCACGAGAACACTTTATTTGGGCCAAGGGGTAAAGCCCACGAGAGTTTTGGAAAGTGCAAAAGGAAGTTTTGCGGAGGCCAGGGGCCAGACGCCAGGAACCCTGGCGTCTGGGGGGTAGACGTCGGGAACCCTGGCGTCTAGCCCTGGAGTCCGAGAAGGACTCTTGCCTTTCGGGCAAAACCGACTTTGAGGAGGCTTTTACTCCAAGTTTCGACCCCAGGGCTCAACATATAAATAGAGGGGCAGGGCTAGCACCCAAGACACATCAAGATTCACCAAGCAGTGTGCCGGCAACCCCGTGCTCTCTAGTTTATCCTCCGTCATAGTTTCCGTTGTGCTTGGCGAAGCCTTGCGGAGATTGTTCTTCATCACCAACCGTCACCACGCCGTCGTGCTGCCGGAACTCATCTACTACTTCGCCAGTCTTGCTGGATCAAGAAGGCGAGGACGTCATCGAGTTGAACGTGTGCTGAACGCGGAGGTGCCGTACATTCGGTACTTGATCGGGACGGATCATGAAGGTTTACGACTACATCAACCGCGTTGATAAACGCTTCCGCTTTGCGATCTTCAAGGGTATGAAGATGCTCTCCCCTCTCGTAGCTATGCATCTCCATGGATAGATCTTGCGTGTGCAAAGAATTTTTTTTGTTTTCCATGCAACGTTTCCCAACAGTGGCATCCGAGCCAGATCTATGCGTAGAAGATATGCACGAGTAGAACACAAAGAAGTTGTGGGCAGTGATGTTCATACTGCTTACCACCAACGTCTTATTTTGATTCGGCGGTATTGTAAGATGAAGCGGCCCGGACCAACCTTACATGTCCACGTACATGAGACCAATTCCACCGACAGACATGCAACTAGTTTTGCATAAAGGTGGCTGGCGGGTGTCTGTTTCTCCTACTTTAGTTGAATCGAATTTCACTGCGGCCGGTCCTTGAAGAAGGTTAAAATAGTAAACTTGATAAATCACCGTTGTGGTTTTGCCATAGGTAAGAACGGTTCTTGCTAGAAGCCCGTAGCAGCCATGTAAAACTTGCAACAACAAAGTAGAGGACGTCTAACTTGTTTTTGCAGGGTATGCTGTGATGTGATATGGTCAAGACATGATGTGATATACGTTATTGTATGAGATGATCCTGTTTTGTAATTTATCGGTAACCGGCAGGAGCCTTATGGTTGTCTCTTTATGGTATGAAATGCAATCGCCATGTAATTGCTTTACTTTATCGCTATGCGTTAGCAATAGTTGTAGAAGCAATAGTTGGCGAGATGACCATGACGCAACGATGGAGATCAAGGTGTCGAGCCGGTGACGATGGAGATCATGACGATGCTTTGGAGATGGAGATCAAAAGCACAAGATGATGATGGCCATATCATCTCACATATTTTGATTGCATGTGATGTTTATCTTTTATGCATCTTATTTTGCTTAGTACGGCGGCAGCATTATAAGATGATCCCTTCACTAAATTTCAAGGTAAAAGTGTTCTCCTTGAGTATGCACCATTACTACAGCTCGTCGTGTTGAGACACCACGTGATGATCGGGTGTGATAGACTCTACGTTCACATACAACGGGTGTAAGACAGTTTTGCACATGCAGAATACTTGGGTTAAACTTGACGAGCCTAGCATGTACAGACATGGCCTCGGAACACTGGAGACCGAAAGGTCGAACATGAATCATATAGTAGATATGATCAACATAGAGATGTTCACCATTGATGACTACCCCATCTCACGTGATGATTGGACATGGGTTAGTTGATTTGGATCATGTATCACTTAGATGACTTGAGGGATGTCTATTTAAGTGGGAGTTCTTAAGTAATTTGATTAATTGAACTTAATTTATCATGAACTTAGTCCTGATAGTATTTGCATATCTATGTCGTAGATCAATGGCCCGTGCTACCGTTCCCCTATATTTTAAAGCGTTCCTAGAGAAAGCTAAGTTGACAGATGATGGTAGCAACTACACGGACTGGGTCTGTAACTTGAGGATTATCCTCATTGCTGCACAGAAGAATTATGTCCTTGATGCACCGCTAGGTGAAAGGCCTGCTGCAGGAGCAAAAGCTGATGTTTTGAACGTCTGGCAAGCTCGATCTGATGACTACTCGATAGTTCAGTGTGCCATGCTTTACGGCTTAGAACCGGGACTTCAAAGACATTTTGAACATCATGGAGCATATGAGATGTTCCAAGAGTTGAAGTTAATATTTCAAGCAAATGCCCGGGTTGAGAGATATGAAGTCTCCAACAAGTTCTATAGCTGCAAGATGGAGGAGAACAGTTCTGTCAGTGAACACATACTCAAAATGTCTAGGTATTATAATCACTTGACTCAGCTGGGAGTTGATCTTCCAGTTGATTGTGTTATTGACAGAGTTCTTCAATCACTCCACCAAGCTACAAAGGCTTTGTGATGAACTATAATATGCAAGGGATGAACAAAACAATTCCCGAGCTCTTCGCAATGCTTAAGGCCGCGGAGGTAGAAATCAAGAAGGAGCATCAAGTGTTGATGGTTAACAAGGCCACTAGTTTCAAGAAGAATGGCAAGCAAGTTGCCACTCTCGAGAAGAAGCCCAAAGCTAGACCCAAGCCTGAAACTGAGTGCTTCTACTGCAAAGGGACTGGTCACTGGAAGCGGAACTGCCCCAAGTATTTGGCGGATAAGAAGGATGGTAAAGTGAACAAAGGTATATTTGATATACATGTTATTGATGTGTACCTTACTAATGCTCGTATTAGCGCCTGGGTATTTGATACTAGTTCGGTTGCTCATATTTGTAACTCGAAATAGGAGCTACGGATTAAACGAAGATTGGCTAAGGACGAGGTGACGATGCGCGTCGGGAATGGTTCCAAGGTCGATGTGATCGCCGTCGGCACGCTACCTCTACATCTACCTTCGGGATTAGTTTTAGACCTGAATAATTATTATTTGATGCCAGCGTTGAGCATGAACATTATATCTGGATCTTGTTTAGTGCGAGACGGTTATTCATTTAAATCATGGAATAATTGTTGTTCTATTTATATGAGTAATATCTTTTATGGTCATGCACCCTTGAAGAGTGGTCTATTTTTGTTGAATCTCGATTGTAGTGATACACATATTCATAATATTGATGCCAAAAGATGCAAAGTTTATAATGATAGTGCAACATATTTGTGGCACTGCCGTTTAGGTCATATTGGTGTAAAGCGCATGAAGAAACTCCATGCAGATGGGCTTTTGGAATCACTTGATTATGAATCATTTGATACTTGTGAACTATGCCTCATGGGAAAGAAGACTAAAACTCCGTTCTCCAGAACAATGGAGCGAGCCAATGACTTATTGGAAATAATACATACCGATGTATGCGGTCCGATGAGTGTTGAGGCACGCGGCGGGTATCATTATTTTCTGACCTTCACAGATGATTTGAGCAGATATGGGTATATCTACTTAATGAAACACAAGTCTGAAACATTTGAAAAGTTCAAAGAATTTCAGAGTGAAGTGGAGAATCGTCGTAACAAGAAAATAAAGTTTCTACGATCTGATCGCGGAGGTGAATATTTGAGTTACGAGTTTGGCCTTCATTTAAAACAAAGTGGAATAGTTTCATACCTCACGCCACCTGGAACACCACAGCGTAATGGTGTGTCTGAACATCGTAACTGTATTTTATTAGATATGGTGTGATCTATGATGTCTCTTACCGATTTACCACTATCGTTTTGGGGTTATGCATTAGAGACAGTTGCATTCACGTTAAATAGGGCACCGTCTAAATCCGTTGAGATGACACCGTATGAACTGTGGTTTGGCAAGAAACCTAAGTTGTCGTTTCTTAAAGTTTGGGGTCGCGACACTTATGTCAAAAGGATTCAGCCTGATAAGCTCGAACCCAAATCGGAGAAGTGCGTCTTCATAGGATACCCTAAGGAAACAATTGGGTACACCTTCTACCACAGATCCGAAGGCAAGATTTTTGTTGCCAAGAATGAAACCTTTCTAGAGAAGGAGTTTCTCATGAAAGAAGTGAGTGGGAGGAAAGTAGAACTTGATGAGGTAATCGTACCTTCTCTTGAATTGGAAAGTAACACATTAGAGAAATCTGTTCCCGTGATGCCTACACCAACTAGAGAGGAAGCAAATGATAATGATCATGAAACTTCAGATCAAGTTGTTACTGAACCACGTAGGTCGACCAGAGCACGATCCGCACCAGAGTGGTACGGTAATCCTGTTCTCGAAGTCATGTTACTAGACCAAGGCGAACCTACGAACTATGAAGAAGCTATGATGAGCCCAAATTCCGACAGATGGCTTGAGGCCATGAAATCTGAGATAGGATCCATGTATGAGAATAAAGTGTGGACTTTGGTGGACTTGCCCGATGATCGGCAAGCCATAGAAAATAAATGGATCTTCAAGAAGAAGACTGACGCTGATGGTAATGTTACTATCTACAAAGCTCGACTTGTCGCAAAAGGTTTTCAACAAGTTCAAGGGGTTGACTACGATGAGACTTTCTCACCCGTAGCGATGCTTAAGTCCGTCTGAATCATGTTAGCAATTGCCGCATTTTATGATTATGAAATCTGGCAAATGGACGTCAAAACTGCATTCCTTAATGGATTTCTTAAAGAAGAGTTGTATATGATGCAACCAGAAGGTTTTGTCGGTCCTAAAGATGCTAACAAAGTGTGCAAGCTCCAGCGATCCATCTATGGACTGGTGGAAGCATCTCGGAGTTGGAATATACGCTTTGATGAGGTGATCAAAGCAAATGGTTTTATACAGACTTTCGGTGAAGCCTGTACTTACAAGAAAGTGAGTGGGAGCTCTGTAGCATTTCTAATATTATATGTAGATGACATATTGTTGATTGGAAATGATATAGAATTTCTGGATAGCATAAAAGGATACTTGAATAAGTGTTTTTCAATGAAAGACCTCGGTGAAGCTGCTTATATATTGGGCATCAAGATTTATAGAGATAGATCAAGACGCTTAATAGGACTTTCACAAAGCACATACCTTGACAAAGTTTTGAAGAAGTTCAAAATGGATCAGTCAAAGAAAGGGTTCTTGCCCGTGTTACAAGGTGTGAAGTTGAGTCAGACTCAAAGCCCGACCACTACAGAAGATAGAGAGAAACTGATAGTCATTCCCTATGCCTCAGCCATAGGTTCTATCATGTATTCTATGCTGTGTACCAGACCTGATGTGTGCCTTGCCATAAGTCTGGCAGGGAGGTACCAAAGTAATCTAGGAATGGATCACTGGACAGCGGTCAAGAACATCCTGAAGTACCTGAAAAGGACCAAGGATATGTTTCTCGTTTATGGAGGTGACAAAGAGCTCGTCGTAAATGGTTACGTCGATGCTAGTTTTGACACTGATCCGTATGACTCTAAGTCACAAACCGGATACGTATTTATATTGAATGGTGCAGCTGTCAGTTGATGCAGTTCCAAGCAGAGCGTCGTGGCGGGATCTACGTGTGAAGCGGAGTACATTGCTGCTTCGGAAGCAGCAAATGAAGGAGTCTGGATGAAGGAGTTCATATCCGATCTGGGTGTAATACCTAGTGCATCGGGTCCAACGAAAATCTTTTGTGACAACACTAGAGCAATTACCTTGGCGAAGGAATCCAGGTTTCACAAGAGAACCAAACACATCAAGGACGCTTCAACTCCATTCATGAACAAGTCAAGGATGGAGACATAGAAATTTGCAATATACATATGGATCTAAATGTAGCAGACCTATTGACTAAGCCTCTTCCACAAGCAAAACATGATCAGCACCAAGACTCCATGGGTGTTAGATTCATTACAATGTAATCTAGATTATTGACTCTAGTGCAAGTGGGAGACTGAAGGAAATATGCCCTAGAGGCAATAATAAAGTTGTTATTTTATATTTCCTTATTCATGATAAAAGTTTATTATTCATGCTAGAATTGTATTGATCGGAAACCTAAATACATGTGTGAATACATAAACAAACACCGTGTCCCTAGTGAGCCTCTACTTGACTAGCTCATTGATCAAAGATGGATAAGGTTTCCTAACCATGGACATGAGTTGTCATTTGATAACGGGATCACATCATTAGGAGAATGATGTGATGGACAAGACCCATCCGTTAGCTTAGCATAATGATCGTTCAGTTTTATTGCTATTGCTCTCTTCATGTCAAATACATATTCCTTCGACTATGAGATTATGCAACTCCCGGATACCGGAGGAATGCCTTGTGTGCTATCAAATGTCACAACGTAACTGGGTGATTATAAAGATGCTCTACAAGTATCTCCGAAGGTGTTTGTTGAGTTGGCATAGATCAAGATTAGGATTTGTCACTCCGAGTATCGGAGAGGTATCTCTGGGCCCTCTCGGTAATACACATCATAAGCTTGCAAGCAAATGACTAAGGAGTTAGTCATGAGGTGATGCATTACGGAATGAGTAAAGTGACTTGCCGGTAACGAGATTGAACTAGGTATGAAGATACCGACGATCGAATCTCGGGCAAGTAACATACCGATGGACAAAGGGAATTACGTATGTTGTCACTACTAGGAAAATGCTTATAGATAGAAGTCTAGCAGTAGCGTTTGTTTGAGCCCCCACGCTATAGGTAATTACCACTAGCGTTGGGTACAAAGCGCGCTACTGGTATGGCTTAGCAGCAGCGTTGGTTAGCATGGGCCGCGCTGCTGTTATGTGGGCCGCAGGGCCAAAAACGGTAGCCCACTTAGCTATACCATGGGATAACCACCGGCGCTACAGCTAGTGGGCTTAGCAGTAGCGCCAGCCCTTGCGCAGCGGTACTACTACAGCAAAAGAAAACCCGCGGGCCGCCCCCCCCCCCCACACCCTCATCACTTTTGATCGTCCCCCTCCGCCCGACGTCGCTGCGGTTAGGGTTTCTCCCCCAGCCACCGCGCGCCACCGCCACCGCAGGTAATGCTCCCCCCTCTCGCCCCCCTCCGCTGCTCCTCCACCCTCTCACCGCCCCCTCTGTCGCCGCCCGCGAGCTATGGCCGCTTTTGGCCGACCGCCCTCGATCCCCTTGCCGGCCGCTGTCGCCGCCCCCTCTCGTAGGAAAGTCACCGGCCTTCCCCCTCGTCAGCACCCCCGACCGAGGTCACCATGCCATCCCCCCTCCTCGTCAGCACCCCCCGAGGGCTACCCTAGCTAGATGCAGCGAGGGCTTATGAATTTCAGATGGATAGGCAGCGGCGTAGTGAGGTGTAGTTCGTTACCTCTGAAGATTTTGCACGACCTAGCTAGATGCTTGGAAAGAAACGCACCCTTTTATTGTTATTTTTTCTGTACATGGATAGCTAGATGCTTTTGTTTTTCTGTAATAAGTTATTTTTTTGGCAAAATGTAGATGCCAATTTAGTTGAAATGCTTTGGTAGGTGGTACCGTGATCTGGTAGATATTGGTTTTGATAGAAGTATTTGGTTTGCAAGTGCTAAGTTAATCCCAATTAAATTTGCCACTTGTTTTTTAATCAGTTATCTTAGGCAATAGGGGCCAAATTAGATGAAATGTTTTGGTAGGTGGTACCCTGATTTGGTAGATATTTGTGAAAAGTTTTTTCGGCAACAGGTGCCACTGAAATGCTTTGGTTGGTGGTACCTTGTCATCTTATATGTTACTAGATCTTAGGATTATAATTTTCCATCAAATTGCTTCTCGCGGAAGAATCTCATCTAGAGATCGGTGATATACATGGCAGTTCTTGTAAATATTCTGTTTTTCGATTAAGATCGATGCATCGTACTGTAGCAACTCTGAAGGGTGTGCTCTCTAGCTAGCTAGCTTATGTAACGGTGAGTCTTATTGGCTGATTTGGCATTTGCACATGTGTTAGTAAGTGTTGTCTAGCTAGCTGTTGAGTCTTGTTGTCTAACGATTGTAGTGTAGCAACTCTGAACGGTGAGTCTTGTCTAGCTAGCTGTTGGTTCTATTCTAGAAGGTGTTAGCAAGTTAATTGAGAACTTTATGTTACTGTTTTTCTTTCCTGTGAAGTGGATCGTTCATCCTTGCTCATATTGCTTGAGGAAAATGGCGCCACCACCACCACCACCATGTCGACTGGGCAAGTCAAGGTGCGCCAGCAGCCTTGCAACTGGCACGCTGTTCGGCATCTACTTCCAGCCGAGTTTTCTTCATGCGGCGGTAACAAATTATATGAAGTTTGTAACAACTATTTTGTTTTTAGTGTTATTGGCATTAATGCATTGTGTCATTTTGCTTTTTTTACACAGATCATCCCATGCAATGTGAGGTTGAAATTCAACAAGCTGACCAGAGACACTGTGACCTTTGGGGCTCCGGGGGCCCCCTACACTATGGAGGTCGAGAAAGGACGCAATATGTCGCAGATTGGAGGAGATGGATGGGTTCGTTTCCTCGCCCGCATGGGTATCACTGGTGGTGACTTGATCAGCTTCTCCTTCAGAGCAGAAAGACCCAAGCTGGCTGTCATTTATGTCAACACGGAGGAAGATGATGAAGATGATGAGGACCCAGTTGATGAAGATGATGAGGACCCACTTGATGAAGCCATCTATGCTCAAAGAATGAGGCTGAGCGAGGAGGAGGTGTGCAACCTATGGGACATAACTCCGCCACGTGCTGACTTTGTCGGGGTGCCATTCGTGACCCGCCTGACAAGTACCATGGTTGATCGGCTTGTCATGGTATGTTATACTTACAAATGCAAATTATCCGATGATATGCTTAGTGAATCCGATGATATGCTTAGTGTAGAGTCCAATGATATGTTGTGTGGAAGCTAGCCGATGATATGCTTTAGTGTGGAGTCCGATGACATGCTTATTAGTGTAGAATCCAAGGAACTGTTAATAGTGTAGATAATCCATACTTATTAGTAGAATTCATGCTTAGTAGAAATGTAGTACTGTGTCTTTTGATAGTGTAGAAATCTATACTTAGTAGAAATATATTTGCAAGAGTATGTGCGAGGCTGCTTATTAATTGATATGTTTTTCTTATTCAGAAATTGCCAAAGAGCCTCTTTGTGAGTTGTGGTATCAAGCCTGATGAAGAAGGCTCAGCTAGAATACGCCTTACCGCAAGGGGCTCCGTCACCACCTGTGCGTACGGCGTGGACACGGATGGTCGCACACACTTAAGCTCAGTTGGGTGGAAGAGCTTCCTCGTTGGCAAGAATCTTCGTGTTGGACAGGCCATCCTAATTACTATCAGGAACATCCACCGCCATGGCTTGAGGATGATGATTGTCGTCGATATCATCTAGAACTACATATGTGTGTGGCTGTATGACTACCCTTAGTAGACTGCTATATGTTGTATGACTACCTAGTACTGCTTATCATATATGCTACTGTATGAACCATATATGTGTGTGAGGATGCATGTTGACTATATATGAGTACCTATAATGCTTAATGATATTGTATGACTACTGTATGACTATATATGAGTATCTGGTATTGTGGTTAATGATATTGTTATCTGGTATATGTGAAATTGCAGTTTATTGAAACGGGGTACTGTTCTACATCAATAGGAAGCAGGAAAAAAATGTTGAAAGATACAGCAGCAGCGCGGGGACAGAAAAGTGCTACAGCTACTTAATAGTAGCGCATGTCAGAACAACGCTACTGATACAGTTAATAGTAGTAGCGCTGGGCTAGACCGCGCTACTACTACCTGTTAGCTGTAGCGCCGTAGTAGTAGCGCGGCCACCCGCGCTACTGATAGCATTAAAACCCGCGCCACTACTAGGGTTTTCCTTAGCAGTGTGTCATAAGGTTCGACCGATAAAGATCTTCGTAGAATATGTAGGAGCCAATATGGGCATCCAGGTTCCGCTATTGGTTATTGACCAGAGAGGTGTCTCGGTCATGTCTACATAGTTCTCGAACCCGTAGGGTCCGCACGCTTAACGTTCGTTGACGATATAGTATCATATGAGTTATGTATGTTGGTGACCGAATGTTGTTCGGCGTCCCGGATGAGATCACGGACATGACGAGGAGCTCCGGAATAGTCCGGAGGTAAATATTGATATATGGGATAATAGTGTTTGGTCTCCGGAAAGGTTCCGGAATTCACCGGAAGGGGTTTCGGATGTTTCCTGAAATGTTTGGGCACGATAACACTTTATTTGGGCCAAGTAGTAAAGCCCACGAGGGTTTTGGAAAGTGCAAAAGGAAGTTTTGCGGAGGCCAGGGGCCAGACGCCAGGAACCCTGGTGTCTGGGGGGTAGACGCCGGGAACCCTGGCGTCTAGCCCTGGAGTCCGAGAAGGACTCTTGACTTTCGGGCAAAACCGACTTTGAGGAGGCTTTTACTCCAAGTTTCGACCCCAGGGCTCAACATATAAATAGAGGGGCAGGGCTAGCACCCAAGACACATCAAGATTCACCAAGCCGTGTGCCGGCAACCCCGTCCTCTCTAGTTTATCCTCCGTCATAGTTTCCGTTGTGCTTGGCGAAGCCCTGCAGAGATTGTTCTTCATCACCAACCGTCACCACACCGTCGTGCTGCCGAAACTCATCTACTACTTCGCCCGTCTTGCTAGATCAAGAAGGCGAGGACGTCATCGAGCTGAACGTGTGCTGAATGCGTAGGTGTCGTACGTTCGGTACTTTATCGGGACGGATCGTGAAGGTGTACGACTACATCAACCGCGTTGATAAACGCTTCCGCTTTGCGATCTTCAAGGGTATGAAGATGCTCTCCCCTCTCGTAGCTATGCATCTCAATGGATAGATCTTGCGTGTGTGTAGAAAAAAATTTGTTTTCCATGCAACGTTTCCCAACAGGGTTACCCCCATGTGGCCAGCGGTGGGCGACGCGGGGGTCGGGGGCTCTTCCCTCGAGTCTTCCCCCAATTATTATGGGATTCTAGATTTTCACAGTATGTATTTAAGTTCTTTATGACCAATGTGAGTTTGTGGACTATAAGTACTTCAACCTATCCATATTATGCTAGACTCTTCGGTACAGTGCATTACCCATTCTACTTAGGACTTGGTGCAAAATTCACCGGTGCATCCAAAATCCCGTGATATACGCTCTATCGCACATAAACCTTATATATCGTTTCTCAAAACAACCATCATACCTACATATTATGGCATTTCCATAGCCATTTCGAGATATATTGCCATGCAATTTTCACTGTTACTATTCACATGACTTGAGTATTCATTGTCATATTGCCTTGCATGATCATATAGAGCTAACATGATATTTTGTGAAAAAACCCACGATTCATCATTGTTATACATGTTACACTAGATTAATGCACATCCTGGTACACTGTCAGAGGCATTCGTATTTAATTATATTTTTTAGTTTATCGAGTTGTAAGTAAATCAAAGTGTGATGACCATTATTAGGACATTATCCTAGTGAGAAAAAGGATAGTGGAGACTTATGAGTCCTTGAAAAAGTGGAGATGGTGTCCATGAGATTATTCTAAGAAAATAAGAGAAAGGGCAATGTTACTATTCTTTTACCACACTTGTGCTTCAGAGTAGCACCATGTACTTCATATAGAGAGTCTCCATGATTTATCACTTTCATATACTAGTGGGATTTTTACATTATAGAGCTTGGCTTGTATATTCCGATGACGAGCTTTGTGAAATGCTCGAGGTCTTCATGAGCAAGCAAGTTGGATGCACATTCACTTAGTTTGATATAGAGAGCTTTCATACACTTATATAACTCTAGTACATCTGTTGCATGGCAATCCCTACTCCTCGCATTGATATCGATTGTAAGGCCTCTCTATTGTTTAACGATCCACCTAGTTTATGCGGGACTTTCCCATATTTTTGCCTTCCCTTATAAACCCCAATCATCATTCTCTATCCCAAGTAGTAAGTCCATGGCTCACATTCAAGTATTGTGTGGGAGTTAAAAAGTTGAAGTGAGAAAAAAGTATGATCCAATTGCTTGGTTTGATACCGGGGTGTTTATGATAGATACTTTATATTAGGAAGACCTAGCTATACCATGCTTACATGATTAAATGTTCAAGAATAATGTTCTTTAGTATTTTATATTTGATGGAGAATGATTATTTTCTAGCATTCTTGCATATTATCATTTTGATGTCAAATTAATGAATTAGTGCCTCAAATAATTAGCTTCCCAATATTCATACCGCAAATGAATTACATATTTGAGAACATGTTAGGTAGCATTCAACATCAAAAATTCTGTTTTTATTATTTACCTACTCGAGGACGAGCGGGAATTAAACTTGGAGATGCTGATACGTCTCTAACGTATCTATAACTTTTGATTATTTCATGTTATTATATTACCAATCTTATATGCTTTATATGTCATTTTATATTATTTTTATGGACTAACCTATTAACTTAGTGCGCAGTGCCAGTTTCTGTTTTTTTCTTTTTGCCCTGACCAAGTTTATAGAGAAAACTATTTATATGTAATATCAAATATATAAAATATGAAACTGCATATTATGATGAATCTATGGGCATATGTTTGGCATTTTATATGTAAATGTGTTTCTTCATTAACCTGGTCAAAGTTTGTGAGATTTGATTCTTTAAAAAATCTTATGCACTAAATTATGAAGCGGAGGGAGTACTGTTTAAAAACATGCACAGTACTATCAGACCCCTACCCGCTGTATCCAATCACATGTTTAATAAAAAAAGAAGACTAAGACAAAGGAGCCCGCCGCGTGACTCAGATCCGGACAGCTGGTTTCATACTCATGCACGCACATGAACTGACCTGCTGCATGCAGCTCCAGCGTCGAGTTGGAGCCCAACCAGTGGCACGGGCGTGCTTGCATCGATCGGGGTGTGGACAGCAAGGGCCGGCGAAGCACGCATCCAAGACGGGATCCCCGATCGGACAATAAACCACCGAACAGTATCGGCGGCACGTTACGGCCGGCATGAATGAATGGTCTACCCCAGCCGGGCCGCGTCGTGCGGTGCAGCTGCGCCTGCTGTGCGTCGACGCGTGCATTGCCGCCGCCGAAGATAGATACAGATAGGTCAGGTGGGTGCGGAGTCCGGCCGCGGAGGGCTCAATAATGCTCCGGCCGGCGCCTAAATCGCGGCGTGCACGCCTAGAGTTAGTCTCAGTGGAGGCTTTTCTTTCTCTCCTATTAACAGAAGAGAATAAGGAGGACGACGAAAGCACCTTTACGAGATACCATCGTGACGATCCGTCAAATCCGCGCGCGGGTATATCTCGTGGTGATTTTGCATTCCTTGATGCATCCATGGATACGGAGTAAATTACATCTACGATACTTAAACTTGATCCTAGGGTTCACTTCCATCACTGTATTTAGGAAAGCTTAAAATACGGTCACTGAGGTTGCCCAGGCGTGTCAATCTACGGTCACTAGTACCGTATCAGTCCTATTTTTGCTGACGTGGCAAATGCCCCTCTCTCACTACTACTATTTCTCTTGTAATTCTGTCAAACACCTTACCTGCGCCCACCGTTGCGCCACACCCCACGCTCCCATCGCTGCCGCAGCTCTTCAGTGTCAGTGTGTCACGTCCTAGAGCCCCTAAAGCTTCATGCGGCCCACGAACGAATTGCTGCGCTGGTTGGACAGACTCTCATGCTTGCAAATCCCAACTCTCGCGCCATGCAGAGCTTGAAGCTCATCAGCGTCGTTGGCACCATGCAGGTTATTGTCCCGATGCGCGTCGTTGAAAGTACGAGCGCAGCTGTGGAGGTCACCATGGGTTGCCGCTTCAGTTTACTGACCCGACCGGCGTCAGAGGAGGTCGCCCTGGTTTGAGAAATGCATGGTTGCGTGCGTGACCGAGCGACGCCATGTTTGCGACAGTGTCGACTTAGCCTTACACCATGCCGCGCTCCTCAGCACCTGATCCGCCTACATCGCCTGACATGGTTGGCAACCTACTCTCTCCTCACCTCGTCGTCCAGCCGGAGGCCCACGCCGCCATACCCTCGCAGCTCTCAGGCGTTCTCGTAGTTTGTGTACTGGTCGGTGAACCCCAGCCTGCAGCCAGTAATCCATCGGCACGCCGGACGCCCCGTTGGTTGCGTCTTCGTTGAAGACGTCACATGGGTCGATGGTGCAGAGACTGCAGATGCGCGGGGACTCAGAACGGAGAGCTGCGAGGACTTCGGCTTGCTCAAGTACGGCATCGCCCCGCCAAACACCATGCACTCCATACCGCCGGCTGCCCGCGCATGTTCTTTTCCACCGCTGCGGGGCGACGTCGTCGAGCTCCATAGGGTCGGCGAGAACTACAGCCACACCGTGAGGAAGGACATCGTCTTGTGTCATTGAGCTTGGAAATGCACCAAAGGTCGCCGTGCACGACGGCAACGCGAGTTGAAGAAGGCGACCTCGTAAGGGTGCAGCACGTCGTCGTACTGCTCAACAAAGAGCGGGGAGTTGAAGGAGAGGAGCTCGAGCAGAGCGGGACTTCCGGCCTGACGAGGAGAAAGGCGGTGGGTAGTAGAGGCCGTCGACACAAGAGTGCCCGGAGGCGATGTGGTCTGTCGCCGGCTCGCCGCGGGCTCTAAGGCATGTCGGCATAGACGGACAGGCGGTGCTCAGTTTCATTAGATCGGGTGCAAAAAGGATTGTGTGAGAAAGATGCGCTTGGCACGTAAGCAAGTCAACGACGCAGGACCGGTCAAAATGTGCCACGTCAGCAAAATACATTGGATACGGTAGGGCTGACCGTAGAGGGACGCATTTCTGCGACCTCAATGACCGTAATTTGACACTTTTAGAATACAGCGATGAAAGTGAACCCTAGAGTCAAGTTCAGGTACTATAGATGTAATTTACTCATGGATACGAAGAGCTTTAGCGTAAGCGTGCAGCAGATCATGTGCGTATCGACTTGTCAATCAACATCTCAAATATCTTTCGATGCGGCGACTCGTGATTCTCCACTCATGCATGACACTTCTCTGACGGACGGACGGGCACTAGCGATGCCGTGCGCGCATCATCAACCGTACCGGATTGCCGTGCGCGCGCGCATCGCGCATCATGCATCATGCACGTACTCAGAGATGTAACAGGGCACACCAATCCAACGTCTCAACTCTCTCCTATATATCCAATCCAATGGCCATGACGGAGTAGCCTGAAGGAATTGCAGGCCAGGGCATCACTACTCTGAATCCCTATATATATCGTCTGCCTCGCGCCTCTCCACGCACCGCTCTACCTCTGCCGCGCCCGCGCAGCTTCACTCTCACTCACTCGCTCCAGCCGGAACGCAGCAGCACCAACACAGGACGGGCGGGGGTGGCGACTACACCACGCACGCGGCAGCTCCTCACGCTCTCTCCTCGCTGGGATTCAGATTCTGCGTTTCCGGCTTCCACAGGTGCGTTTCTCGAGCGCGGAATTGTTCCTTGTTACGTTTTCAGAGAAAGAGACGTGCCACTGCCGATTGCAGTCTCACGACATCGATCAGCTCAACACAAAACGCTCATGTACTTTAGTCATGCTATGCATCATTTTTCGCATCAAAAAACACAGCCATATGTGACATACACTAGTATATATATTGTCTCACTCATCCAAAAACCTCCCTTCAGATGCATATGGCTGGTCGCAGGGATGGGGTGGATGTGCCTTTTTTTTTCGATTCATTATCAGCATACAGCAGTAGATCCCCCCTTCAGATTTTGTCTTTGTGGATGTAGTAATATATAAGTCACACAGAGCTCAGTCCCTGATTTTTTGCATGTAGCACTTACCCTGTCCTTTAGTATCACATAGCTATACTGTTCTTATCATTTGCTCTCCTTCACATAGCTCTAACTTTTCACATGCAATTTGTGCATTCACTATTACTTTATTGATATATGATTTAAATGCAAATTGCACATTCTGGCAATTTTGGTCCGCCTGCTGCTGCTCTAACCCAGCTGGTTAGCACGCATGTGATGTGTGCCACCCAAATTTAATTGAATTGGATGCAAGTACTAGTTCACATGGTTTCTATACTAGGAGTACTTGGCATCTGAACTACAAGTATAGGCAGTATATGATTTAGAGAGAGTTTGTAGTCTGGGAGGTCAGCGTAAGGGATAACATGGCCATGCTCTTGATGAGCCTAATCAGTTCTTGTTACTGACTTCTCTATCTTCGTTTCTTCCTTTTGTTCATGCACTTGTGAAACAGAACAGCTCTGTTTTTCCTGGACTAATCATGGAACAAACTGGGCTGTGCTTTCTCTGTTTTGCCTTCTTGCTCCTTCTGACTTGTGGTGAATCTTTAGGTAAGTACATGTGGTATGTAACTCATCAAGTTGAATGTGTTAATTCTGAATCAACTCATAGTTTTTTACTTCCTGTAGAAGATAAAGGTTATGGTGCAAGTGCATATGCTATGCACTGGGACCCCGATCATCCACATTCCGGTAAGCACTTGTGATACACTAACCAAGCTAAGAATGTGTTTGCTCTGAATCAACTCATAGTTTTTTACATCCCGTAGAAGAGAATGGTTATGGTGCAAGTGCATATGCTGTGCACTGGGACCCCGATCATCCACATTCCGGTAAGCACTTGTGATACACTAACCAAGCTAAGAATGTGTTTGCTCTGAATCAACTCATAGTTTTTTACATCCCGTAGAAGAGAATGGTTATGGTGCAAGTGCATATGCTGTGCACTGGGACCCCGATCATCCACATTCCGGTAAGCACTTGTGACACCCTAACCAAGCTAAGGATGTGTTTGCTCTAAATCATCTCATAGTGTGTTGTAGGAACAGCTAGTTATGGTTATAGTTCTTCTGAATCATCTCACAGTTTGTTATTTTTCATGTAGAAGGAAATGGTTTTGGTGTGAGTGCATATGCTGTGCACTGGGACCCCGATCATCCACATTCCGGTAAGAACTTGTGATGCCCTAACCAAGCTAAGAATGTGTTTGCTCTGAATCATCTCATAGTGTGCTGTACAAACGGCCGGTTATGGTGATAGTTCTTCTGGGTCATCTCATCGTTTGTTATTTTTCATGTAGAAGAAAATGGTTTTGGTGTGAGTGCATATGCTGTGCACTGGGACCCTGATCATCCACATGCCGGTAAGCACTTGTGATACCCTAACCAAGCTAAGAATGTCTTTGCTCTCAAACATCTCATAGTGTGTGTTGTACATACAGCCAGTTATGGTGATAGTTCTTATGCAGTGCATTAGTATCCAGATCGACCTTCCTCGAAGTGTTTGTGGTAGCTTACCAATTTTAGGGAGTGTTTAGTCTGAATATAAGCTCTTGGTATGTTTATTAATTCTCCAAAATTAACTTTAGCATATTTTTGTTAAACTGATATTTTAATTTATTAATATATGAAGCTTCTGCTGTTCCTGAAGCAACGGCAAAAGACCATGAGATAAAAGTTCAAACGGGCATGTTGTTCCTGAAGAAGAATCTACATGTTGGCACTGTACTTCCGGAAGGAACCACTTTTGCCCGAGCCGGTGCACCAAAGCCTGCCGATTCCATCTCTACTCCGTTGGAGCCAAAGCACTTGCCAACCATCCTTGCGCATTTCACGATACCTCATGGCTCGATGAAGGCGAAGCAGGTAGCTGACACCCTTCAGTCATGCGGCAAACCGGCTGACAAGGAGGAGCCTCACATGTGCTTCACATCTCGTGAAGCAATGGCAAGGTTTGCCACCAAAGCATTAGGAGTAAGCGGTGCACGGGCAGCCATTACAAGGATTCATGGGCATGAGACCCCCAACTCCATGTACACTGTTGCACAGATCGCCCAACTCAGCAACAATGTGGTGCCGTGCCACCCCATGGATTTTCCGTATGAGGTTTTTTACTGCCATTGGCCGAAAGAGGTGCAGGCTCTGAGGCTGCAACTCAAGGGCTTGAAAGATGGAATGCCGAGCGTGACGGCAACAGCCATGTGCCACATGAACACATCTGATTGGGACGAGCAGTACTTTGAGATGTTGGGCGGGGAGCATGGCGAAACCATTTGCCACTACATGCCACCAAACTACATCATGTTCTATTAGGTATGTGAATCATTTTTCTTCTGTCCTATACATTTCAGGAGATCCTTCTCCTTATTCTGTCTGATAACCGTGTCAACGGCGCAGAATCGCCTGGCACCAGCCTGCTGACTACATCTTTGAATGGTTCATATTTTTTTCAGCTGTTGAAGCCCCTCGGAAAGAGGAAGGGCAGCGAGGCGGCACGAGTGGTGCTAAAAAAGATTAAAGACGTCCACTTCGTCAGCAGAAGCAACCAGCCTTGATGCTTTCGATGGGAGCCGCCCTCGGCCTTATGCTTTACCCTAGTTATGTCGCTCCTTTGTTATGAGCTGGTCTGTAATAAGGACTTATCGCTTGCTCTAGTTGTTAGGTAAAACCCTGTTTGTGATGTACTCCGGCCTTGTGGGCTTTATTAATTTATTATCACTTGCTCTAGTAATCAGCACTTATAACTTGCTCTAGTTGAAAGGTATGTGGATCATCACTAGCAGATTCTTGATGTGCTATGACTTTGACATATGCATGAGTAACCGGGCCACACAGTTCGATAATGTCTTCCGTCTGCTTCTTAATGTGCTATGACTTTTCTGTTTGAAGAGTCTCTGCCATAATTTATAGGGAAAAGTATATTTTTCATCCCTCAACTTTACCGACAATCTAGAAATGGTCCCTCAACTCTAAAACCAGACAAACTTAGTCCCACAACTGTCAAAACCGGATACTTTTCATCCGTCGGACCACTCCAGGTGGTTTTGTGCTGACGTGGACCTGATGTTGAGCTTTGACCTCACCACCTCAGCGCCACGTCATACACATGGGTCCGAATCTCTCTCTCTCTCTTTCTCTCTCTCTCTCTCTCCCGACGTGGGTCAGCCGTCAGCGTATCGGAGTTGTACATGCGGGTGGTGTTTGATCTGTCGCGGTAGCTGACCGGTGGAAGAGCTGGTCTTTCTAGCTGTAGCAGGACGGCAGCGACGCATGGCCATCCAACAGATCTGTATATTACTGATATCGCCGAGAGCAACAGCCAGGCACGAAGGATTTTAGCTCACCTCGACACGCACGTATAGAAGCTGATCAATTCCTCGACACGTACGTACACAACAAGGAAGCTGATCGTTTCCTCAACATGCACGTACACAACAAGCTAGCCATGCAAGCCAATTTGCCGCCGGCCGGGAACGCAAACAACTCACGTCATCTGCCATGTCGGCATCGACGAGGGGCGCGCGCATGCCTCGAGCACGGGAACGCCATGGACGTCGGGCCGTGCGTATTCGACCGCTCGGCACGCGCCGTCCATGCGCTCTGCGTCGTCTAACATGGCCTCGACGACCAAGCACGGGAACACCATGGACGCCGGGTCGTACGAGTTTCGACCGCTCGGCACCCACGTCGTCCAAGTCCTCGTCGTCCATGCCCCTCGATGTCTACTATTCCGGCGGCCGCAAGCTCCGCGTCTTCCTCGCCAGCGCGGGGTCACAGCAGAACGACGGCTCATCCAGTGCAAGCAAGAAGAAGGTCCCTCGATGCATGCACGGACACGGTGATGACCTACTGACCTGCGGCCGTGTGGTGGTGCAAGAGATAGAAATCGAAGGTGAGGTAGACGATGAGGTGGCAAGGTGTGCAGTCAATACCAGGTCCACGTCAGCACAAAACTACTCCAAGGATGAAAAGTATTCGGTTTTGATAGTTGAGGGACCAAGTTTGTCTGGTTTTAGAGTTGAGGGACCATTTCTAGATTGTCAATGAAGTTAAGGGATGAAAAATATACTTTTCCCTAATTTATAATTGTTCTGTAAAGATCTGCCATTTTTCTCACCTTGTTATGTTTGGCATCTAATCTAGTAATCCATTAGCTGAATCAGTAAGTTTTTCCTGTACTTAGGCTAGTCCAGGTTGCTTACCCAGACCAGGCAATTACAATTGACGAGCATGTGTTACGCCATTGACATTGCAAATCTGGAAGATTCAGACCTAAGCTGCTGTAATGCGCCATGGATCTGTTGAGCGTCCGTCTGAATCATGAGTCGCATGGCTCCCAGCTCAGCTGCCAGGTTGATATGGCCTCCTCGACCGCCCTCAGTTCTGCCGCAAAAGCATCAGTGTTAGACCCTGGCTAACTGAAACTAAGAACATCGCTATCTCTTCACTCATGACTCATGACATGAAAAGTAGCAGAGTTTGGGGGAGAAAGGCTATAAGAAGGGTTTGTGTATATTCAATCGATTTAAAATTCTACATTTGGAAGACTCCTTTTAATAAATATTTTGAAGACTCAATGTATGGAAATGTAGAGTGTAAATTACGGAAAAAAATAAGCAAGGCAGATATAGCACAAGACGTTGCATTCAAGGCTAGCGTGCGAGGTAAAAAAAAAAACGCTTTTTATGGCAGTTAATTAAAGCCAGTGATTTTGGGGAGTGAAATTATGGCAGGTTTTTAATGGTAGATATTATGGCAGTTAATCAGTACTAAGGAATAGGAGTAAAACGTTTCCTCACGACTTATCTTTGGGCAGATATTATGGCAATAGGAGCAGTACAACGTTTACTTAGGAACGAAGATAGGTAATACTTAAATTCTTTCCATATACAGTTTCGAACTATGGAATGCTGTAAATGCTACTCCCACTACTAAAGAATGGCCGAGCTGTATAAATAGGCAACTAGACCCTTCCGTCCTCCTCGCCCAACGAAATTCAATTCATAGTGATCTAGACATGGCGATCAAGCTTATAGCAGTAGCGTTTTTCTTGCTCGTCCTGGCCTTTGCTGAGTCCAGCGACAGGGGTGAACCTCCATCTTCTCGTAAGTACTAGTGCTAGCTTTACCAAGTTGAGGGTGTGTCAAGATTGAATCACATCATATAGTTTGTTATTTCCTGCAGAAGAAAATGCTTTTGGTGCGAATGCTTATGCGGTTCATTGGGATCCAGATCATGCACATTCTGGTAAATACTTGTGCTACCTTGCCAAGTTGACAAATTTGTTAATTGTGAGTCAATGCCTAATTCTTATTTACTGTAGAAGAAAACAATTTTGGTGAAAGTGCTTATGCGGTGCATTGGGATCCTCCTTCTCGTAAGTACTTGTGCTACCTTGCCAACTAGAGAAATTTGTTAATTGTGAATTAACTCCAACATTGTTTTTTACTCTAGAAAAAGACAGTTTTGGTCAAAGTGCTTATGCGGTGCATTGGGATCCTCCTTCTCGTAAGTACTTGTGCTACCTTGCCAACTAGAGAAATGTGTTAATTGTGAATTAACTCCTAGGTTGTTATTTCCTCTAGAAGAAGACAGTTTTGGTGAAAGTGCATATGCGGTACATTGGGACCCCCCTTCAAGTAAGTACTCATGCTACTTTATTTCTCACCTTATTGTAAACGACCTCGCGATTATCTGAGAAATAAAGTCTTACATTGTAAAAAAAAAAGTACTTGTGCTAGTTGCCATGTTGAGAATGTGTTAATTCTGAATAAACTCATAGTTTGTTATTTCCTGCAGAAGAGGAAGGTTTTGGGGAAAGTGCTTATAAGGTGGATTGGAACCCAGAACATGCACCTTCCAGTAAGTACTTGTGCTACCTTAACAAGTCGAGAATGTGTTAGTTCTGAATGAACTCATGGTTTGTTCTTTCTTGCAGAAGAAAAAGGTTTTGGGGCAAGTGCTTATAAGGTGGATTGGAACCTAGAACCTGCACCTTCCAGTAAGTACTTGTGCTACTTTAATAAGTCGAGAATGTGTTAATACTTAGTGAAATCATAATTTGTTATTTCCTGTAGAAGAAAAAGGTTTTGGAACAAGTGCTTATAAGGTGGATTGGAACCCAGAAGATGCACCTTCCAGTAAGTACTTGTGCTACCTTAACAAATCGAGAATGTGTTAGTCCTGAATGAACTCATGGTTTGTTATTTCCTGCAGAAGAAAAAGGTTTTGGGGCAAGTGCTTATAAGGTGGATTGGAACCTAGAACCCGCACCTTCCAGTAAGTACTTGTGCTACCTTAAGAAGTCGAGAATGTGTTAATACTGAGTCAAATCATAATGTGTTATTTCCTGCAGAAGAAGAAGGTTTTGGAACAAGTGCTTATAAGGTTGACTGGAACCCAGAAGATGCACCTTCCAGTAAGTACTTGTGCTACCTTACCAATTCGCTAATGTGTTAGTCCCGAATAAGCTCATGGTTTGTTATTTCCCGCAGAAGAAAAAGGTTTTGGGGCAAGTGCTTACAAGGTGGATTGGAACCCAGAAGATGCACATTCCGGTAAGTATTTGTGCTACCTTACCAAGTAAAGAATGTGTTAGTCTTGAATCAACTCATGGTTTGTTATTTCTTGCAAAATAAAAAGGTTTTGGGGCAAGCGCATATAAGGTATCTTGGAGCCCAGATGGTGCACCTTCTGGTAAGTACCTATGTTATCTTAGCAAGTGGACATTGTGTTAATTCTAAATCAACTCATATTTTATTTCCCTCAAAAGAGAAAGGATTTGGTACAAGTGCTTACGCTGTACATTGGGATCCAGATCATCCACCTTCTGGTAAGCACTTGTGCTACATTTCTTATCAAGTGGAAGAATGTGTTTGTTCTGAAGTAACTCATAGTTTGTTGTTTCCTGTAGGTAAAAAGGGTTTTGATGCAAGTGCTTATGCGGTACATTGGGATCCAGATCATGCACACTCTCGTAAGTACTTGTGCTACCATATCAAGTTGAGCTTGTTTTTAATATGATGTGTTAGTTTATTAATACCCACGAAAAAAAGATATGCATTTCATCTCCAAAATTAACATTACTATGTCAATATTTCTGCTAAAGTGTTGTTTTAATTAATAACAATGCAGCTTCCTCCATTCCTGACGCACCGGCAAAACATAAGCATATAAAAGTTCAAACCGGCATGTTATTCCTGAAGAAGAATCTGCACATCGGCACTATACTTCCTAAAGGAACCATGTTTGCACGAGATGGTGCACCAAAGTCTGTTCATTTTGCCTCTACTGCATTGGAGTCAATGTACTTCGCAACCATCCTTTCACATTTCATGATACCTCACGGCTCGACGAAGGCAAAGCAGGTAGCTGACACCCTTCGTTCATGCGGCAAACTGGTTGACAAGGAGGAGCCTCACATGTGCTTCTCATCTCGCGAAGCAATGTCAAGGTTCGCCACCAGAGAATTAGGGGTCAGCGGTGCACGAGCAGCCATTACAAGGATTCATGGGAATGAGACCCCCAACTCCATGTATGTTGTGGAACAGATCACCCAACTCAACAATAACGTGGTGCCATGCCATCCTATGGATTTTCCGTATGAGGTATTTTATTGCCATCGGCCGAAAGAGGTGCAGTCTTTGAGGGTGCAACTCAAGGGTATTAAAGGTGGTGTGCCGCGCGTGATGGCAATAGCCATGTGTCACATGAACACATCTAATTGGGACACCCAGTACTTTGAGCTATTAGACGGAAAGCGTGGTGAACCTATTTGCCACTACATGCCTACCAATTACATCATGTTCTATTAGATCTATTGAAAGTTCCTGCTAAACTATGTAATCTTGTTATCTGATCAATAAAGCGTGCCGAGTGGCCATCTTTTTGTTAAAGAATGCTGAATCACCACTAGATTATGGGAGTCTTTGGACTGCTACCAACTAACATTTTCTTTTGTTACATTCCAAGTAACTCTAATTAATTACCTATGATGATGCACTTGACCATTATTATTTTTGCATCTCGGACTCTCGGACGAGCCATTGTTGGCTTCTACCACCCCATCGATGGTCAAGGAGAGGTGGATCCGTGCCATCTTGCTCATCTCTGGTGAAGAAGAAACTGATCCACGCCGTCCTGGCCGCTGTCGTTGGAAGAGATGACTTTAGAAGAAAAAGGGTTCACTGTTAGGTGCTAGACTGCCACTGATCCTCCTCTAACCGTCCCCGCCACTGCCTATACCCCATAGTGTGGCACCGCCAGAGAAATGAGAGAGGGAGTGGCGCAGTCGAGAGAGACGGGCTAGAACAGGGTTGAAAGCAAGGGGATGCCATTCCGTGTTGTTCCGCCGATTTAGAGGAACTGTCGCGTTCCAGATCTGAGGGGTATATTCCCTTTTGAGGAATGGGTGCATTCAGATTCTCTTTCCCAACCAAACACAGGAACACGTGCTTGGGGTAGAAACGTCCCATTACTTTTCATGTGATGTCACCAACCAAACAAACCCTTAGATACTATATAGGGCAACACGACTTGTCGTGCATTGCCCGCAGAAGTGATGGGCAAACCAAAATGAACAATCAAGTTAAAGATCAAGTAAGTTTTAACAAGCACTGATTATACATATAAGGTGAGATATAAGTATGTAAATATTTTGTTTACAATAAGCTACTCCCTCCGTTCCTTGATATAAGGTGTATAGTTTTTTGAGAAAAAAACCAAAATATAAGGTGTATTGCGTTGCACCACTCGTTTGGATAATTTTTTTAGGGATTTGACTACATTTCCTTATATCAAGCAAGCTCCTCTATTTTCTCATGCCAATTAGTCAGGTGAAATATCGCCCAAAACTTGTGAAATTTTCCCTCCATGTGCATTCTTTAATTTCCGTGCCAAAAACTATACACCCTATATTTAGGAACGGAGGGAGTATTTTTTATTTATAATTGATTTGGCTCCATTGTTTTTTTTACCATAGTACAATGAAAGGCGCTCACATACACACAAGCATATTCATCCCTATGAATGCACACACACACACCGGCATAATATCTTGAGATTGACGAAGTCACCAAAGGCGCAACTAAAGAACGTGCAACATGTCCCCGCCATCAAGAAGAATCTCATTAGTGGCTCCCTTCTATGTAAAGAAAGTTTTAACACTACTGCAGGAATGCCTAATACACTACAAAAAAAAATACACTTCCATGATGATACGTGTCTGTCACAGTAGGTCGCGTTTTCTGTCATGCATGTACATCCATGATGTTTTTATGACAGAATCAAGATAGTCATACCTGTGCTGTCATAGAAGTGTTCCATGACAATACCAAAATTATCATCACGGAAGTGTCCACTTCCATGACGATAAATGGCGCGTCATGGAAGTGCTTTCGTCAAGGGTAGCCGACACGTGGCATCCACCGTAACGGGTCGCCGTTAAGCTATCGGGTTCCGGTTTGGATCTGATAACCCGTTAACAGCTGGGAACAATGAGGATTTTCCACGTGTAAATTTATCATTGGCTATAGCAACCACGTGTCAGCACCGGAAAAAGGACAGATGTTAACTGCCCAATGGACAGGAGGCGCCTATGATACGTCGACACGTGGCAAGGCCCAAAAATGGCCCATTTAGGTTAAAAGGCTGGCCCAGTCAAAATTAGCGGGATGGCCCATTAACGGCCTGCTTGCAGACGGCCCATTTGCAGTTAAGGCCCGTACGACTAGTGTCAAATCGGTCCATCAACGGCCCATTCTAGACTTGTCATCATCGCGGCCCATGGTCACTTCTGGCCCGTTAACAGTCCGCTAAGTATTTGGGCCGAATTACGGCCCGGTGTGTTTCCGGCCTGTTAAAGGTCCTGCTTCATTTGGGCCCATTTATTGGCCATTGAAACTTTCGGCCCATAAACGACCGTGAAGGATTTGGGTCATATTCGGCCATGTCTGACATTCAGCCTGTTAGAGGCCCATTGTAGATTTGGGCCACTTCCAGCCTGTTGTGATTTTCAGCATGTTAACGTCGGACGAAATCCGTGGGCCATATGTGGCCCAATGTCACATCGGGCCTATTAACGGCCCATATAAAACTGATACTAATCAAGCCCGACCGAACTTCCGGCCTGGTAAAGGCCCGTGTAGTAGGTCGGCGCATTTACGGCCCGTCTGAATTTTGGCCTGTGAATGATCCGCATTGTAAATGGGCCACCACGAGCTGAGATACATTTCGACCTGCTAATGACCAGTGGGTTATTTGGCACAATAAGGGCCCAATCTCACTTTCGGCCTATTAAAGGCCCATGTTATTTATGGGCTCGAGATATTTACACATGTTAACGGGCTGTTGTTACTGAGGGCCCAAATTATGTTCAGGCATGTTAAAGGCCCACTGTGGGCACAGGCCTACCAAAAATAAGAAAGCTTATGCTGATTTAGGCCCAGATATTTTTAGTGGGCTACATGCAAATTACGGCCCATAATAGTTTTTAGCCCAATTGGAATTGTGGGCCTGACGAATGTTGGCACGTTGGGCTCCTACGAAGCTTTCGGCCGAATACATTACTAAGATAAACCTACACTATACAAAAATAGCATCGTAATTTCTACAGCCTTTGGCAGCATGATAAATGTTGTATCACAACAAAATAAATTCCAGCCATACAACAAAAGGCATGTTGGCATAAAGTTTACAGTCCTTGCAGATAAAAGCACCATCAGATGTATAGAAGCACAGATCATTTGACCTGAGTGCTAATATTTCAGGCTGTAGAATCTGATGGAGTAGCATGATCTTCCTCTTTTTTCCGCCATTGCTCTTGAACAACGAAGCAAATGTCTGATAGTCTAGTTTCAAAACCATTCATATCTTGACGACATTTGTCAACCACTATTCTTGTTTCCGAAACGACCTTCATTAGGGATTGGACTTGTGTCTGGAGCACAGATATATCACTCTGTCTAGCCGAAAGATTTTGTTCAGTAGGCGATTTGGACGAGGTTACCTTAACAACCAACCCAGAATTACGTAGGAAGGTGCTTTTTGCACTGTTAGTGGAGAGATACTGACGCACTGCAGCAAGAGGTGACATTGTGCCTGTGGTAGCCTCGTCACCTTCAGGTGGTTGTGGCTGTTCAATCATTTATTCCATAGCTTGCTGAAAGTTTGAACTTGTAGATTAGTGTACCAGATAAGTTACTAATGAGACAAAAACAAACAAAGTAGGTTTCACGTTTATACATAACTTATTTTGGTGAACTACTATAATACATTAGCATGTATTGTAGTGCCAACTACATAATAAAATCACTTTCGGAACATATGTTCATGTAGCATGCCTACTGTATTGTCTATTTCCTCACATTCGTTGACATCTAAGGATAAAGAGACATGGTTTAAAGTAGGATGAACATAGTATGACATCATTCATATCATGGGCAAACAGATATCAAACAAACATGCTATTGTATCATTGTGTGGGCACGTGAACATCACAACTAGATTACAGATCAAGACCAAAAGAATATCCTTCCTCTCTTTTAAACCGTGTAAGGTGAAATGATACGTTAAGACAACTGTGTATAAAATTGAACAGAGTAACTGACATTGGCTGCAAACCAAGAAGTTAAATGAACACGTCACACTAACAAGCAGTTCAAAGGCAGGAGGAGTAAGGACTTACAACAGTGGCTTGAACTGGTGTGCTTATGCCCTTCATCTTGCTGGTGTGGCAATCATTGAAGATTTGCACTGCATTCGGTTCAGGTTCTTTTTGGTCTGCACGGGCTTTCCTCTGTATTTGGAACAAGTCAATATAGATACGATAATATGGCACAGAAAAAAGAAGAAACTAGCAGCTATTTACAAGAGGCTCGCAGTGTGCAATATAGCTACGAGATCCTGTTGTCTGTTGGAATTTCACTTTAGAACAGTTGGTCTTGTTCTTCAAACAGTTAGCCTAGAAGAAGATACACTTGTAAGGCACATACGTAAATACAAGTTCAATATGTGATCTGATCAAATACATATACCCTACCTGATACTTTGGATCAGATCAGTGTTTAACAAGGGCTGTCCAGTCTTCATCTATAATATATTCCACTGGAGATGTTTTGGCGATTTCATTGTTAGCCTTGCCTTCAAAGTGAGTTTTTCTAAGGTGATACCGATACTGTCGCAGAGCAGACTGAAAAACATGAGTGCATGCTTGTTTAGTTGCATCATCTTTCGGATCCAACTTGAACTTCATCTGTTGAAAAAAGAATGTGAGTCTTATTAGGAGGAGGCTAGAAAGTATGGGACAGAGCAAGACAATATTACAAATTGCGATGAATAACATTACTTACGGATAAATGATCAAGGAAGGTGTTAAACTGGGTATCGTCTTTCTCATTCCTGTACTGGATACACGTTGGGAGGATACGTGCATGACACCTAACGACAACGGTTGCCTCTGATACTAACTTGGCTGACTCTGTAGCATCACGTGGCCTTTTTAAACCTGCCTCAAAATGGATCTCCATTCTTCCTCTAGATTTTGTTAATCTGTCAAGCATTATCCCTGATGTCTGTTTCCGCTTGCGCCATGGTGCTGGTTCAACAACGAATATGGAAAGTGTTAGTGCACATCAAACTGTGAGAGTACATATAAAGGAGCATGCAACTGCAACTTGACTCGGTCAGGTACCGTCTTGGTGTTGATGCTCATGAGGTTCATCTGATCTTGCCAAGTCCTGTTGTGTCAGCAGTGGTTCGGAAGTATTGTTAGGTGTGAATGCAGCTTGGGAACAGGCCAGTTGCAGAGCAAACGAACGAGTAACTCGTTGAGATGCCGGTACAGTTGAAGGGGATGATGTAGCTGGTGGAGCAGGTGATACTGTGTTTGTAGATTTAGCCGGTGGACTTGGACCTTCTACTGCACTATAGGTACCAGCAGAATCTCGAGGGCAGATCCTTTTCCGTTGCACCCGACGAGTAACACCATTCCCTACTATACTATTTTCCTTGCTCTTTTTTGACTTTGCCATGTCAAGCCATACCCACAACACAAAAGAATAAAATCGCTCTTTAGAACTCATTGATGCATGATAACAAGCAATACTTTGATGTAAGACAACTGTATGAGGATGGAATATGTAAGAAAAACAGGACGGCGTGACATATTCACAGCTATGATGTGTAAACTAAGCAGAAGGATTTTCAAGAAAATAGAAGTAATGCAAGCTAGAGACCATATGAAATATGCAACCAATATTACTCTACCAAGTTAAAAGTGTCTTGTCATAAGTGGCATTTCGAAAAATTAGAAGCAGTACAACCTAAAAAACAATGCAAGATGCAACCACTATCAAACTGCCATGTTAAAAGCGTCCAATCATGAGTGACTGATGCGGGATACACAACAGCAGTACTTTGACGTAAGAACATGGTATGATAGATAGATGAAGTGTATTCTAGACACAGAAAGGCATGTCATATGCACATGTATAACGTATAAACTTAGCAGGCGCAATTTAATCAAAATAGAAGAAATACAGGCTACAGAACATATGCAACATGAAACCAATTATCACACTGTCAACTTAGAGCAAGCACCTGCGATGGTGGAGTAGGGGAGATGAACTCATCATGTAGACTTGGGACTTCAACTGCATTAGCAGTAGTAGTGGCAAATTTAGAGAGTCTCCTTTTGCGTCGGTCCGGAGGACCACCAACATCCCCTAACTTACTCTTTTCCTTCCTCTTTTTTGATATTGCCTTCTGAAGTCAAAACCACAAGAAGATGAATAAAATTAGCTCTGCATAACTGTTGATGCATGATACAGACGAACACTACTTTGATGTAAGGCAAGCGCATGATAAGAGGATGGAATATATACAAAAAAACGACAGCATTGCATATTCACACGTACGATAGGAGGATGGAATATGTATGAAAAATAGTAAGCAGAAGGCATTTCAACAAAATTAGAAGAAATGAAAGCTAGGCACCATATGAACATGCAACCAATATCACTCTACCAGGTAAAAAGTGTCTCGTCGTAAGTGCCGTTTCAAGAAATTAGAAGCAGTACAAGCTAGAAGACAATGCAAGATGCAACCTACATCACACTCCCAAGTTAAATGTGTCTTATGGGTAAGTAATTGTTGCAGGTATAAGTTGTAAGCTACGCAGATGTAATTCAACAAAATTAGAAGCAATACAAACTAGACATCATACGGAACACGCAACCACATATAACAGTTCCAAGTTAGAGCAAGCACCTGTGATGGTGGAGTAGGGGAGATGTGCTCATCATCTACACAGCTACGTTGACTGTCCAGCCTTGTGTTGTCTTGCGAATCTTGTTGGGAGCATGGCAGAGTAGAATCTGTAGAGACCCTCTATTTGAGTTGCTCCAAAGGACCACCATCATTCACTGCCTTACTAATTTCCTTCAGCTGTATTGATTTTGCATTGTGAAGTCAAACCGATAAGAAAAGGGAATAAAATTTGCTCTTCAGAACTCATTCATGCATGATACTGACGAACACTACTCGGATGAAAGGCAAACACATGATACTATGATGAAATATGTGCGAAAAACAGGACGGCGTGACATATTCACACCTATGATGTGGTAACTAAGCAGAAGTCATTTCAAAAAATTAGAAGCACTGCAAGCTAGACACCATATGAAAGATGCAACCAATATCACTCTGCCAAGTTCAAACTGTCTGGCGTTTCAACAAATTAGAAGCAGTACATGCTAGAAATCGTATGCAAGACGCAACCAATATCACAGTGGCGACTTAAAGGTGCCTCATCATAAGTGACTGATGCGGGATACGCAAGAACAGTAGTCTGATGTAAGAACATGGTGTGATCAGATATAGTATGTTCTAGAAACAGGAACATGTGTCATATTCACAGGCATGATGTGTAAAGTAAGAAGATGCAATTCAACAAAATTAGAAGTAATACAAGCTAGACATCATACGCAACACGCAACCACATATAATAGTGCCAAGTTAGAGCAAACACCTGTGATGATGGAGTAGGGGAGATGTGCTCATCATCTACACAGCTACGTTGACTGTCTAGCCTTGCGTTGTCTTGCGAATCTTGTTGGGAGGATGGTGGAGTAGAATCTATAGAGACCCTCCGTTTCAGTTGCTCGGAAGGACCATCATCCAGTGCCTTACCAATTTCCTTCTGCTTTATTGATTTTGCATTGTGAGGTCAAACCGACAAGAAAAACGAATAAAATTCGCTCTTCAGAACTCATTCATGCATGATACTGACGAACACTACTCTGATGAAAGGCAAATTCATGATACGAGGATGGAATATGTACGAAAAACTGGACGGATGACATATTCACACCTATGATCTGGTAACTAAGTAGAAGGCACTTTAACAAATTAGAAGCACTGCAAGCTAGACACCATATGGAAGGTGCAATCAATATCACTCTGCCAAGTTAAAAATGTCTCGTCATAGGTGGCGTTCATCAAATTAGAAGCACTACATGCTAGAAATCATATTCAAGACGAAAACCAATATCACACTGCCAACTTAAAGGTGTCCCATCATAAGTGACTGATGCAGGATACACAAGAAGAGTAGTTTCATGTAAGAACTTGGTGTGATAGACAGATATAGTGTGTACCAAAAACAGGAAGGCGTGTCATATTCACACGTATAATGTGTAAGCTAAGCAGATGCAGTTTACACTAATTAGAAGCAATACAAGCTAGACACCATATGCAACATGCAACCAGATATCACACTGCCAAGTTAGAGCAAGCACCTAGGATGGTGGAGTAGGGGAGCGGAGACTTGGAACTTGTAATGCACTAGCAGTACAAGGAGAATCAGTACAGATGCTCTGTTTACGTTGCTGCAGAGGACCACCATCATTGCCTTCCTTACTCTTTTCCTTCCTTTTTTTGATTTTGCCTTGTCAAGTCAAACCCACAAGAAAAAGGAATAAAATTTGCTCTTCAGAACTCACTGATGTGTGATACTGACGAACACTACTTTCATGTAAGGCAGCCGCATGATAGGAGGATGGAATATGTATCAAAAATAGGACGGCATGACATATTGACATGTATGATGTGTAAAGTGTAAACTAAGCACAAGGTGTTTGAACTAGTTAGAAGCAATGCAAGCTAGACACCATATGAAAGATGAAACCAATATCACTCTGCCAAATTAAAAGGGTGGCCTCATAAATGTATTTGACCAAATTAGAAGCAATACATGGCAACAGGCTAGAAATAATATGCAATATGTAACGAATAAAGGTGTCTCATCGTAAGTGATTGATGCAGGATACAGAAGAGAGGTAGTTTCATGTAAGAACATGGTTAACAGATAGATGTAGTATGTACCAAAAATAGGAAGGCATGTCATATTCACAGGTATAATGTGTAAACTAAGCAGATGCAATTTACCCTAATTAGAAGCATTACAAGCTAGACACCATATGCAACATGCAACCACATATCACACTGCGAAGTTAGAGCAAGCACCTGCGATGGTGGTGTAGGGGAAATGCGGTCTTCAAGTACAGAGCTACGTTCAATATCTTCATTTAGACTTGTTGTTTCTTGAGAATCATGTGGGGAGGATGAAACTGCACTCTTTATAAGAGTAGCGCGTCTCATACTAACCCACGGGCGTGACTGTCTCATCATAAGTGATAGATGTAGGATACACAAGAACAGTAGTTTAATGTAAGAACATGGTGTGATAGGCAAATGTAGTATGTACCAAAAACAGAAAGGCGTGTCATATTCACATGTATAATGTGTAAGCTAAGGAGATGCAATTTAACAAATTAGGAGCAATACAAGCTAGGCACCATATGCAACATGCAACCAGATATCACACTACCATGTTAGAGCAAGCACCTGGTGTTGTGGAGTAGGGGAGATGAGATTTGGAACTTGCACTACAGTAGGAGTAGCAGGAGAATCTGCAGAGATCATCTGTTTCGGTTGCTCCAGTGGACCACCATCATTCCGTGCGTTCGTCCTTTTAGATTTTGCCTTGTCAAGTAAACACACAAGAAAAAGGAATGAAATTCGCTCTTCCAAATTCGTTGATGCATGATACTGACGAACACAACTTTTATGTAAGGCAACCACATTGTAGGAGGATGGAATATGTACGAAAAATGCTAAGCAGAAGGCATTTCAACAAATTGGAAGCAATGCAAGCTAGACACCATATGAAAGATCCAACCAAAATCACTCTACCAAGTTAGAAGTGTCTCATTATAAGTGGAATTTCAACAAATTAGAGGCAATACATGTTTGAAATGATATGCAAGGTGCAACCAATATTACACTGCCAATTTGAAGGTGTCTCGTCAGAAGTGATTGATGAGGGATACACAAGAAAAGTAGTTTGATGTAAGAACATGGTTAATAGAAAGACGTAGTATGTACCAAAAACAGGAAGGCATGTCATATTCACAGGTATAATGTGTTAACTAAGCAGATGCAATTTACCCTAATTAGAAGCATTACAAGGTAGACACCATATACAACATGCAACCACATATCACATTGCCAAGTAAGAGCAAGCACCTGCGATGGTGGTGTATGGAAATTGCGGTCATCAACTAGAGAGCTACGTTGACTATCTTCATTTAGCCTTACTGTTTCTTGAGAATCATGTGGGGAGGATGACAATGCACTCTTTAAAAGAGTAGTGCATCTCACAGTAACCCACTGGGGTGACTGTCTCATCATAAGTGATTGATGAGGGATACACAAGAGCATTAGTTTGATGTAAGAACATGGTTAATAGACATATGTAGTATGTATCAAAAACAGGAAGGCATGTCATTATCAAAGGTATAATGTGTAAAGTAAGCAGATGCAATTTAACCAAATTGGAAGCAATACAAGCTAGACACCATATGCAACATGCAACCACATTTGACAGCGCGAAGTTAAAGCAAGCAGCTCGGATGGTTGTGTGTGGCAATTGAGATCATCAACTGCAGAGCTATGTTTACTGTCTCCATCTGCTGACACTACACCCTTTAGAGTGCTAAAACACATAGTGCTTATCTTCGAATTACACTGGAGAAACTTCTATCTTTTCTTTTGTGTATTCATCAACAGTGCATCAGAGTCTGAAATACCCATGCATAAAAAACAATAGTATGAGTATGGGTGAAGTGTGTGCACAAGTAGTATAATGTAAAAGTAGCAGATAGCAGGTGGGTGAGAAATAAATGACGGGAGACATATGATAGCTCTACAACATGCATGGCACACGAAATTAGATTCTAGGATTTTGAAATATGAGCATAGGGATGGCTGGGAAATGCAGATACTCCTCCAGCACACCACAAGGTGTGGTCCTATGAAAATAACAGTCGACTGAAAACAAATAGGTCAGTCCATTTTTTTTGCTCCGTTCGATGTACAAAGAACAGGCAGATCGCCTTCATCTACCTCCAGCCATTCAGTGTTGACGATCTTCCTCCAAACGCCAGCGACCATCGGCCCAGCCCCCTGCCTCCCCCCTCCCCTCGACCTCACCGCACCGCCGTGCTTGGCACCACCCCCCGACCATCCCTTCAAGCCCTGTCGACTTCCAGATCGGGTGCAAGCAGCTACTGCGCCCCACACCCCTATGATAGACACCGATGCGCCGCTTCCCGGGTGAACAGGCGGACTAGGTGCTCCGCGTGCCTAAGCGGGTGCTGCTTCTATTGATTGTGAATCAACTGACCCTGAATTGAAATCCAGGCGGGCGACTAACCTCTAGCTAAGGTGAAATAGTAAATTGGAGGAAACCTTGTGCATTTAGTATCACGAAGAAGGTCCAGTAAGAAGCGCTCAACTAGTTTCTTTCGTGGGATGAATGCGGTGTGAGCAGAGACGCAAGATTTGCACGAATAAGGGAAGAGGGGTACCTCTTTCTACTGGCAGTGTTGTGTCCTCCTTCTGTTTTTCCAACGATCTTCTTGTGGTTCACTGGAAATGAGAAGTTGTGGAGGACGGTGGAGCCTTGTACGAACCCATGGCCAAGTTGTTGAGTGTGGTGCGGTGGCCGTCTGTCGGCGGCAGGGAACCAGATCCGAGGCGGCGAACGACGGCGTAGCGGGAACAGCTCCGGTGCGGTGGGCGGTTGCGACAATGGAGCGGTAGCGCTGTGACGACCCCGGCTTAATCGTGCACTAATCATACACGCAAATGCGCACGATCAAGCCTAAGGACTCACTTGAAGATATCACAACACAACTCTAAAACATAAAATAAAGTCATACAAGCTTAATATTACAAGCCAGGGCCTCGAGGGCTCGAATACAAGCTCGATGGCATACAAGCGTCAGCGGAAGCATTAGATATCTGAGTACAGATATATTACAGAGAGAGAGATAAGCCTTCACAGAGGCGGGGTAAAAATAAAAACTACGATCGAAAGGCGTAGGCCTCCTGCCCTGGACCCTCCGATCCTACTCCTGGTCGTCGAACGGCTCCTCGTAGTAGTAGTACTCGCCAGGCGGATAGTAGTACTGGTCGTCGGCTGGGGCTTCTGGCTCAGGGGCTCCGTCGTCTGGTGGCATCAAATGGAAAATGGGGGAAAAAGAAAATAAAGCAAACGTGAGTACTCATCCGAAGTACTCAGCAAGCAAGGATCTACACTACATATGCATCATTGTCAAAGGAATGGCTGTATATGTGGTCTGGGCTGCAGAAATGCCAGAGTAGAGGGGGAAAGCCTAGTCCTATCGAAGACTAGCATCTTCAACAATCTTCGACAGTCTTGCAGCATCAGGAGAGAGCAGATGAACATAATGTAAAGTAGTAGTAGTAATATCATCAACCTCGACCTGAGATCCTTTCTCGACTCCCTGCGAGAAAGCAATCCCAGAGCCGTACTATCCAATTCTCATCACATGTTCTAGTTGTACCGATCGGGATACAACTCCGAGTGTCCGTTACCGTAGGACAGGCTATCGATAGAAGTTTCTTCCCTGCAGGGGTGCACCAACTTACCCACCACGCTCGCTTAACTCCGGCCGGACACACTTTTCTGGGTCATGCCCGGCCTCGGCTAAGCAACACGCCGCAACCCGACCAAATACTTAACAGAGAGGTCAGCACGCCGGACTAACCTATGCCCCCAGGGGTCTTGGGCCATCGCCCCGGGAACTCCTGCGCGTTGCGTGGGCGGCCGGAAGTAGACCTAGCAACCCCTTAATACAAGCGCGGTTGCGTAACCAGTCCAATCCAGCGCGCGCCGCTCAGTCGCTGACGTCCATTAAGCTTCGGCTGAAGTATACGACGCAGAACGCCCATACTATGCCCACGTGATGGTTAGTGCTATCGGGCCAGAGGCCCCTCGGATCAAATATCCAAACCGTAGTGGATTAGGAGCGCGCGGAAACGAGCAGAGACTCACGATCGATGTGACCCCGTCGCCCCGTCTCGAGGACTTGCGGCAAGGGCTAAGAATGCCCGGCCACGCCTCGTAGTTATCTCGCGGGCACCATCCAGGTCAACCCGACTCCACATCACTTCGCGTTAAGCTCGCGCGGGTACCCCTCAGGGCCGACCCGTCCTTAGTATCGTGGTTCATAGTCAAGTCATAATATCCAAGGTAACTGTGTGTCGGACACCGAAGGGAACCATGAGGAATCACCCTCGATGGAATTCCCGCTCGATGTTATCATCAAGGTGAACGAAGGAGGAATCACCCTCGAGGTCCACACTTGAGAGGTTGCGCGACGATGTCGTTATCGGGGGTGGTGTAGGAGGAATCACCCTCGCTTACCACGACCGAGTAACTAACCTACAAGGTTAACATCAGAAGTGCTAACGAGGTATCACCCTCGACACTCGACGGTAACCCAGCAGTGTCGGCAACTAAGGGGTAGTGATGTGCGGTGCCAGGGTCTGGTCCTCAATCCCGATGATCGGGTCTTCTGATATCCAGCAGGGCAGTCGGGATCAAGTGGAGGTCTCTGTCGTGTCTCTACCCAGCCTATAATAATCAGTCTAGGATAACCAGTAAGGTAACAAAGCAGGGTACAATAATCAGGCTATGCAGCAGATATAGGAAAACAGTAGCAGTAGCAGTTCTAATGCAAGCATAAGAGAGAAGAGAGTAGGCGATATAGGCATGCTCAAAATGGGGGTGCTTGCCTATTTGCTCGGGGGCAAGGGCAAGGTCTTCAGTAGTATCGTCGGGGACGTAGTCGTACTCCTGTGCGGCGTCTGCCTCGGGAGCTACGTCAACGTCGGGGGCTACCGAGAGAGAAGAGGGGGAAGAAACAGGTAAACATAATGCAAACAAATGCAACACGGTGCGTGTGATGCTATGATGCAGTGTAGGGTTGCCTAAATATGCATCTAAGTCATTTTAGTTATTTTTAGAATTATTCTGGGATTTAATATCCGACGTGTGTGCACTATTCATCTGTCGGATTCGGGTCCGGAGTTACGAGTTCTTCTACGTAGGAGGTTCCGATGGAGAAACAGACGGCACGATCAGACTCGTCTCGTCGTTCTGAGCAACTTTCATGTTTTAACTTTTTCGATCCGAGCTACGGTTTAAAAGTTATTAATTTTTAAAGATTATTTGAATTTCTGGAATTATTTTATTTATCAGAAAATGAATTATGACGTCAGCATTGCATCACTATGACGTCAGCACGGCTAACCCGCTGACTGGGTCAAACTGACAGGTGGGGCCCACCTGTCAGCCTCTCTGGATTAACAGAGGTTTAAACTAAACTAACAGAACTAGTTAGTGGGGTGGGCCCCAGGTGTCATTGAGTAATAGGGTTAATTAATCAGGTTTTAAATTAAAAGTGTTTAACTATATTAACTAAATGAAGAGGGCCCACTGTCAGCGGCTGTTAGTGAACAGTAAACAGGGTTGACCCTGGTCAATGAAGTCAAAATGGTCAGGGGCCCACTCGTCAGCGACCTAGGGTGGACCCCACGCGGTGCCACGCTGGCGACGACGCCGGAAACGGCTCCGGCGAGCTCCCGCGGCGGCGCTCTCGCCGGAAGTGCTCGGGAATCACTTGCGGGGCACCAATTCGAGCGCCGTTTCTTGCTCTCGAACGTGCGCATCAAGCCGCGTCGATCTACGCAAACGGGAAGAGCTCAGGTGGTCGGAACCGACGGCTACAGCGAGCGCGGCGGCGGCCGGAATCGGTCCAACGCGGGCGTGCGGCTACGGCTCGCTTTCGAGCGGGCCAAGCGGCTAAGCAGCAGTAGCAGATCTCCAGGAACGCGCTACGGTGACTAGACAGAGCGGGGAAGACTAGAGAGCTCGCGTGCGGCAGCAATGGCGGACGGCGGCGCGTGGCTTCGTTGACGGCTAGCTATGGGGCAGCAGCGCGCTAGCGGAGGGGAAGAAGAGGGAGAGTAGCTCACGTAGCGGCTCACGGAGGCCGGCGCAAAGTTTAGTAGCTGCCGACGGGCTCGGGGTCGACGGGGATCGCCGGCGCCCGAGAAGACGAAGTCGAGGTCGATCTTGTCCGCGCGGGCCTCCTCGAGCTCAACGGCGAGGTGCAGACGAAGGAGTTGAACGAGTCGGAGTAGATGGGCACGGCGGCGAGGCAACACGATGGCGATGGCCGCGGAATCGAGCAGCGGTCGGCGACGGCGTCTCGGGTGGAATGGGGATCGAGAGAGGGGAAGCGAATGGGGGCGAGTGGAGGCGGCTAGGGTTCAGGAGGGAGGACGAGGGGGCTCGGGGCGACCTTAAAGACGCCGGGGAAGGCACGGATGACCGGCGCGTGGTGGATCGCCGGCTCGGGCGCGCGCGGTGGCGACACGGCGACGGAGGGGGGGGAGATGGTGAGTTGGGCTGGGCCACAGTGGCTAGCTGGGCCAGTGCACAGGTAAGTGCACAGTGTTCCCTTTTTAGGCCTCTTTCATTTTATATTTTCTGTTTCATATATTCTTTTATTCCATTTCTGTTTTGTAATTGTTAGAGCACTTTTGCATTTTTGCAAAATGTGAGAGTTGTCCCAAATATTGCAATGCAATATTATCTCTCACCAAAAAGTGGTTTGGACTGATTTGAAGTTTGTTTGAATTTAATATGATTTTAAATATATCAAATATCCTGTTTTTGGGTCTGTTCCAACTTGTTTGAGTCATTTATCCAACTCCAAACATTTTGATGTTGATTTTAGAAAGGTTTCTGGATTATTTACCATTAAATGAACATTTTTCCAGCAGTGTTTGATCAACCTTATATTTCACTTATGAATTTAAGTTGATTTTTAAAAATGGAGTTGATTTACTTTGGTTAACCACTATGTTTAATCACTGCATATGATATGACTTGGCATTATTAACAGCTGATCATGGTGGCTATTACATAGGGGTGTTACAAGTTCTCCTCCACTAAAAGAAATTCTCGTCCCGAGAATTTAGGAGGTAGAAGGAAAGAGTCCGGGATATTTTTCCCGAAGATGATCCTCGCGTTCCCAAGTGGCTTCATCTTCAGTATGATTCGACCATTGCACTTTTAGGAACTTGGTCGTCTTCTGACGAGTACGACGCTCAGCTTCGTCGAGGATGTGGATTGGATGCTCCTTATAGGAAAGATCATCTTGTAGCTCGAGCATCTCATGATCCACTGCACGACGCGGGGATTCCTTGAAGCACTTACGGAGTTGCGACACGTGGAAGACATCATGAATATGGGAGAATTGCGGTGGCAACTCCAATTTATATGCCACCTGTCCTCGTCTAGCCACGATGCGGAAAGGACCAATATAGCGAGGAGCTAGCTTGCCCTTGATTCCGAAACGACGGGTGCCCTTCATTGGAGTGACACGAAGATAGGCTTGATCACCAGGTTGATAGATCACACCCCATCGCTTGCGATCATAATTACTCTTCTGACGGTCTTGAGCTGCTTTGAGATTCTCCCGGACAATTCGGACTTGTTCTTCGGCATGCTGAATGATGTCCGGTCCAACAAGAGGTCGTTCCCCAGTTTCTGACCAATTCAGAGGGGTTCGACATTTACGTCCATAAAGAACCTCAAATGGGGCCATTTTTAAGCTGGCTTGATAACTGTTGTTATAAGAGAACTCGGCATACGGGAGAGATTCCTCCCATTTCTTACCGAAGGATATAACACAGGCTCGCAGCATGTCTTCAAGCACTTGATTAACGCGCTCAACTTGGCCTTGAGATTGGGGATGATAAGCTGAACTCCAGGTAATATGAGTTCCCATTGCTTTCTGGAAACTTTCCCAGAAATGGCCAGTGAAAATGCTGCCACGGTCTGAACTGATTTCCTTGGGAATACCATGGAGTGAAACAATTCTGGAGATATATAGCTCTGCTAACTGACTAGCAGTAATAGTCTCCTTAACTGGCAGAAAGTGTGCAACCTTGGAAAGTTGGTCAACGACGACAAGAATAGCATCGTGACCCTTCTGAGACTTGGGAAGACCAGTGATGAAGTCCATTTGCACTTTATCCCACTTCCATAGAGGAATAGGGAGCGGTTGCAGAATTCCAGCAGGTTTCTGATGTTCTGCCTTCACGCGACGACAAACGTCACACTCGGCAACATAACGAGCAATGTCTTGTTTCATTCTAGACCACCAGTACCTTTGACGAAGATCTCGATACATCTTGGTACTACCCGGATGGATAGACAGCGGTGTATCATGGGCCTCCTTCATGACTTTGTCAGTCATCAGCTCGAAGCGAGGTACTACGATGCGGTCTCTGAAATATAATGTACCATCTTCAGCAACTGAGAAATCCCGATACTTAGCAAGGTGAAGCTCCTTCTTCATCAAGTCAATTTCAGCATCTTTGGCTTGCGCTTCTTTAACAGCCTTCAGAAGGTCTGGCTGTACCACAAGGTTATTAAGAGAACCCTGGGGAACAATTCGCAGATTCAGCTGAGTCAGTTCTGCGTGAAGACGAGGTTGAGCTTGCCTAACCATGAGGTTGTTGCAATATGACTTGCGACTCAGGGCATCGGCCATCACATTAGCTTTGCCCGGGGTATAAGAAATACCACAGTCATAATCCGCAATAGCTTCTAACCATCGTTGTTGTCGGAGATTAAGATCCGGTTGAGTGAATAAGTATTTCAGACTTTGGTGATCGGTATAAATTTCACACCGATTACCCAGAAGGTAGTGTCGCCATAACTTCAATGCATACATCACTGCTGCAAGTTCAAGATCATGCACTGGATAATTCTCTTCATGTGGACGCAATTGACGTGAAGCATATGCAATTACTCTCCGCTCTTGCATTAGGACGCAGCCTAATCCCTGACGAGAGGCGTCGCAATATATGACAAAGTCCTTGCGAGAATCAGGAGGAGCAAGCACTGGAGCAGAAGTGAGCTTGTCCTTGAGGGTTTGGAAACTTTCCTGACACTTGTCTGTCCACTCAAACTTAACACCTTTGTGGAGCAGATTAGTCAGGGGCTTGGCGATCTTGGAGAAGTTCTCGACGAATCGGCGACAATAGCTGGCTAGACCGAGAAAGCTTCGGACCTGCTTGGCATTCTTCGGAGGAGTCCAGTCAAGGATAGCCTGAACACGCTCCGGGTTAACGGCAATACCGTCCTTGGAAATCACATGTCCAAGGTAGGTCACTTCAGGAAGCCAGAATTCGCATTTAGAGAACTTGGCATATAATTGATGCTCTCGAAGTCTCTCCAGAACTAGTCGAAGGTGCTCAGCATGTTCTTCTTTGTTCTTCGAATAAACCAGAATATCATCCAGATATACCACGACGAATTTGTCGAGGTAATCCATGAATATGTAATTCATTAGGCGGGAGAATGTAGCTGGAGCGTTTGTTAAACCAAACGACATGACTGTGTACTCGTAAGAGCCATAACGAGTAACGAATGCAGTCTTCGGAATATCCTCTTCGCGAACACGGATCTGGTGATAACCCAACCTCAAGTCGAGTTTAGAAAACACCGAAGATCCATCAACTCGCTGGATCCTACTCTCCGTGTGCACTCTGATGCAGAATCCGGTCTCATCGAATGACAACTCGGAGTATAATACAACTCGAAGAGAAAGGTTAAACAAAACAATGGAAAGGAAAATGATTATCAGACTAATCAGATCAAAGACAGGGAAATCGCACTGAATCCAGCTCTCCGGGTAGATAGAATTAACGAGAACCTAAATGTCGGCGTTTAGTAATTTTGCAAAACCCGAATAGAAGAGAGGATAGAATCCCAGAGTAAAGACGGGGAATAAAAGATCCTAATACCACCCAGTTGGCGACGTGGGCCCGTAAGCCACACAGCCAAGTTAGTAAAACAATTTTTGACCACTAGACTCAACTTTGGCCAAGGAATTGGAAAGGGGGGAACTCCTAGAGGCAGTCGGCTCTGATACCAACCTGTGACGACCCCGGCTTAATCATGCACTAATCATACATGCAAATGCGCACGATCAAGCCTAAGGACTCACTTGAAGATATCACAACACAACTCTAAAACATAAAATAAAGTCATACAAGCTTAATATTACAAGCCAGGGCCTCGAGGGCTCGAATACAAGCTCGATGGCATACAAGCGTCAGTGGAAGCATTAGATATCTGAGTACAGATATATTACAGAGAGAGAGATAAGCCTTCACAGAGGCGGGGTAAAAATAAAAACTACGATCGAAAGGCGTAGGCCTCCTGCCCTGGACCCTCCGATCCTACTCCTGGTCGTCGAACAGCTCCTCGTAGTAGTAGTACTCGCCAGGCGGATAGTAGTACTGGTCGTCGGCTGGGGCTTCTGGCTCAGGGGCTCCGTCGTCTGGTGGCATCAAATGGAAAATGGGGGAAAAAGAAAATAAAGCAAACGTGAGTACTCATCCGAAGTACTCAGCAAGCAAGGATCTACACTACATATGCATCATTGTCAAAGGAATGGCTGTATATGTGGACTGGGCTGCAGAAATGCCAGAGTAGAGGGGGAAAGCCTAGTCCTATCGAAGACTAGCATCTTCAACAATCTTCGACAGTCTTGCAGCATCAGGAGAGAGCAGATGAACATAATGTAAAGTAGTAGTAGTAGTAATATCATCAACCTCGACCTGAGATCCTTTCTCGACTCCCTGCGAGAAAGCAATCCCAGAGCCGTACTATCCAATTCTCATCACATGTTCTAGTTGTACCGATCGGGATACAACTCCGAGTGTCCGTTACCGTAGGACAGGCTATCGATAGAAGTTTCTTCCCTGCAGGGGTGCACCAACTTACCCACCACGCTCACTTAACTCTGGCCGGACACACTTTTCTGGGTCATGCCCGGCCTCGGCTAAGCAACACGCCGCAACCGGACCTAGGCTTATAAGAGAGGTCAGCACGCCGGACTAAACCTATGCCCCCAGGGGTCTTGGGCCATCGCCCCGGGAACTCCTGCACGTTACGGGGCCACCGAGAGCAGACCTAGCAACCCCTTATACAAGCGCGGTTGCGTTACCAGTCCAACTCGGCGTGCGCCGCTCCTTACTGACGTCAAACAAGCTTCGGCTGATGTGTACGACGCAGAACGCCCATACTATGCCCACGTGATGGTTAGTGCTATCGGGCCAGAGGCCCCTCGGATCAAATATCCAAACCGTAGTGGATTAGGAGCGCGCGGAAACGAGCAGAGACTCACGATCGATGTGACCCCGTCGCCCCGTCTCGAGGACTTGCGGCAAGGGCTAAGAATGCCCGGCCACGCCTCGTAGTTAACTCGCGGGCACCATCCAGGTCAACCCGACTCCACATCACTTCGCGTTAAGCTCGCGCGGGTACCCCTCAGGGCCGACCCGTCTTTAGTATCATAGTTTAGTGCAAGTCATAATATCCAAGGTAACTGTGTGTCTGACACCGAAGGGAACCCTGAGGAATCACCCTCGATGGAATTCCCGCTCGATGTTATCATCAAGGTGAACGAAGGAGGAATCACCCTCGAGGTCCACCTTGAGGAGTTGCGCGACGACGTCGTTATCGGGGGTGGTGTAGAAGGAATCACCCTCGCTTACCACGACCGAGTAACTAACCTACAAGGTTAACATCAGAAGTGCTGACGAGGTATCACCCTCGGCACTCGATGGTAACCCAGCAGTGTCGGCAACTAAGGGGAAGTGATGTGCGGTGCCATGGTCTAGTCTTCAATCCCGATGATCGGGTCTTCTGATGTCCAGCAGGGCATTCGGGATCAAGTGGGGGTCTCGGTCGTGTCTCTACCCACCTTATACTAAGCAGTCTAGGATAACCAGTAAGGTAGCAAGGCAGGTTACAATAAACAGGCTATGCAGCAGATATAGGAAAACAGTAGCAGTAGCAGTTCTAATGCAAGCATAAGAGAGAAGAGAGTAGGCGATATAGGCATGCTCAAAATGGGGGTGCTTGCCTGTTTGCTCTGGGTCAAGGGCAAAGTCTTCAGTAGTATCGTCGGGGACGTAGTCGTACTCCTGTGCGGCGTCTGCCTCGGGAGCTACGTCAACGTCGGGGGCTACCGAGAGAGAAGAGGGGGAAGAAACAGGTAAACATAATGCAAACAAATGCAACACGGTGCGTGTGATGCTATGATGCAGTGTAGGGTTGCCTAAATATGCATCTAAGTCATTTTAGTTATTTTTAGAATTATTCTGGGATTTAATATCCGACGTGTGTGCACTATTCATCTGTCGGATTCGGGTCCGGAGTTACGAGTTCTTCTACGTAGGAGGTTCCGATGGAGAAACAGACGGCACGATCAGACTCGTCTCGTCGTTCTGAGCAACTTTCATGTTTTAACTTTTTCGATCCGAGCTACGGTTTAAAAGTTATTAATTTTTAAAGATTATTTGAATTTCTGGAATTATTTTATTTATCAGAAAATGAATTATGACGTCAGCATTGCATCACTATGACGTCAGCACGGCTAACCCGCTGACTGGGTCAAACTGACAGGTGGGGCCCACCTGTCAGCCTCTCTGGATTAACAGAGGTTTAAACTAAACTAACAGAACTAGTTAGTGGGGTGGGCCCCAGGTGTCATTGAGTAATAGGGTTAATTAATCAGGTTTTAAATTAAAAGTGTTTAACTATATTAACTAAATGAAGAGGGCCCACTGTCAGCGGCTGTTAGTGAACAGTAAACAGGGTTGACCCTGGTCAATGAAGTCAAAATGGTCAGGGGCCCACTCGTCAGCGACCTGGGGTGGACCCCACGCGGTGCCATGCTGGCGACGACGCCGGAAACGGCTCCGGCGAGCTCCCGCGGCGGCGCTCTCGCCGGAAGTGCTCGGGAATCACCTGCGGGGCACCAATTCGAGCGCCGTTTCTTGCTCTCGAACGTGCGCATCAAGCCGCGTCGATCTACGCAAACGGGAAGAGCTCAGGTGGTCGGAACCGACGGCTACAGCGAGCGCGGCGGCGGCCGGAATCGGTCCAACGCGGGCGTGCGGCTACGGCTCGCTTTCGAGCGGGCCAAGCGGCTAAGCAGCAGTAGCAGATCTCCAGGAACGCGCTACGGTGACTAGACAGAGCGGGGAAGACTAGAGAGCTCGCGTGCGGCAGCAATGGCGGACGGCGGCGCGTGGCTTCGTTGACGGCTAGCTATGGGGCAGCAGCGCGCTAGCGTAGGGGAAGAAGAGGGAGAGTAGCTCACGTAGCGGCTCACGGAGGCCGGCGCAAAGTTTAGTAGCTGCCGACGGGCTCGGGGTCGACGGGGATCGCCGGCGCCCGAGAAGACGAAGTCGAGGTCGATCTTGTCCACGCGGGCCTCCTCGAGCTCAACGGCGAGGTGCAGACGAAGGAGTTGAACGAGTCGGAGTAGATGGGCACGGCGGCGAGGCAACACGATGGCGATGGCCGCGGAATCGAGCAGCGGTCGGCGACGGCGTATCGGGTGGAATGGGGATCGAGAGAGGGGAAGCGAATGGGGGCGAGTGGAGGCGGCTAGGGTTCAGGAGGGAGGACGAGGGGGCTCGGGGCGACCTTAAAGATGCCGGGGAAGGCACGGATGACCGGCGCGTGGTGGATCGCCGGCTCGGGCGCGCGCGGTGGCGACACGGCGACGGAGGGGGGGGGGAGATGGTGAGTTGGGCTGGGCCACAGTGGCTAGCTGGGCCAGTGCACAGGTAAGTGCACAGTGTTCCCTTTTTAGGCCTCTTTCATTTTATATTTTCTGTTTCATATTTTCTTTTATTCCATTTCTGTTTTGTAATTGTTAGAGCACTTTTGCATTTTTGTAAAATGTGAGAGTTGTCCCAAATATTGCAATGCAATATTATCTCTCACCAAAAAGTGGTTTGGACTGATTTGAAGTTTGTTTGAATTTAATATGATTTTAAATATATCAAATATCCTGTTTTTGGGTCTGTTCCAACTTGTTTGAGTCATTTATCCAACTCCAAACATTTTGATGTTGATTTTAGAAAGGTTTCTGGATTATTTACCATTAAATGAACATTTTTCCAGCAGTGTTTGATCAACCTTATATTTCACTTATGAATTTAAGTTGATTTTTAAAAATGGAGTTGATTTACTTTGGTTAACCACTATGTTTAATCACTGCATATGATATGACTTGGCATTATTAACAGCTGATCATGGTGGCTATTACATAGGGGTGTTACAAGCGGTGAGGCACAGGACGGCGTGGTCAAAGTGGTTCTGGTACGACGCATGTCAGTGTCGGCGTCATGGAGGCAGCTCTGCCTCGGCTTCAGCTATTAAGTTCTTGAGGGCGTTGCGGTTGCGGTTGCTTTGGACGACGACATCGGGGTACCGGCTCCGGCGTGATGGAGGAGGGCGGCAGTGGATTAGGCGCGATGGGCTGGAGGACGGAGGAGGCTGGGGTTTCGCGGCTGGTGGATAGGGCGTTTTGGCGCCCACGGAGTATGAATGGGAAAACAGAGGGAGGGAGACTAAGGGGGAACAATGTTTCGGTTTGGGACGCGCTTGTTTGAAATTTTGGGAAAGTTACAAACTTTGCCCCCATCTAAAATTTCAGACATATTACGGGTCGGGGGTAGGACAGTAATCTCAGGTGTCCCAAATGGTGGGCGGGATAGATTTCGACCAAGCGCATGGGTGTTTAGGCGCCCACAGCGTATTAATGCTTCTCGGAGGCGGTTGAAACTGGCGTCTTGGTGAAGTTACAAACCTACCCCGGTTTAGACCTTTGGACATCGGGCCGATAGGCTACACAGGTCGGAGTCAGCACAGTAATTTCGTACCACCAAACATTAGTCTCGCGCGGTTTCGGGCAACCAGAGGCTTATTTGGCGCTTCGTTCAATATTTGGGGGCAGAAGCATTAACGTTTACAGTTCTCTTGAGTTGAACTTTCAGGATTTGTCAAACTTCACAAATCTTGACTCTTGAAAATCCTAAAACTACGATTATTTTGGAATGGAGGGGGTACATTTGAATATACATTGTACATGAGTATATATTAAAAAATATGCAACTTACCTCAATTCATGCATGGTTCTAGATATAATCTCCTTGGTTGCAAAAAAATAGTTAGACATGCGTATGAATATATAGCATGTTCAAACGCACAACAAAGATTGATGCCCCCTTTTAGATCTGATTTACAAATGCCATTATCTCGAGTTCAAATAGATGAATGCACTTCGTATGAATTTGAATCTTCGAAACCCCCTTTATGTTGAATTCAACATGTATTCTATTTCGTAGCTAGCAATTTGGAATGTGTCCATGTAAATGACAAATGTATAAAGTGCTTGACACTAACAACATGGAGTGCACTAATTAATGTTTATATATGAATTGCAAAAGCCATGCATTGTTTGGATTTCAAACCACTCTCACTCTATGGATCGATAATATGAAATAAACCCATGCACATGCTCGAATTCAATAGAGTATGGGTGTCTGATAGACCAATGTTCGTTCATACGCAAATTGCAAAATTCATGATCTCATCCAAAAAAATAATGCCTTTATATTTTAATTTAATGCGTAGAACCGCCTTTTACACATAGATGCACTATGCCTCGGCCTGTTCTCACACACGCGCTATATATCTCTCTATCTGACGCATAAGTGCACACACTATATACATCGGTATTTCTCTCTCACACATGCTCACACTCTCTCCCGGGATGTCTCACGCACACACTCTCTATATATCTCCCTCTCTCTTCCTTACTACTATGTACCACTCTTTTCACTAATCTCAGTTGGAAAACACTATTTCTCTCACATGCATATATACACACGCACGGTCTCTACTGGCCCTCTCTAGGCACATATATGTGCCTACGTGTCTCCCGCACGCACATTATCTTTAGGCCTCTCTCGCACACATTGCCCCCCCCCCCACCTCTCTCTTACTAGTTGGCAGAATGATTCCATCAGATCATTCGGTAGGATATCCCTGACTGTTAGGCTGGATGGTAATACAAGGCAAAGTTTTACCCAAGTCCGGGCCCTTGCAGTTGAGGAAAAAGCCTACTCCTGGTACTGTATATTTGTGATAGGGGTGTGTACAAAGTACACGTGAATACCAGGCATTGTGTGTGTGTGTGTGTATACTATCGACGAACTAGCCCCCGGGCTTATATAACATACTCGGGGCCTAGGGTTACAAATCATATATAGTCGGCTTATCATCACTGGGGATAGAGTCCTCCACGACTCTGGTAGCTTCGTCTTGTACGTCGAGTCCTCCACATGGGTCTTCGTATAACGCGTCTCGGTCCAACCTATGTGGCGCAGGATGGAAACGACCCATGAGTCCTCACGTCAACCCACCACAACTAGAAATGATGTGCCCACCACACCTCACACACAATCGGCCACTAAGAAAATAAGAATATACAACAGTACAAAGTTATACATGAAAGTTAATTGCATGGTGCATCCAATAATATTTGTTCCGCATTTTGAATGTTTATATTTTCTCCTAAAATATTAATCACGGGAAAGAGAAACGAAGGGCATATCTCTCTTTGTCTCCACCGCACACCCCCTCTCTCTACACCACTTTCACGTACGCACACAAGCTATCTCTCGGGCCTCTAAAAGTATGCCCCTGACACATTCACGCGTGACGGTCACTGTATTTCAAGCGAAAGCACTATACGGTCACTGGACTTCAGACTATCCTCATTACGGTCACCGTATACATTCTCGTGGTGATCATACGGTATCTAGCTCACGATACGTCTCCGTATTTTGTTGATGACACCGACGGACATTGTATTTGATGCGTGCTCCGTATTTTGTTGACGACACTTACGGTCATTGTATTAGAAGCGAAAGCACGATATGGTCACTGGACTTCAGAATAAGCTCATCACGGTCACCATATACATTTTGTGGTGCTAACTAACATGTGGTTGGATGGTTAGGAGGACAGTGGTTTCCCCGGCCCATCAGGGTTAAAGTCCTGGTGCTCGCATTTATCCTGGATTAATTTCAGTATTTTCCGGCGATGTGCGTTCAGTGGGAGGAGACGTTTTCGTCGACTACGAGGCACCTATGGTGACTTCGTAAAATCTCAATCCTGGCTCACTCTCTTGAAGGTGCTCATAGGGGTAGGGTGTGCGTGTGTGCGCTTATAGCGGTGAGTGTTTGCGCGTATATATGAGCGCTTGTGTCTGTACTGCGTTAAAAAATACATGTCGTGATTATACGGTCACTGGCTCACCCATACAACTCCGTAATTTGTTGATGACACGATCAATTGACCAGTCAAACGTTCCACGTAGCGCAACTAGTGTTGCACCATCAACGCATGTAACCGTGGGGCCCATCTGTCAGCGCGTATACGAAAGAAAGAAATGGTAGCTTGCGTCTGTACTGTGTTAATAAAATACATTTTATGGTGATCATACGGTCACTAGCTCACCATACAGCTCCATAATTTGTTGATGATACGATCAATTGACCAGTCAAACGGTCCACGTTCACCAGCGCACATTACCGTAGGGCCTACCCGTCAGCGCGTATGTGAAAGACAGAAATGGTAATAAATTAGTGGTCGGTGGGGATTCAAAGTCGTGAGACCTCTGTTTGGCAGCCCGCGCGCCCTAACCACAACGGACAAGGTCGCCTTGTGATGATATGCTGAGCCGGCCGTTTTAATTGCACGCACGCATGAGCCACTGTGGTGATACAAACACATCACACATGCGCACAAACACGCCCGCATGCATGCATGCAATACTCACACGTACACATGCATGCACGCAACACTCGCACGAACACACGCACGCATGCAAGCGTGCAACACTGACACGTACACATGCACTCACGAACACACGCACACATGCATGCAATGCTGAAACGTACACATGCACGCACGCAACACTCGCACGCCTGCATGCACACAGCACACGACGCAAGACACACGCTCAACATATACGTGCATGCACCCTTTGTTAAGGACATGAATTTTTACGGGTATTAATCAATCTTATCTGTGATAAGCAGAATATTGATGTTTGCAGTGGTCTTTATGAATCACAACGTATTGAACGGGCTATCAACGTATATATGAAAATTTTAAAATTCTCTTACATAATATAGTAACCTTATCAACCTACATGAATTAGATGATGTCACACTCAATGAACAATCATCGGTTTATGAAACAGTTTTGCTAAGTCTCAGTCGACTGAGACTTCGTTATGTCTTAGTCGATGCTATAGTCCTTTGATTTTGCATGGAGATTCGTACAAAAATATTCTTTTTAGTTTTTTTCTTTTTTCTTGTTATGCAATATCATTTGACTGAGAGTTGGTTAAGTCTCAGTCGACTGATACCTAGTCGACTTGGTTATGAAATGCCCGCGTCTCATCGCCCTGGCCAACCAAAAGCTCATCTGCCGTGTGCTGCCTACGTTGGGTCGCTAACATGCAGGCCAGGTACCCAACGAGCCCACACGTCAGTGGAAGAACGGCGCGGTGTCGTACGTCAGAGTCGAGAGCGCCGCTCGCTGCGTGCCCGACTGAACACGTCTCCTTGCAGCATTCAAACGCCTCCATGAAACCCGTGTGGAAGCCGAGAAACCCACTCTGGCCACACGTCCGTTCATGACCGGGCCGGCATTAAACGCAACGCCGGCCAAGCTCCTCCCGTCCGTCATCTATTTCATCTTCTATTTAAACGAGGTCAGATACCGGCCAAGAATCGCACACCTCCGCCGCTCCCCTATCTCCTCCTTCACCATTTTCTCCACTCTTACAATGGATTACGAAGAGTAGTTATCCGGCATCGAAGCCGGCTAGGTGGCCCGCCGAGCCCACCGGATACGAGCTATGCAGCTCGCTGATCCACATCCCTCCCCTCGCCCGACGTAGCCAGTTGCCGCCCCAAGCCGGCGCGTGTTTCAGCAACTCACCGCTCCAGGCCAGCTCAACAAGGAGCGGCGAGCTGCTCCACACCGACACGGCGGGGAGCACGGGCGTCGTCGCTGCCGTCCACGCTGCCGCCTCGTACCGCGCCTCCCGTGTCTGCGACCGCGTCTCCCGTATCTGTGGCCGAGACTCCCATGCCTGCGGCCGCACCATGCAAGCAGAGACAGAAGCCGGGTGCGCGGAGAGCGACGAGTCGGTGGCCAGCGCCTCCGCGTCCGCCGCCATCATCGAGGAGAAGTAGAACACGGGAGGCCGCCGCCGCTTGGGTCTCATGAAGGCCACCGCCGAGGCGACGCCGGCGTACACAACAGGTGTCTTGCCAGATCCTTCTGTTGCCGACAAATGGATCCGCGGGCGACCATTTAGGTTAGGTATTATTATACCTGTGCTGTTCAGGAGTAGCACCGCTTAGTTGATTTAAATGTAATGAAATCTGTCATGTTTATATGAAAATCCGGTATTTTATATGAATTCCGTCATTGTTTATATGAAATATCATCGTGTTTGCATGAATTTCGTCCGGTTGGTTGAGTTGCTGTCAGAATGTGTGCGGCTACGGTTGGATGGCGTAATTTGCGGGTCGCCGGTCGGTCTGCGGGCGGCTCGGGCGGCGAGGTGGGACAAAAAAACACAGCTCGTGCGAGCTCGTCTCCAACGCGCGCGCTGGAGGATGCATGAGCACCCAAGCTCTACCTCGTTCATCGGTGGCAAAGGCACGGGTGGACAAAAGGGTCGCCAATATTTTAGCTACCCCGGGCAAGATCCAAACAGCCCCTTCCAGCCCCACCCCTCCCAGCACATTCAAATCCCTTGTTCGCCGTGAAATTTTGCCATGTGTTGTTTTCATGGATATTTTGCTGTGTGAAAACAAATTTAAATATGAACGAATAATCTATGTCCACGGCCTTCTGCCGGGACACAGTTGGATGGCCTCATAGTAGTAGTAGTGTAGAGTACTAGTACTACTAGATAGTGAGTGTTTACTAATGTATCATGTACGTACTAATTGCAACTCATGCATGTGTTAGCAGTATAATGACCACATACAAATTTGATGGTAAGATTTGTGTAAGTTGGATGTCATATTATTGCTCTAACATGTGGTCAAAGTTAGCCTCCAAAACGCATTTTAGACCCTATATGGATTGAGGGAGTACATGCATTGCTGAGGTTTCTCTTAATCCTTGCATGCAACGTTTTTATTGAAGCTTGAAATGTGAACATGTGAATGGGAGGGACTACTACAACCCTTCCAAAAGAACTGTAGTACTAATGGTATCGTACTAGAGATGTGAATGGGAAGGACTACTGCAGCTCTATACACCGGAGATGCTCTGTAGTACTACTTTTGATGTGTCCCGTCAACTCACAGAACGAGGAGAAGCTTGCTTTAGTACACCCTCTCCCGCGCCCACGGGTGCGGTGGCTCGCAGAGTCGCAGGACAAGGAGAAACTTGCTTACTACGCCTACGCCCGCTCCCTCGCCCACGCGCGCGGTGGCTCGCAGGACGAGGAGAAAATTTTACTACTCCCTCTGTTAGACATATACTCCCCTACCTTGATTAGAGAGATTATCATATTGTTTGAAATATATGTCTTTTAGTAGTAGGAGTAGTACAGTGGTAGGAGTAGTACTACAGCAATTTCCTTGGAGTCCGTGCTGCAGCAAGCTACCCTAGGCTATGTTACTACTCCCTCCTTTCCGGTTTATAAGGCTCAATTTTAAAATCTCTCCAACCAAGGTAGACGATGAGTGGTGGAATTAATTTTGTAGTTTGCACAAGTACTTAATTAGTACGCTCGTTTTTCTTAAAAAGTTATGTTTACCGATGCATTAATTACAACGAATGCATGCATGACCACTAAATTTTCATGAACTTCTACATGCATTGGTGAGTTTTCTCTTGATACTGCTTGCATCGGGTGATTTAATGCACCTCGAAATCCAAACATGTGATGGTAAGTACTAGTAGAATTGAGACTTATAAAACGGAAAAACGAATTTTTTTTAGATGAGCCCTATAAACCGGAAAGGAGGGAGTAGTAAGTAGTACTCCCTCCTTCCTGGTTTATAGGGCTCATCTCAAAAAATTTGTTTTTTCCATTTTATAAGTCTCAATTGTACTACTTACCACCACATGTTCAGATTTCAAGATGCATTAAATCACTACATTCAACGATCAAGAGAAAACTCACCAATGCATGTAGAAGTTTTTAGTCATTTAATTAAAATGCATGCACGCATTGTAATTAATGCATCGATAAACACAACTTTTTGAGAAAAATGAGTGTAGTAATTAAGTACTTTCGCAAACTACAAAATTTATTCCAACACTCACCATCTATCTTGGTTGGAGAGATTTTCGAATTGAGCCCTATAAACCAAAAAGGAGGTAGTACTACCTCCATAGTGGGTACGTACTCCGTAAAATCAGATTTTCCCAAAACTAAGTCGCTCAACCTTTATTTGCTTGTTTCCCTTCCTGCCTCGTTGCCTCGAACAGACTATGCCAAACTCCCCTGCCTGCCGCGCGGGAAAAGACCCGCCCTCGCCTTTTTTAGTCCGGATTTGTATCGATGGATCGCGCGAAGCAGCAAAAACCAAGCCGTGTCTTGTACTTCTCCGTCGTACTAAAAGAGTGGAGACGCTCGCTTTCATGAATGGTGTACTTCCTCTCACTGACATGTGGGACATATAGCAACCGGGTCAACGTGTCATGCACCAAAGAACAGTGCAGAATAGCAGGGGGGACGCACCCCAGTCGTAGCGCCCCAGTAGTAGTAATGAGAAATGAGACGTCAAATCACAAAACCGCACCTTTCCCCCAGACGGACGAAGCAACCATTATTTCACACTTCGCTGAATCCGCTTCTCCATCATCTCCTTCAAGAAAACCATGTATTGCTTCTGCCATTGTTCTGCCTCAAGAGGGACGCGCATCGCCTTGGTACATCATGACACGTGGGACCGCATGACAGGCCATGCTCCCCCGCCCACCGCTCGGTAAAATCACCTCATTTTTACTAATCTGGATACTACTAGTATCTTTTTAGATCAATATAGTCGGGATTCACCAAGGAGCAAAACCAAGTGGTAGGCTGCTCCTGTCGCGTTGGCGTAGCAACTCAGCAGGGTCAGTCCGCACACAAAATGGCGACACACTTACAGGACCCCTTTGGCTGACATGTGGCTCATCCACCATCTTGTTCCACATGCGATGCACCAAATTACAGTTCGGATCAGCGGTTGGACTTGGAGGCACCCCGGTCGTAGCGCCACAGTAGTAGTAAATGAGCGATGAGGGGTCAAATCACAAAGCCCCACCTTTCCCGCATTAAGCTGGACGGACGAAGCAACCATCATTTCACTCTAGGGCGCAAGAGCATAAAGAAAAAAGAAAACCAATGATGCGTGCGGCAGCTACCTAGGGCGCCCTAGGGTAGGAGCCTCCACAACAAATCCGCTTCTCCCTCGCCCTCTTGAAGAAAACCGATGATGTGTGTGGTGGGTAGGGTTTGTAGGAGTACTATGGTGTGCGGGGCCACGCCGTAGTAAACGGGAGAGGGATTGAGTTTGAGTCGACGCCTTAATACGGGTGGGCCGCTCGGTTTTACGAGAACGAGGCAGCATTTTGGGTTCGGGAGCAGTGGAGATATACGTACAAAAAATTGTGGACGTAGGTTCGACCAAAAGGCAATGACGCATGGGCCCCGCATTTTGATATACCCGTGGCTGCGTGAAATTTGCTAATCAAAATAATGCATAAAAGTTCCTCAAAAAACATCTATAACTAATGGGAAGTGAATGTATGCTTAAAATGAAAATGTAATACAAAGAGAAAAAATGAATTGCAGTTAAAAGAATGACATTTCTAACAAAAATGTGAATGTGAACTACATATGTGTGCACGTGACCAACACATACATTGTCAATACAAAATCTAATGCAAGAAATAACTTATGAGTAACATGCACGAGTTGATGATGTGGTGCTTGCATGCATAGAGTACAAAAACAGTCTGATTTATGACTTGCATGCATGACATGTTCATGTGCCATTGTTGCATGTCCAGGAAAAAAGCTAGTGGGTTGTACTAGCTATTTAGGAACAGAAGATGTATATATGGAAGTTGTAGGGAAAGAGATGACATGTATCTCAATTCCTATGAGTAGGGATTGGAAAAGAGATGTCATTTGGTTCACATCATAGGAACTTTTCTATTGAATCTAGAGATGACATGTATCTCAATTCCTATGAGGAGGGATTGGAAAAGAGATGTCATTCGGTTCACATCATAGGAACTTTTCTATTGAATCTAGGTTAATGTTTATTTTTCTTTGAAATTGTGGGAGTATAGGAATCCATTCATATGAACCAAGTGGCTCTAAAGCTATAAAGATGATATCATGTTTATTTTCCTTTGAAATGTGGAGTATATGAATCTATTCCTATGAACCAATTGGCTCTAAAGGAAAAAATCCTATAAAAATCATATCATATAGAGTTCTTATGATATTCCTCCACACCAAAGGATGGTTGAAATTGCTGCAGATGATACGACGGTCTTTCTTTGTACACTCCTCCCCCATCTTTATAGTTACCTCTCGAAGATGAATGAAATGATATATACTGGGTATTCTATATGTGCATTTTGGTATACGAAAACTCGGTAAAAGTTTGCGAGGTTTGAATTTTCAATAAAGCTATATGCACTACATTTTGGAACGAAGGGAGGAGCATACGGCAGTTGCTAACACTCACATGGAAGATTTGTGTGTCGGAGGAGTGGCTGTTCTGTTAAATGCCATGGCAAAACTGGCACTGTCGGATGCCGATCTAACGGTTCTTACGGTGTTCGTCAGGAAACGGCTTGTGGCGAACGTTTGTCAGATATGATTTATGGACACATGCATTGCATTGATACGTGCCCCCTCTCTCTCTCGCGCACACACGCACCCTCACGAGTCACGACTCTCCTGAGTCCTCTCGCACCCACCGTCTATCTATAGGTAGACGTCACGCACATATGTGCTCTTCACACCCTACCCTCAGAACTTCTAAAAAATAAAAGACGTAGCACACCTTTTATTTTAACTCACACATCACACACTTATACTATTACTCTTGTGGCGAACGTTCTTTGGGCGTAGTATATTGTACTCTCACGAAGAGAAGCGGTGCACGCACGCACTAGTTCTCTCACACCCACTCGCGGGTACACGTAGGAGCGCATTCTTTTTTGAAGCTAGGAGCGCATTTGTTTACAAAGAGGCATCACAATTGACATTTTGACTAGTCTAGTTTTCAACTTGATGGCGGGTCGGGGACCGCACGTGAATGATACAGTACATAATGTGTCCTGGACGCGGTGATTTGATAGTGCGACTTGGAAGCGGTAGCACGTTATTGATCGAGTTTTATTTGTACTTGAACTTTAAATGAAAATAGTGGTTCGCGCGTATTCAATTTAATAATGGTTGCTACAACAAAATCACTCCACTATATATATAAGCAGGAGCCTCGGTGCTTGCTTTACTAGGGTTCCTCTCTTTCACTCTCTCATGCTCTCCAGATCTAAGCAAGACATAGGTGGCCACCAAAAGTACACACCTCAGTTTTAGTAGAACTGCACAAAATGAGATGGCTATTCCTAACTGTCGTTGTCTAACCTCCCGTCTTCCAGGTATTCCTGCATTGGTAGTAACTAGGTAGAATGACCAACGCAATCTAAAAGAAGTTGATTCGTACGTTTTACTTCCTGATTGTAGTGCAGGGACGAGCGAAAACAACTGCATCCTAGTCAGGAATGCACTTTCTCCTAATTCACGGATGGACAGAGGACTAGCTGGCACAGCTGCACGGAGGTTTTTGGGACAGGTGCGCGGACAAGAGGCATTGTGGTCTTCTTATTTCTGCAAATAGCAGTGCTTAAATTTAGTGGAATTGCACAAGAAGTTCAGATGGTCAGTACACTACATGGTTCAGTTCAGCATTCCAACTGAGAACACAATTATAATTGGTTATTCTGGAATGAGAGAACCTAACCCTGGATGGTGGCAACAAGAAAAACCAGAGTGAACTCCAGGAAATTAAAGCCTGCCTAGGGAGGCCCTTTGCTCAGAGAAGCCTTGCTTGATTTTTCCTGATTTGTAAACCTTCTCACAACTTTGTCTTTTGCTGTGAACTAGTAAATGTTTGTTATGTTCTATGAATCATTGAGATGTATAAAATTGCTTAACTTATGCTTTTCAAGTATTTTATGAAGCCGAGTTTAATGTGAATGTTCCACATGAACGCTGGACTAGCGTGTGAACGTTTGGAATTTACATTGTGGCCTCAGTTAACTGCATGAACCACTGTAACAAGATACGCAGTTGCTTATATGTCAGACACCAGATTATTGATTGTTAGCTGGTCGATAGCCGACTTTTCTAGTGTTGAAGCGAGCTGAGCCAATGTGCCATGTTTTGCACAACTGCTTACAAGTGGGGTAGAACCAACAGTGTTTACAAGTACTTAACCAGCCTTATGTACCCTATGTATACGTCGGCGCACAGTTCTCGAATAAGTACTCTATTTCATCAAACACACACTGCTCGTATGATAAACCATGACAACTTATGTCTTACCATGCCATATTACATGAAAAAACTAGTGAGGACGCATCTGTTTCAGCAACAATTAGGATGGTTCTCACATGATTCACGGGCACACAAAAGTAGCAGTAGTTCCCATAGACGGATTCAAACAGAGTACTAGCCCCAGAGGGCTCGATAATAGGCAAGGTTCGGATAATTAGACACAATCCAAACTACTTCTAAACACTAGCTGGGGCAACTATTTCATGCCTCGATCTAATTTGGGATGGACACAAGACGGACCTTGCCATGAACATCATCGAGGACGTCCGGCAGCAGCTCAATCCTGTGAACCTTCCTGAAGATAACCTTGTGGCCTTGCCACTCATAAACTTGTTTGTGGAGGCATGCCACGTCATCTTCCTGCGTAAGCTTGACAAGAACAGTATGCCTCACAAACGAAGGAGTAGCTTTGAACTTCTTGTGCTTCAGTACACCCTGGACAACATGCCTGGCAACAGTGAGGCTGGAATACATCTCGACTTTGGTATAAGTGCAAATGGCTTCCAGGATCCAACAGCCTAAGAACTTTATTTTCCCAGTGCGTATCTTCAGGTCATCCACCTCATAGCGAGTGACATGTACAACCACACAATCCTTGTCTGCATCAGGGCTCTAATTGAAACAGAAATGAATTCTGAATTACTTTCCAATATAAAAAACACAAGTTATTTAAACCACTATGTAGAGTCAAAAGTATGCATGACAGGGAAGGTAGCATGGCATCGAAGCTAATAAAATTTTGCATTATTTATCACCACATACTTAGATGAAAAACCACAATCGAGATCGGCAAAGAAGAAAATCACCATGGGCAGCTTAGCGGGGGGGAGGCACATCCTCGAAGGGGGAAAACTGCTCCTGCAGGGCCACGAGGGCTGTAACCTCAAACGGGGCGTTGACCATCTACTTCTTGGAGCTCTCTGTCTCGTGGGGATCGGCCTCCCGCGTCTGCTCCAACATCGGCAAATCTTTGCTTGGTTCTCCTTGGTCCATCATGAAACTGATGAATAGGAGACAACTGAAAGGAAAACACAATCGCAATGACAATGAAACAAAAAAAGAGAGTGAGGATCGGTTACTACTTTGCAAAAGTTCTTTTTTTCTGAAAGAAAATATACCAACACCCTTCGTTGGGAGAGAAGAACAATGGCAGATGCGAGTGTTGGCTTTCTTGAAAGACGGTGAGGGAGAAGGGGATTCGGCGAAGAGTGAAATGATGGTTGCTTCGTCCGTCAAACTTAGACTGCGGGGAGGTGGGGTTTTGTGATATGACGGCTCGTTACTGCCGCGCTACGACCGGGGTGACTCTTCGCCTGCATAGCGCCTTCTAATTTGGTGGATGGCATTTGGGCCCACGTGCTGCATGGCCCGCATGTCGGTGAACCAAAGTAAAATGGCATTCAGTAGCGGGAGACATTTCGATGACCTCGAAGGAGCCAGAAGCGGTAGTGTATCCACTATACTAGTAGTAATTGTTTTTCTGGGTAGCTTTAGAGTGTCTCCACTGTACTAGTAGTAATTGTTTCTCTGGGCCGAAGACAAAAGAGCCCATCCACCCTAGTAAATAATAAAATCAATTCAAAAGGTCATATATTTACTTAATGAGAGGCGCTACCCAGCACACCGCCCCCCCCCCCCAAAAAACATGGGTGCTCTTCTTCCTCCTCACTCCCACCCACCTCACGTCAGCTCGCTCCACTCGTACCCCCAAATTCCTGACCTCACTCCTACAGAAAACCCGAGCTCCCCTTCTTCCTCACTACTACAGAAAACCCCAGCTCCCCTTCTTCTTCACTTGCACTACAACTAGGCTCGTCATTCGTTACTCTGCTCAAATCCATGAGCTCGACGCGACGCCCTCGAGGAAAATGGAGTCGGCTGACCCCAGCGCCAAGAAGATGAGGCTCCCGCCAGCGGCGACGCCTGTTGTAGATCCTGCACCCAGCAGCTCGGGGAGAAGAGGTGAGCCCGCCCCCATCGGAACCCAGGAACCCGTAGAATCTCGGGTGGACCGCATCAGCGATCTCCCGGATGCCATCCTTGGGGAGATCATCTCGCTTCTCCCCACCAAGGATTGCTGCCGCACCCAAGTCCTCTCAACTCGGTGGCGCCCTCTATGGCGCGCCGCGCCCCTTAATCTCGACTGTCGTCAGCTATCTCTCTTTAATGATTTTGAACTCCCTAGAGCCATCATCTCCTCCCACCAGGGCTCCGTTCAAAGCCTCTGCATCCCATCATGCTACCTGAGCAAGCATAACATGCCCTGGACGGTGGACGCCTGGCTGAAATCCCCTGAATTCACAGAACTACAGCTGCTTGAGTTCTACTATTCCCCCGGAAATCACCTACCAGATACCGAACGCCATGTACTTGTGCCCTCAGCACCAATGTCCATCTCGCGGTTTTCCTCCTATCTCCACACCGCCACCTTTGCGATGTGCTACCTACCAGACAATCTGGTACTAAACCTTCTACTCCCATTTCTCAAAAAACTTTCACTTGTGCGGGTTCGTATATCAGAGGCCTCATTGCACAGCATCATCCACTCCAGTTGCCCTGCCCTGGAGTGCTTGGTGCTTGTTTTCACAGTTAGAATCGGTTGTCTCCAAATAAATTCGCCTAACCTTGTAAGAATTGGAATTTCTTTTGACGGAAGGCGGCTCATCATCGAAGATGCCCCTTCACTTCAAAGGTTGATCCTTGATTCTAGTTATTCACCGTCGCAAATAACATCGTCTCTGCGCCTAAACTGGAGACCTTGGGTGTAATACATGATCTCTGTGCTCATTTCAAGATGGTGTTTGGCTCCACAGTTCTTCAGGTACTGTACATTATCATCTACACTTGTAATCATAAGCTGCATTTTAAATTTCTGCGCATAAGTTCTATATCATCTTGGAGTACACATTTTGTACTAATATTATATTCTATGCTCAATGAAGAGTTTGTCCATGGATAGCCTATCAATGGTGCTGGATTCTGTCAAGATCTTATATATCCATATGAATAGTTTTGATCTGAACAAGATTATTGGCTTGCTGCAATGCTTTCCATGTCTGGAGAAGTTGTATATAAAGGTGATAATTTCACGCACATTGGAAGCCCGCATGCATATAGTGTACTAGAATTAACCGTTCAGCTGTTGCTCTTTCGACACTCTTTTTTTTAGACCTTAACTGTTTTCAATCTTCATGTCTATTTAGGCAACAGGACGGGGTAAGAAAGTTATAACCAATCGGTGGATTTGTAAGCACCGGGATTTTATCACTTCTCATGACATTCGATTGAAGACAATAACGCTGGAATGATATGTAGCCAACCATGCAAATACTAGATTTGTCACACTCTTCCTGCTGAATGCGAGGTTACTATTGTCCATCAAGTTTAAGTTTATCAGCAGCATAGTTTTGACGGATGGGTATGTCGAAGAGCAAAAAAAGGAGTTTCAGGTGGACAAAAGGGCTTCTGAACATGCCGGGCTTCTGTTTACAACATCTTGTGGCCATAATCCAGTAAATTTTACGACCAAAGATGTTCATTCTATGGACCTGACCGATCCATTTGACTGTGACTGCCGAAAATAGTGCTGGAGTTAGATGTTGTTGCCCTTTTCAATCTGGGTTTTGTCTAAACCTGATGAACAATTAACCCTCGTGCTTTTGTACAGTTTGTAATCTGGGTTTCAACTCGGATGTGACTGTCATATTTTGTTTGAAACAAGGCAAATGGCTTGCCATTTGTTTAATTAAGAGAGAAATATTGTAACAAATCCCAACCAAGGGAAATAACATCACTCTCGCCAGCTGCTTGAGCTCATTGTGGATTACAGAACCCAAGTGATTAGCCCCCACCAGCACCCACAAACTTATTTTGAACTAGCACACCAAATGGGCTGTAAATTTTCATTAGAAAGGCTGCATGGCCGTGATAGATTTGGATTCTGACATTTGGGACCCACGATGAAAAAGCCTATCCAAGGTGGTGTTGACTTACTAGTCAACAAACGATTCTGCCTACCAGTCGTTGGATTGACATCCAACATCTGTCGTGTATCTTCTATCTCTTGTCTTCTTCCTCCAGCCGCCCAAACCAAACCACCCCGTCGGTTCCGCCTGCTCCTGCCTCCCACGGCTGGCCGTGCCTCCGCTGCCCTACCATATCCTCAAACGTTGGCCAGTCCATCCCTCTATTCCCCCACACATCCTTTTATTCTCCAGCGACGTCAGCCCCAACACGCACCCGCACCCGAACCGGTCAACCCTCGTACTCCCCTTTGCCTATGACTAGACTGGCGCATCTTCCACGGCTCCTGTTCGTTTCGTCTGAGGCCTCGCCGTAGTCCTCCGCCTTGGTTCGCTTGCCGTGCGTGGTGCGCCGCCGTCTGGCGTTGTCAATGTGGTCAACAATCGAGATGAATAAGGAGATGACTGTACATGCAGAGGATGACAGTAGGGACCCACCAGGGTCATGGCAGTACGCAAGCAAGTGCCTCGTTATTACAAGCCCAAAAAAATGGTTCCTCCTAATGCTTGGACATCTGGGGCCCATGCCATTGTCAACGTAGTCAATAAACGAGAGAATTACACAACGAGCGGCTGACACCAGGGACCCAGCAGGTCGCGCAGTTGTTATTTACTTTTTTTTTAGGAACAAGCAGTTGTTCTTTACTAGTTTTAGAGACGGATCAGGGTAACAATGGGGATGTGCGGGGGCTGTGGCCCGTCTAGCCAGGGTTTTATTTTATGTTTACCACATCATGAGCCCAGTTGTGTTTTTTTCTTTCTGAAAATGGCTAGCCCAGTTCTACCTTTTCTAAAGAAATACCTAACGGAGGCCTACTTGCTTTCTCAGCCCTACTGGGCTACAAATCTTAAGGCGAGAGCGATGTATTCGCTTGCCCAGAAAATGAAGTAGTAAGAAATGGGATGTAAATTTTAAAAACACAGCAAACTGGCAATTAGTTTCAAATATCTTTTTTTAAGATTTCGAGATTTCAAATTTAATTGTTTTTTGCGGGGAAAATTATGTTGGATTTTAAATTGATATAAATTTATTATTTTTAAATTAGTTTGAACGTGATTCGAAATTTTGGGATTAAAAACAGTTCGGACCGCACCGAAATATGAAAATTTCATTGAATTTTTAACCGTGGCCAGAATATGGGCTGTAATGGTAACAAAAAGAATATGGGCTTCAAAAAATCCTTAAGAATTAGCCAATGGGTTGTACATTTATTAGCAATAATGGCAGATTGGTTGTATGTTGTTTTCCACATATTTAAGGCTGACTTGTGGGCCTACTAGGTTGACACGTACGCTTTCCTAAAAAAAAGGTTGACGCGCACGCAAGGCCGTGTCAACTTAGTTAACACACAAGAGCAGTGACTGTTAGATGTCCATCCAACGGCCGTGGTGATTCTTCAATCTCTGCTCTTCCTGCTCCAGCCGCTCAAACCAGCGCCGGCGGGACTGCCTGCTCCCTCCTCCCGTGGCTGGCTGTGCTGTCGCGCAGGCCTCACCGCCTCACCCTACTCCCATCGCTGGCCTGGCCATCCCTTTACTCACCCAGACCTCCTGTTATTCTCCGGCGACGCCAGCCTCACACTGCAGCCGAACCAGTAAACCCTCGTACTCCCCTCCACGTGGGAAATAACTGCCGAGTCTTCCCCGGCTCCGGGTGATTCCCTTCCTAGGCCTTTCCGTCGTCCACCGCCTTGGTGCTCTCGGCGCGGCATGGTCAACGTGGTCAAGGAACGAGTTCCATCGAAAGAGGACTGTACATGGAGAGGCTGACAGCTGGGTCCACGGCCGCAGCAAGGAAGTGCCTCCTTATTACGCGCAAAATAATGATTCCTCCACCTGACAACGCGGACCAACCGGAAGGGCCTCGGTATTTTGCAGGAAAAAACGTTTGCCCCCTGAAAGCTGGGACCCACCAGCTATATCTTCGGACGCAAGGAAGTGCCTCCATATTAGGCGCGAAAAAAAATGATTCTTTCCCCTGACAGTTGGGACCCACCAGCTATATCTTCGCACGCAAGGAAGTGCGTCCTTATCCTCCCTGACAGCTGGGACCCACCCGATCGAAGTGTACGTAGCCTTGTCTGTCTGGTCGTGAACGTGTACGTACATACTGGTCGATCGGTCTCTCTGCAACGGTGAACCGTGGCCGAGCAAGCAGCGGCACGTGTAGTAGTAGAGCCCCCGACATAGCAGTTCAGCCAGTCCAGTCTAAACCGTGTACACGTACGTACAGCCAGATGCCAAAAAATATGGCCACGTACCTACATACGGGCGCGGTCTCGAACGCCTACTCGCGCATACGTACGGCCAGGGCTCAATCATTAGCCAACGACGTCTTGTTCATCGGAAGCCAACCGGCTGGGTTGGAACGGAGAAATTGCGTCGTGTTCATCGGGAGGCAACGGAATGCCTCGTGTTCATCGGGAGCCAACCGGCTTGGACGGAACAGCCGAAACGGGGTCTGGGGTACCGCAAAACGGAGGAAACGGACTTGTGTTCGAGCTCCTACGGTCGAAACGGGGTCTGGCATACCATAGAATGGATGAAACGGCCTTCTGTTTGAGCTCCTACGGTCGAAACGGGGTGCTGTTGATCGGGAGGGGTGTGGTGTACTGCAAAACGGAGGAAACGGACTTGTGTTGGAGCGCCTACGGTCGAAACGGGGTCCTGTTCATCGGGAGGGGTGTGGCGTACCGCAAAATGGGACTCCACGGGATACTGTTCATCCACCGTCTACTGCCTCGCTCCAGCCTCCACGGGGCTACTGTTCATCCACCGTTGACTTCCTCCAGCCTCCACCTGCTACTGTTCATCCACCGTCGACTTCCTCCAGCGCCTCCACCAGGTACTGTTCATCCACGGGCTACTGTTCATCCAGCCTCCACCAGCTACTGTTCAACCAGCCTTTCACGGGGTACTGTTCATCTACCCCAACCGGCTCGGGTGTGGCGGCCTCCTCTCGATCGGGGTCCTGTTCATCCAGCGGCAACGGCCTCTACTACCACGGGGTCCTGTTCATCCAACCCCCACCGGGAACTGTTCATCCAACACCCTACAACGGTCACTGTTCATCAAGAGGCAGCGGCAGGTTCGATCAGCTTCAGTTAGCAACAGTAGCGAAGGAATCGCTCGAGTTCAGTTAACAACCAAGGGATCGATCGCTCGGGTTCAGTAACGTAGCTAGTGCAATCGCTCGGGTTCAGTAAGCGAACGCCTCGCTCGGGTTCAGTTAGAGCCCAACGCCTCACACACACGTGCGTACGTGTACGAGAGAAACGCGCAATCCCTCCATGCATCGCTCGGCCCCGACCACCCACCTTAACCGGGAACTCCTCGAAATTTTCCTCGCCCTCGCTTCTACCATGATTTTTTCCGTCATGGACGGCCCAAAGAATGTCATGCGGGTGCGTCCCAGGCCCGCCTAGGATGAAAAGCCCATTTTCTATCATGATTTTTTGTCTTAGAAGTAGGAGCCCACCACATCTATGATGATACGTGCTTTTGTCACAATTATCGTCATAGAAGTGTCATAAGCATGACAAGAAAAAAATTCGTTCGGCCCAAAATGTCACGGATGTGTCTTTTTTTTGTAGTGATAGTGGCAGGCGCAAAATGGCCTGCAGTGACGGGCCAGGCTCCCAGGGCCACCCACCACTGACCTCCTGCCATTGTTATAACCTCATCAGTGGAGGGTGGCCACCCGCCACTGGTACGGTGCTTGCAGTGGCGGGTGTATGTACCTACCCGCCACAACTCGCTATTTCTGCCCGCCACAGATACCATTGTAGCAGTGGCGGTCCTGCCGTAGTGCCGGCCACTCGAGGGATAGGATAGACTACACAATTGTTGGCATTGCAAGTTGAAACACAATACTACAAAAGGCTAGTCATACAATTCTCAATATAACTAAAGCAGACTGAATTCAGTTTGGAAACAAACAATGAAATAATTAAGTAACACACTTCAGATTTGCAATTGTGGCTATGTTCAATGGGTTGATATGGAGTACCCTAGAGCTACTAAAAAATCTCTTCAGAAGCTTTGGGGAAGATATGAAGATTATTGTGCTGCTAGAACCAAGGAAGGGGTTGATCATGCATAAGTAGTGATTAAGATTCAAGAGGATGTTAGGACTGCTACCCTGCAGTGCAAGAACATTGTTGTTGATGTTAACAAAATGCTCAGGCAACAAGTGGAAAAGAACCATCAACAAAGTTACAAGAAAAACATGGCAGAGGACAATGAAGGCTTGGAGAAGCAGCTGGACCAGAAGTAGTATGTCATAGAGGATATGAAGACCATTCAGAAAGCGCAAGGAGAACTGATTAGGAACCTGAGGTCTGAGCTGCATGAGTTGAAGAAAGATAGGGATATCGATGGACTCAAGAAGGAGATGTATGTGCTGAAGACTGAACTCCAAGACCACAAGAAGGATAAGAAACAGCTTATGAAGGACAAGATTGAGCTGATGCAGGAGAGGGATGGGTTGAAGATGGAGAAGAAGAAGCTAGAGATAGTCATTTCTGAGCTTACTAAAGTTGAAGAAATTCACAAGGGCAAGCTGAAGAAGATAAGAGGATTTGTGATGAAGATTCTGTTATTGAGCTTAGTGGCTGAGACCTAGTCTAATCTAGTGTTGTTGTATGCACTGTGTTATCTATCTACTTTTATTTCGGTTGTTGTAAGCACTATGATACATATATTTGTGAGAATTGTTGTAAGCACCATGATACCTACCTAGATTGCTGGTGTTGCAATGGTATGAACTACGTATCAGGTTTATTTGGGATCATATCTATTGTTTTATGCACTATGCTACCTATCTAGATTGTTTGTGTGTATTATTTATGGAGTCCACTTATCTGTCCTGATGTTGCCAAGATGGATGACAAATAGCACAATAGGGACATTTTTTGAAATATCTGAACATTTTCTTAATATGCACAATTTGAAAACAGGGATATTTTTTAAAATTGCAAACATATTGGGAACCGCGGACATTTTTTGAAAATCCAACAGTTTTTGCCAATTTATGAATTTTGAACAAAAAACAAAAGAGGGGATTAAAAAATAAACCAGAGAAAAAACAAGAGAAGAGAAAAATGGTCCAGGAACCTTATACAAGGTATTCGAAACCGGTAAAAACCCGGGATGCAACCTTCTGAAAACCGGAACGAGAAGCGCTTTGCTTACATCCAAAATTGACTGGCCCAATTGCTCGCTAGTCGATCATGCCTGTGTGTTTCGACGGCTGTTTGCTGCAAGCAATCATGTGGCAAATAGGAAATTCAAGCTTCTATTGGACACTCGTTGAATCACAAATTTGTTATTCATGAAAACACAGATTTGCTTCTGTGAAAACTACATCACGGTTTCTCGGAAGGGAAAAAATTGTGCTTCCACAAAAAGCACAGATTTGCTTCTCGTGGAAGAACAAAGACATGTTTTCATGAGAACAAAAGGTTAAAAAAAACCACAACCGTGCTTTCGGGCTGTTTTATCTTTCTTTTTTGTTATTCTTTTTTTTTATTTTCGTTTTTATTAGAGGTTGGTTTTTTGGTTTTTATTTTCCATTAGTGGTTGGAGGAGTTAGAAATGTCCCGCAATTCACACCGGTCCAAGGCATCTATGAAACCATCCATGCAAAGCTATGACCAAACCGCATCTCCCACCTTTTCAGAACAAGTCAAGATCTCGCTAAAGTACTCAAGATCATCTTGGTGTTGTTACTTCAGCCTTCAGTTCGCCAAGAGTTCGCCAAGATTTTTTGTTTCTCGCCGCCTCAGATTCCCCATAGACTCCTGTTATGAGTTGACCGACCGACACGGCACCAGATCAGTTCACTCAATGAACGTCTGACGAATTAATTCCTTTTCCATCCTTCCGACAAAGAAAAATCCTTTTTTCGTATGCGCAAAAAATAACAAAATCTTACAACCAAGTCCCTAACATTTTGTAGAAAGCACCCTAATATTTTTGTTTCCTTACAAACAAGTCTAACATTTTGCAGAAAGCACCCTCATCTTTGTGTTTCCTTACAAACAAGGCCAAAATTTCGACGGAAATTTTGGCAGCATAACGCTTTGGGAAGAATCACAACATGCACAGTGGCGCGGCCCTACGACCTCCCCACGACCATGCCTTCTATTATGTGGGTGTTTGGTGGATCATTCCTATGGAATTATTACTAGCTAGATTACTTCAAAAGGAATTGCGGTGTGCAACACAACTTAGCTATGGAACTGTTCTTTGTATAAACTCCTGACCTTCAAGTCAATCTCAATGTCACTTTCTGAATCCAAACTCCTGATCTTCAAGTCAATCTCAATGTGAAGGTCACTCTGCAAAACGATTCCTCGAGACGGGCCAGTTAGGGACAAGAATGCACCCTACAAGGCAATAAACACAACAGGCGGGCTAATTTGTATCTGTAGTGCATACAAACAAGGTACTAACAAACTATAAGAATGAACTTGCCACAAGACTGCCCATCATCATGGTAAGACGAGACAGATGCCTACCTAACTATCCACTGAGTAACAAGTAGAATTCATAAGGACAATAGAGTATGCTTCTACCAAATCGCACACTTAAGCTCAAGTAAGCGCTAGACGGTAGAGCTTAAGCTAGCGCCTAGGAACGCTCGATATATCAGTGTTAATCGGGCAGAAGAAAATCGAAAGATTGTGTGAGAAACACTGTCATAAGATACAAATTTTGTCCGTTTGGGTCATCCGGACACAAAAGGTGATCCAATGGGGCGACCCAAACGGACAAAGCATCCGCCTGCTGTCCGTCCCGACCCAAACTGGGCCCAAATTTGAGCCACAACTGGGTCCGCGATGGACAAAAGCGGACGCTCCCATCGCTCGCTCTCGTCCACTCCAGCCCTCTCGTGTCCGGCCTGGACCCACCTATCAGCGACCCCGCACTGCCTCCACAACCGCCATGACGAGGCCACCGGCGTAGGCCGCCGCAGCGCTCACCGGAGTGTGACGACCCAAACCCTAGGAAAGGGGATCGGCCGCACAGGAGGAAGGATCGGGATGAGGAGAGGAGCAAGAGGGGAGAGGTAGACGAAGTAGGTGAGAATGATTTCAGAGATATCTCATTTCCTGCCTCTCTATTCAGCCCGACAGGGTTAAGTACAGCACGCTAGTTCCTAGGCCACATGCGGCCCAACACAACCCAGGCCTATGGCCCACTTGCTCTCTCCTACTACTTGTCCACCGATACCTCTGTATCAGGTGTGACAATTTTTCCCCCTTGAGCGGCAGCGTCTTCTTCCTCCCAGCACGGCGCCATGGGGTAGCGATGGCGAAGAACGCTGTAATCTTCCCAGGTGGCAGACTCCGGAGATAGCGAGGACCATTGGACGCGGACTTGCACGACTGTGTTGCTACCTTTCTTGACCATGCGGCGGTCGAGGATGACGATCGGCTGGAGCAGAGCGTCGGTGAGGTCTGGCACGCGAGGAAGCTCGGAGAACACCGGCGAGTAGTCAGCTGTATAAGGCTTGAGCTGGGAGACGTGGAAGACCGGATGAATGCGACTGTCCTCTTGCAGGTTGAGCTTGTATGCCGTGGCACCAATCCGCTGCACAATGTCGAATGGGCCGAAGAACTTGTACACGAGCTTGGGGCAGGGCGGTTGGCCACCGTCGACTACACATATGGCTGAAGCTTTAGTAGAACTTGCTCGCCCACCATAAATGTGCGCTCTGTTCTGTTCTTATCGGCCTTTTGCTTGAACCTGTTTTGTGCACGAGCGAGTTGAGCGCGCAGTCTGTTGTTGTGGGTTGCCCAATCCAGATCATCTCCCCCTTCTGCTGGTCGCTTAGCTGCAATGGAGGGCAGTCCTCCTAGATTTGGTTCATGGCCATAGAGGGCTTGGGACGGAGATGTGTCCACCGAAGAGTGATGAGTGGTGTTATACCAGAATTCCGCCGTCGGCAGCCACTTGCGCCATTGCTTGGGTGTGTCATGGACTGCACATCGCAAGTACATCTCCAAGCATTGGTTGACACGCTCGCTTTGACCATCTGTTTGTGGGTGGTACGCCGTCGAGTAGCTGAGCTTGGTGCCGGCTGCATCCAGAAGTGCACGCCACATGTTGCTGGTGAAGATAGGATCACGATCAGAAACGATCGAGTGAGGCATGCCGTGCAGCTTGATCACATTGTCCCAGAAGGCGTGGGCTACGGTGGCCGCCGTGAAGGGGTGGCAAAGCGGCACGAAGTGTGCATACTTGGTGAAGCGGTCGACGACGACCATGATGACTTGGTAGCCCTCCGACGCCGGCAGGCCTTCCATGAAATCCATCGTGAGATCGTGCCAGGGCTCCTTGGGCACAGGTAGCGGCTGCAGCAAGCCAGGGGTCTTCAGGTGTTCGTGCTTCGCATGCTGACACACGTCGCACTGGTGGACGAAGTCGTCCACGGCTTGTTTGAGGCCGCGCCAGGCAAAGTGCTTCTTCACTCTTTGGTAGGTGGCGGTGACTCCAGAATGGCCACCCACAGCACTGGCGTGGAGTGTGCTGATCAGCTTGGTTTGGAGGGCGGTGTTTGCTCCGATCCATAGCTTGTCGTGGAAGCGAATGACTCCTTGACGAAGCTCATAGCCTTGCTCGTCAGGACTGCACATGGCGAGCCGTTGAAGCAGGTCTTGAGCATCGGCGTCGGTCTCGTCAGAATTGGCTACCTCCTGTAGCCATTGTGGTTGGCAGGTCGACAGAGCATCGAGGGAGAGCAGGTGCCCAACGCGAGAGAGCGTGTCCGCTGCACCATTGTCGATGCCGCGGTGGTACTTCAATGAGAATTGCAGTCCCACCAACTTGGACATGGCCTTGCGCTGAAGCTCCGTGTCCAGTGGCTGTTCGCCGAGGCTACACAAGCTCTTGTGGTCCGTGACGATGATGAAGGGGGCACACTGGAGGTAGGCGTGCCACTTGTTGATTGCCATGACCACGGCGAGGAACTCCTTCTCGTAGATGGAGAGCCGCTGATTGCGAACCCCCAACGCCTTGCTAAGGTACGCGACCGGATGGATGTCTTGAACCAGTACTGCGCCAACTCCCGTGTCGCACGCATCCGTCTCGATGGTGAAGGGGCGTGAGCAATCTGGCAGGGCCAGCACCGGCGTGTTCGCCATGGCTTTCTTGAGTAGGTCGAAGGCTGCTTGAGCTTGCGCGGACCAAATAAAGCCCTTCTTGGTGAGGAGCTGGGTGAGGGGCTTGGCGATGATGCCGTAGCGAGGGATGAATTTCCGGTAATACCCGGTGAGGCCGAGAAAGCCACGCAGCTCGGTGGCATTGGTAGGAGTTGGCCAGTCGCGCATTGCACTGGTTTTGCTGTCATCCGTCGCCACGCCTTCCTTGGAAATAACATGGCCCAAATACTCGATGCGAGGTTGGGCGAAGGAACACTTGGACTCCTTGGCGTACAGTTGATTCTTGCGCAGAATAGCGAACACCATGCGGAGATGCTCGATGTGTTCCTGCAACAACTCACTGAAGACCAAGATGCCATCCATAAACGAAATGACGAACTTACGATTTTCATCCTTGAAGATATAGTTCATCACACATTGGAACGTTGGTGGTCCGTTGGTGGCTCCAAAAGGCATGACGCGGAACTGGAAATGCCCATGGTGGGTTTTGAAAGCCGTTTTCTCCTCGTCACCTTCACGCATACGAATTTGATGGTAACCGGCGCGGAGATCGATCTTGGAGAAGAATGCTGCTCCGGCAAGTTCATCGAGGAGTTCGTCAATGACTGGAAGGGGAAATTTGTTCTCGATGGTGACTGTGTTCAAGCGTCTGTAATCGACGCAGAATCGCCATGTTCCGTCCTTCTTCTTCACGAGCAGGACAGGGGCTGCAAACGGGCTCATGTTGTGGGTGATCAACCCAGTGCGCAACATCTCCGTAACTTGGCGCTCAATTTCGTCTTTTTGTAATGGAGAGTAGCGGTAAGGGCGACAATTGACCGGTGCTGTTCCTGGCTCGAGTGTGATTGCGTGATCATACTGCCGGTGTGGGGGTAGCTCTGTAGGCTCAGCAAATACATCACGAAAATCTGTCAGCACGCGTTGAATGACAGGAGGAATTGGTTCTTCTGTCAGGTGTGGCGATTGGGTCTGAATTTCTAGCAGTGCAGCGCCCCAAATCTCGTTTGCTTCTTCCATCTGCTAGAGGGACGCGGCGCCCAGTGCAGCGATTGTTGGCTGTTTGTCCGAACGGACACCTGTCAAGTGTACCGCAACGCCCTCCCGGTCAAATTGCATCGTCTTCTTCTGCCAATCACACTGCATTGGGCTGTGCTGGGCGAGCCAATCCACTCCCAGTACAGCGTCATACACCCCCAAGTCGAGTACGCGCATATCTGTGCGGAACTCCTGTTCTTGTATCTTCCATTGCAGTTGGGGCACAAGCTTGGTGCAGTGTAGTTGCTGTCCATTAGCGACACGAACTGTCAATGGTTGAATATCAGTGGTGACAGCCCCCATGCGAGCAGCGAACGAAGAGTTGACGAAGCTACTGGTGCTTCATGAGTCCACCAAGAGTAACATGGTCAGATTGCCTACTGTAGCGCGTAGGCGGATTGTCTCGGCTGCTTTTGTTCCTTCTGTTGGGGAACGTAGTAGTAAATCAAAAAAATTCCTACGTATCACCAAGATCAATCTAGGAAAAGCTTGCAACGAGAGAGAGGGAGTGCATCTTCATACCCTTGAAGATCGCTAAGCGGAAGCGTTGCAAGGAACGCGGATGATGGAGTCGTACTCGCGGCGATTCAAATCGCGGAAGATCCGATCTAGCGCCGAACGGACGGCGCCTCCGCGTTCAACACACGTACAGCCCGGGGACGTCTCCTCCTTCTTGATCCAACAAGAGGAGAGGAGAAGTTGAGGGAGGGCTCCGGCAGCACGACGGTGTGGTGGTGGAGCTTGTGGTTCTCCGACAGGGCTTCGCCAAGCACTACGGAGGAGGAGGAGGTGTTGGAGAGGGGGAGGGCTGCGCCAGGGATGAGGTACTGCTGCCCTCCCACCCCCCTCTATTTATAGGGTGAAGGGGAGAGGGGGCCGGCCCCCTTAGATCCCATCTAGGGGGGGGGGCGGCAGCCAAGGGGGGGACTTGCCCCCCAAGTTTGGTGGGAGGCGCCCCCACCCCCTAGGGTTTTCAACCCTAGGTGCCTTGGGCCCCTTGGGGGGGCGCACCAGCCCACCAGGGGCTGGTTCCCTCCCTTGCTCAGCCCACTTGGCCCACCGGGGTAGGTGGCCCCACCCGGTGGTCCCGGTACAATACCGATAACCCCCGAAACCATTCCGGTGACTGAAACTGGACTTCCCATATATAATTCTTCACCTCCGGACCATTCCGGAACTCCTCGTGACATGTGGGATTTCATCCGGGACTCCGAACAACCTTCGGTAACCACATATAATTTCCCATAACAACTCTAGCGTCACCGAACCTTAAGTGTGTAGACCCTACGGGTTCGGAAACCATGCAGACATGACCGAGACATCTCTCCGGCCAATAACCAACAGCGGGATCTGGATACCCATGTTGGCTCCCACATGTTCCACGATGATCTCATCGGATGAACCACGATGTCGAGGATTCAATCAATCCCATATACAATTCCCTTTGTCCATCGGTATGTTACTTGCCTGAGATTCGATCGTCGGTATCCTTATACCTTGTTCAATCTCGTTACCGGCAAGTCTCTTTACTCGTTCCGTAACGCATGATCCCGTGGCTAACTCCTTAGTCACATTGAGCTCATTACGATGATGCATTACCGAGTGGGCCCAGAGATACCTCTCCGTCATACGGAGTGACAAATCCCAGTCTCGATTCGTGCCAACCCAACAGACACTTTTGGAGATACCTGTAGTGCACCTTTATAGTCACCCAGTTACGTTGTGACGTTTGATACACCCAAAGCATTCCTACGGTATCCGGGAGTTGCACAATCTCATGGTCTAAGGAAATGATACTTGACATTAGAAAAGCTCTAGCGAACGAACTATACGATCTTGTGCTATGCTTAGGATTGGGTCTTGTCCATCACATCATTCTCCTAATGATGTGATCCCGTTATCAACGACATCTAATGTCCATGGTCAGGAAACCATAACCATCTATTGATCAACGAGCTAGTCAACTAGAGGCTTACTAGGGACATGCTGTGATCTATGTATTCACACATGTATTACGGTTTCCGGTTAATACAATTATAGCATGAACAATAGACAATTATCATGAACAAGGAAATATAATAATAATCATTTTATTATTGCCTCTAGGGCATATTTCCAACAGTCTCCCACTTGCACTAGAGTCAATAATCTAGTTACATTGTGATGAATCGAACACCCATAGAGTTCTGGTGCTGATCATGTTTTGCTCGTGGAAGAGGTTTAGTCAACGGATCTGCGACATTTAGATCCGTATGTACTTTACAAATATCTATATCTCCATCTTGAATATATTCACGAATGGAGTTGAAGCGGCGCTTGATGTGCTTGGTCTTCTTGTGAAACCTGGGCTCCTTGGCAATGGCAATAGCTCCAGTGTTGTCACAGAAGAGAGTCATCGGGCCCGACGCATTGGGAACCACTCCTAGGTTGGTGATAAACTCCTTCATCCAGACTCCTTCCTGCGCTGCTTCCGAAGCAGCTATGTACTCCGCTTCACATGTAGATCCTGCCACGACGCTTTGCTTGCAACTGCACCAGCTGATTACCCCACCATTCAAAATATACACGTATCCGGTTTGTGACTTGGAGTCATCCAGATCTGTGTCAAAGCTAGCATCGACGTAACCCTTTACGACGAGCTCTTCGGCACCTCCATAAACGAGAAACATATCCTTAGTCCTTTTCAGGTACTTCAGGATATTCTTGACCGCTGTCCAGTGTTCCATACCGGGATCACTTTGGTACCTCCCTACCAAACTAATGGCAAGGTTCACATCAGGTCTGGTACACAGCATGGCATACATAATAGAGCCTATGGCCGAGGCATAAGGGATGACACTCATCTTTTCTCTTTCTACTGCCGAGGTCGGGCGTTGAGTTGTGCTCAATCTCACACCTTGCAATACAGGCAAGAACCCCTTCTTGGACTGATCCATATTGAACTTCTTCAATATCTTGTCAAGGTATGTGCTTTGTGAAAGACCAATGAGGCGTCTCGATCTATCTCTATAGATCTTGATGCCTAATATGTAAGCAGCTTATCCAAGGTCCTTCATTGAAAAACACTTATTCAAGTAGGCCTTTATGCTTTCCAAAAGTTCTATATCATTTCCCATCAACAATATGTCATCCACATATAATATGAGAAATGCTACAGAGCTCCCACTCACTTTCTTGTAAATACAGGCTTCTCCATAAGTCTGTATAAACCCAAACGCTTTGATCATTTCATCAAAGCGAATGTTCCAACTCCGAGATGCCTGCAGCAGCCCATAGATGGAGCGCTGGAGCTTGCATACCTTGTCAGCATTCTTAGGATCGACAAAACCTTTCGGCTGCATCATATACAATTATTCCTTAAGGAAACCATTAAGGAATTCCGTTTTGACGTCCATTTGCCAGATTTCATAATCATAGAATGCGGCAATTGCTAACATGATTCGGATGGACATCAGCTTCGCTACGGGTGAGAAGGTCTCATCGTAGTCAACCCCTTGAACTTGTCGATAACCCTTAGCGAATAGCCGAGCCTTATAGACGGTCACATTACCATCCGCGCCAGTCTTCTTAAAGATCCATTTATTTTCTATGGCTCGCCGATCATCGGGCAAGTTCACCAAAGTCCATACTTTGTTCTCATACATGGATCCTATCTCGGATTTCATGGCTTCAAGCCATTTGTTGGAATCCGGGCCCGCCATCGCTTCTTCATAGTTCGAAGGTTCACCGTTGTCTAACAACATGATTTCCAGGACAGGGTTGCCGTACCACTCTGGTGCGGAACGTGTCCTCGTGGACCTACGAAGTTCAGTAGCAACTTGATCCGAAGTTTCATGATCATCATCATTAACTTCCTCTCTAGTCGGTGCAGGCACCACAGAAACATCTTCCTGAGCTGCGCTACTCTCCGGTTCAAGAGGGGGTACCTCATCAAGTTCTACTTTCCTCCCACTTACTTCTTTCGAGAGAAACTCTTTCTCCAGAAAGGATCCATTCTTGGCAACAAAGATCTTGCCTTCGGATCTAAGGTAGAAGGTATACCCAACAGTTTCCTTAGGGTATCCTATGAAGACGCATTTTTCCGATTTGGGTTCGAGCTTTTCAGGTTGAAGTTTCTTGACATAAGAATCGCATCCCCAAACTTTCAGAAACGACAGCTTAGGTTTCTTCCCAAACCATAATTCATACGGTGTCGTCTCAACGGATTTAGACGGTGCCCTATTTAAAGTGAATGCGGCAATCTCTAAAGCGTAACCCCAAAATGATAGTGGTAGATCGGTAAGAGACATCATAGATCGCACCATATCCAATAGAGTGCGATTACGACGTTCGGACACACCATTTCGCTGAGGTGTTCCAGGCGGCATGAGTTGTGAAACAATTCCACATTTCCTTAAGTGCGTGCCAAACTCGTGACTCAAATATTCTCCTCCACGATCTGATCGTAAGAACTTAATTTTCCTGTCACGTTGATTCTCTACCTCACTCTGAAATTCCTTGAACTTTTCAAAGGTCTCAGACTTGTTTTTCATTAAGTAGACATACCCATATCTACTTAAGTCATCAGTGAGGGTGAGAACATAACGATAGCCACCGCGAGCCTCAACACTCATTGGACCGCATACATCAGTATGTATTATTTCCAACAAGTTGGTTGCTCGCTCCATTGTTCCGGAGAATGGAGTCTTGGTCATTTTGCCCATAAGGCATGGTTCGCACGTGTCAAATGATTCATAATCAAGAGACTCCAAAAGTCCATCTACATGGAGTTTCTTCATGCGTTTGACACCAATGTGACCAAGGCGGCAGTGCCACAAGTATGTGGGACTATCATTATCAACCTTACATTTCTTGGCATTCACACTATGAATATGTGTGACATCACGTTCGAGATTCAATAAAAATAAACCATTGACCAGTGGGGCATGACCATAAAACATATCTCTCATATAAATAGAACAACCATTATTCTCGGATTTAAATGAGTAGCCATCTCGCATCAAACGAGATCCTGATACAATGTTCATGCTCAAAGCTGGTACTAAATAACAATTATTGAGGTTTAAAACTAATCCCGAAGGTAGATGTAGAGGTAGCGTGCCGACGGCGATCACATCGAACTTGGAACCATTCCCGATGCGCATCGTCACCTCGTCCTTCGCCAGTCTCCGCTTATTCCGCAGCTCCTGTTTTGAGTTACAAATGTGAGCAACCGCACCGGTATCAAATACCCAGGAGCTACTACGAGCACTGGTAAGGTACACATCAATAACATGTATATCATATATACCTTTGGTATTGCCGGCCTTCTTATCCGCTAAGTACTTGGGACAATTTCGCTTCCAGTGACCATTTCCCTTGCAATAAAAGCACTCAGTCTCAGGCTTGGGTCCATTCTTTGGCTTCTTCCCGGCAACTGGCTTGCCGGGGGTGGCAACTCCCTTGCCGTCCTTCTTGAAGTTCTTCTTACCCTTGCCTTTCTTGAAACTAGTGGTCTTATTCACCATCAACACTTGATGTTCCTTCTTGATTTCCACCTCCGCTGATTTCAGCATTGAATATAACTCGGGAATGGACTTCTCCATCCCTTGCATATTGTAGTTCATCACAAAGCTCTTGTAGCTAGGTGGAAGCGACTGGAGGATCCTGTCAATGACCGAATCATCTGGAAGATTAACTCCCAGCTGAGACAAGCGGTTGTGCAACCCAGACATTTTGAGTATATGCTCACTGACAGAATTGTTTTCCTCCATCTTACAACTGTAGAACTTGTCAGAGACTTCATATCTCTCGACTCGGGCATGAGCTTGGAAAACCATTTTCAGCTCTTGGAACATCTCATATGCTCCGTGCTGCTCAAAACGCTTTTGGAGCCCCGATTCTAAGCTGTAAAGCATGCCGCACTGAACCAGGGAGTAATCATCACTACGCGACTGCCAGGCGTTCATAACGTCTTGAGTTGCTGGGAAAATGGGTGCGTCACCTAGCGGTTCTTCAAGGACATATGCTTTCTTGGCAGTTATGAGGATGATCCTCAAGTTATGGACCCAGTCCGTATAGTTGCTACCATCGTCTTTCAGCTTGGTTTTCTCTAGGAACGCGTTGAAGTTGAGGGCAACATTAGCGTGGGCCATTTGATCTACAGGATATATTGTAAAGACAATTTTAGACTAAGTTCATGATAATCAAGTTCATATAATCAAATTATTTAATGAACTCCCACTCAGATAGACATCCCTCTAGTCATCCAAGTGATACATGATCCGAATCGACTAGGCCGTGTCCGATCATCACGTGAGACGGACTAGTCATCAACGGTGAACATCTCCATGTTGATCGCATCTACTATACGACTCATGTTCGACCTTTCGGTCTCTCGTGTTCCGAGGCCATGTCTGTACATGCTAGGCTCGTCAAGTCAACCTAAGTGTTTCGCATGTGTAAATCTGGCTTACACCCGTTGTATGCGAACGTTAGAATCTATCACATCCGATCATCACGTGGTGCTTCGAAACAACGAACCTTCGCAACGGTGCACAGTTAGGGGGAACACATTTCTTGAAATTTTAGTGAGGGATCATCTTATTTATGCTACCGTCGTTCTAAGCAAATAAGATGTAAACATGATAAACATCACATGCAAATCAAAAAGTGACATGATATGGCCAATATCATCTTGCGCCTTTGATCTCCATCTTCGAGGCGCGGCATGGTCACCATCGTCACCGGCATGACACCATGATCTCCATCATCATGATCTCCATCATCGTGTCTTCATGAAGTTGTCTCGCCAACTATTACTTCTACTACTATGGCTAACGGTTAGCAATAAAGTAAAGTAATTACATGGCCTTTACATCGACACGCAGGTCATACAATAAATTGAGACAACTCCTATGGCTCCTGCCGATTGTCATATTCATCGACATGCAAGTCGTGATTCCTATTACAAGAACATGATCAATCTCATACATCACATATATAATTCATCACATCCTTTTTGGCCATATCACATCACATAGCATACCCTGCAAAAACAAGTTAGACGTCCTCTAATTGTTGTTGCATGTTTTACGTGGCTGCTATGGGTTTCTAGCAAGAACGTTTCTTACCTACGCAAAAGCCACAACGGTGATATGCCAATTGCTATTTACCCTTCATAAGGACCCTCTTCATCGAATCCGATCCGACTAAAGTGGGAGAGACAGACACCCGCTAGCCACCTTATGCATCAAGTGCATGTCAGTCGGTGGAACCTGTCTCACGTAAGCATACGTGTAAGGTCGGTCCGGGCCGCTTCATCACACAATGCCGCCGAATCAAGATAGGACTAGTAACGGTAAGCAAATTGAACAAATCATCGCCCACAACTACTTATGTTCTACTCGTGCAAAGAATCTACGCATAGACCTGGCTCATGATGCCACTGTTGGGGAACGTAGTAGTAAATCAAAAAATTTCCTACGTATCACCAAGATCAATCTAGGAGAAGCTTGCAACGAGAGAGAGAGGGAGTGCATCTTCATACCCTTGAAGATCGCTAAGCGGAAGCGTTGCAAGGAACGCGGATGATGGAGTCGTACTCGCAGCGATTCAAATCGCGGAAGATCCGATCTAGCGCCGAACGGACGGCGCCTCCGCGTTCAACACACGTACAGCCCGGGGACGTCTCCTCCTTCTTGATCCAGCAAGAGGAGAGGAGAAGTTGAGGGAGGGCTCCGGCAGCACGACGGCGTGGTGGTGGAGCTTGTGGTTCTCCGACAGGGCTTCGCCAAGCACTACGGAGGAGGAGGAGGTGTTGGAGAGGGGGAGGGCTGCGCCAGGGATGAGGTGCTGCTGCCCTCCCACCCCCCCTCTATTTATAGGGTGAGGAGAGGGGGCCGCCCCCTTAGATCCATCTAAGGGGGGGCGGCAGCCAAGGGGGGGACTTGCCCCCCAAGTTTGGTGGGAGGCGCCCCCACCCCCTAGGGTTTTCAACCCTAGGCGCCTTGGGCCCCTTGGGGGGCGCACCAGCCCACCAGGGGCTGGTTCCCTCCCTTGCTCAGCCCACTTGGCCCACCGGGGCAGGTGGCCCCACCCGGTGGTCCCGGTACAATACCGATAACCCCCGAAACCATTCCGGTGACTGAAACTGGACTTCCCATATATAATTCTTCACCTCCGGACCATTCCGAAACTCCTCGTGACGTCCGGGATCTCATCCGGGACTCCGAACAACCTTCGGTAACCACATATAATTTCCCATAACAACTCTAGCGTCATCGAACCTTAAGTGTGTAGACCCTACGGGTTCAGGAACCATGCAAACATGACCGAGACATCTCTCCGGCCAATAACCAACAGCTGGATCTAGATACCCATGTTGGCTCCCACATGTTCCACGATGATCTCATCGGATGAACCACGATGTCGAGGATTCAATCAATCCCATATACAATTCCCTTTGTCCATCGGTATGTTACTTGCCCAAGATTCGATCGTCGGTATCCTTATACCTTGTTCAATCTCGTTACCGGCAAGTCTCTTTACTCGTTCCGTAACGCATGATCCCGTGGCTAACTCCTTAGTCACATTGAGCTCATTACGATGATGCATTACCGAGTGGGCCCAGAGATACCTCTCCGTCATACGGAGTGACAAATCCCAGTCTCGATTCGTGCCAACCCAACAGACACTTTTGAAGATACCTGTAGTGCATCTTTATAGTCACCCAGTTACGTTGTGACGTTTGATACACCCAAAGCATTCCTACGGTATCCGGGAGTTGCACAATCTCATGGTCTAAGGAAATGATACTTGACATTAGAAAAGCTCTAGCGAACGAACTATACGATCTTATGCTATGCTTAGGATTGGGTCTTGTCCATCACATCATTCTGTAATCCCGTTATCAACGACATCTAATGTCCATGGTCAGGAAACCATAACCATCTATTGATCAACGAGCTAGTCAACTAGAGGCTTACTAGGGACATGCTGTGATCTATGTATTCACACATGTATTACGGTTTTCGGTTAATACAATTATAGCATGAACAATAGACAATTATCATGAACAAGGAAATATAATAATAACCATTTTATTATTGCCTCTAGGGCATATTTCCAACACCTTCCACGGCATGGGCTGACAGAAGACAGCATGCTGGATCTTCAGTCATAGGTGCATCCAATAGCTCTAGTGCTCGGACTGCATCATCCGAGAGCACTTCTCCATAATCACCAACCTCGATGGTGAGGAGCTGGGCAGAGCGCTTGCACTGATGCTCGCGGGAGTACTTCTCCCCACAACGGAAACAGAGCCCGTGCTGACGCTTGTAATCGCGCAACTGACGCTCTCTGCCGATATCATCGGTGGCTGGCTTGGGTGCGGCATTTGGGCGTGGTGCGGGCGCCGCGGGCAGTGGTGGTCGACCGGGCTGCGGTGCTGTATAAGGCAGAGGAGCTGGCCTGCTTGGGGGTACATGCCGCGGACGGGCACGCTGATGTTCCAGTTCTTCTTCCTGAATTCGGGCAAAAACTGTTGCTCTTGTAATACTTGTCGGTGCTTGGATGTGCACGGCTGCACGCAGTTCATCCTTGAGGCCCAACAAAAATTGTGTGACGAAGAACTTGGGACTGAGTGTGGCATCCAAGGTGAGCAAATTGTACATATAAACCTCGAATTGTTGTCGGTACTCCACCACTCTGCCTGTCTGTCGCAACTGCAGAAGGTTGTGCATCATGGACTCAAATTCCTCTGGTCCGAACTCCTCCTCGAGTGCTCTTCTGAACATCTCCCAATTGAGAACCGGATTCTGTTGGCGAAACGCGTGGAGCCACAGCGCGGCGTGTCCTTCCACATAGAGTGCTGTCGTGGCTACCCAACTGTGTTGTGGCACTCGGTACAGCTCAAAATACGCCAGACAACGATCGAGCCAGACACGCGGACACTCGCCGTCGAAGCGGGGGAAATTGTGTTTTGGCGGCTTGGTGAAGGAATCCTCTCGAGGTTGTTGCTGGTGATGGCGGTCGGTTTGCCACTGGTGCTGATCGGGGCAGTTGAGGAGTGGTGGCCCGTCGTTCGCCAACCGCGCGAACTGCTGATTGCCGGCCAACGCTTGTGGAATAGGCAGTGCGCTCGGGGGAGGTGCGGTATGCGGGGCTGGTGGAGGTGGAGGGGGCACGTGCTGCTGGGGCCCTTCCTTGGTCGTCGGCGCGTGGAGCGCTGCCGCAGATGGGTTGTGGACGGCCGAACTTGGGGAAGGAGATGTCGAGGCCGAGGGAGAGGTAATCTTGCGGACGTCGTCCACATCGGCCTGGGTGAGGCCAATCTGCTTCGAGAGACTCATTAATTCATGGGAGACTTGGCTGTTGAAGGTGGCCTGCACCTCGGCGCGCTTCCCCGCCTCCGCCTTCTCCTCGTTGAAGCGCTCGAGCAGCTCCTCCATGAGGGCCGTGAGGTTGGACGTCTGGTTCTCCATGGCGGCCATGAGGTGCCGCGTCTGCGCAGAAGCCTTGGATGGCGCCGTTGCTCCCGCTCCGAGTAAATCGAACCCTGCACAGGATTTCGTGCGAATTCACCGAAGCGAATCCGCACCTGATGCAGTGGATGTTACCGATTTACCAAGAGGATATGGGGCGGCGGCGCGGATCGGCAGCGGAGGAGAAAAATTAGTGGCCTCTGATACCAATTGTGACGACCCAAACCCTAGGAAAGGGGATCGGCCGCACAGGAGGAAGGATCGGGATGAGGAGAGGAGCAAGAGGGGAGAGGTAGACGAAGTAGGTGAGAATGATTTCAGAGATATCTCATTTCCTGCCTCTCTGTTCAGCCCGACAGGGTTAAGTACAGCACGCTAGTTCCTAGGCCACATGCGGCCCAACACAACCCAGGCCTACGGCCCACTTGCTCTCTCCTACTACTTGTCCACCGATACCTCTGTATCAGGTGTGACACGGAGGCGCCACCGGCGCAGGCCGCTGCGGCGCTCACCGGCGAGGCCACCGACGCAAGCCACTGAGCCGAGCAGAGCAGCGGGGAGATCTCGCGGAACGGAAAGCGGGCGACAGGGAGATCTCCGGCACTCCTCCTCCTTTCTGCGTCCTCGGTGACGCTCTTGGGACCTAGCCGGCCTGGAGCACGACGGGATGCCGGGCCGCGGCCGCGTGCTGGCCGCCGGAGCAGTCCGTCCGTCCGGTGGCGACGGCGGCGCGGGGCCATGGCGCGAGAGGGAGGAGGGGCAGTCGTGGTGCTCGCAGCGGCGGAAGGAGCACCTCCACGACCTCGCCCACCTCGCCGGAGAAGTCGAGCGGGAGCAGTCCTTCCGGCGGCAGACGTCGCGAGAGGGCCCTGGCCATTTTCTGTCAGCCCTCGTCAGCGGAGCACGGCAGCCCTCGTCAGCGGAGCACGGCAGCAAGCAGCGGGCGGCTCGGGCCGGAGCGCAGCGGAGCACAGCAGCAAGCAGTGGCCGGCTTGGGCCGGCGCGCAGCGAGCACAGCAGCAAGCGGCGGGCGGCTCGGCATGCAGCAAGCAGCGGGCGTCTACTAGAGCGGCAGCGACACAGCAGCGAGCAGGAGGGCAGCACGGGGTGTTCCGCGTTGGGTGCATCCAGTATCCGGGCTTGTCCGCTGCACATCCGTTAGGCGACAGATAATCCAAACGGACAAAAAGCGGACGAAATCCATGCCCGTTTGGGTCACTGCGTTGGAGTTGCTCTAAGTGATGAATGCTGAAAACAGGAACAAGAAACAGTACAGTAGTACTTTGCTGGCCAATTGTTCAGAAAGTTGACATTCAATTTGGCTCATGTGGGTCGGTGGCAGCTGTTTCACCTGGGCGTCGTTAATCTTCTGGCAGTGGTCACGACGGAAGAGGAACACACGCTTGGCATCAAGATCGTCCCTGACCGATACGTGGCCATAAACGGCGAATGGTTACAGAACCGAGGAGTTAACCAGCTTGACGGCGAGCACGTTCAAGGAAGAATAGAGCTCCGGTCCGCCGATTCCGTTGTGCAGGTTCCGCATAGGCGACTTGGTAACTTTCTTATGGCCGCGATTTGGAGGCTCGAAGCTTTTGAGACTCTCGAGATACTTGAGGTGAAGTCCTCGTGTTTCGCCATGACCTTCTCTATCCCCCACTCGCCCTCTGCTCCCTCGCCTCCGCATCAACAGGATCTTCCTCATCTTCTGTGTAAGATCCGAAAAGGAACTCATCCTCTTCCAACGCCACCCCGCCGCCGCCGTAACCTAGGACCAGTCCAACTCTCGGGGGCCCTTTGGGTCAAGCATTTTTCCAAGCACGAGTCCACACCGCGGCTTTTTCCGAGTTCCTGCATGGGCCGGGACGGGCCGCCTTAATGTCGAGCCGTGGTTTTTTTTCATACAAAATAATTATGTTTTTCTTTTAGAAGATCAGGTTCCATTTACTCGGAAGATGTGTTTCATGCAATTGACGCCACTTGTGGTCTTGTGAAAGAAAAAGAAAAACAGCACTTCCACAACAGGCAAAGATTTACATTTCGTGGAAACAAGAATTTGCTTCTGGAAAAAGCACAATTATACTTTTCGAAAGGGGGATAAATTGTGCTTCCACTAGAGCACAGATTTGCTTCTCGTGGAAACACAAAAAAAATTCCCGTGGAAGCACAGCATAGCTTCTCAGAAGGGAAAAAATTGTGCTTTTACAATAACATAGATTTGCTTGTCGTGGAAGCATAAGAAAATGCTCTCACGAGAAAAAAAAGGAAAAAAAAACAGCAACCATGCTTTTGGGCCGCAGTTTTTTTTTCGATTTTTTGGTTTTACCGAGTTTTTTTGTTTTTAAGTTTTTAGTTTTGAAAAAATTTCATGAAAAAAGTTCATCCAAAACTATTATCTAGTTTTAAAGATCTCGACGCGAGAAATCCAACGGTAAAAATGGATCGAGTTTTGGACATATAGGTCAAGTGATTAAATATTTTGAATAAACGAATCTAAAAAAATGGAAAACAGCCAGGTTGTGACAAGTGGTGCATGTAGTGCTCCACTGCTCAGCGCATGAGAAGGTGAGGGTAACCCTTAACTAGTGATTTCTATTGGACGCCTGTTGCATCCGGTAATATCGCAACGCACAAGGCCAACCCGACTAGGCCGGCTCATTTTGTAGGCGTTGTAGTAGCCTGAGATTTTATTGTAGCACATGATTCAAAACATATTTTTATTTTAAAAAGTTAAGATATTTTATAGTACGAAAAGTTTCAACGTTTGTGAATGTGTTTTTTGGAAATTTTGAACATTTTTTGGAATTTCAATTTTTTTAGAAAAAACAAACAAAATTTTGAAATTTCAAACTTTTTTGAAAAACATGAACAATTTTTAAATTATCTCAAAATTTGTATTTTAAATATAGTTATGTGGTTGGTGGAGATTTTCGAGATCATCGACGAGGTTGTCTTGGGGATTCTTGTTGTGGCGGCAATCATGATGTTCATCCTCTACATGGGCTTCAAGCTCGCGGCTATTGTCACCTACGACAATGGGCACCCGAAGGCGGCCAAGCGTTATGATACCCGTGCCGCCTGGTGCTGGGAGATGATCGACACGGTTTTCTGCGACTCGGCTAGAAGCGTGCAGCTAGTGACGGAGTGAAATTATCCGAGCAACTCACAAATGGAGTCCTGAACTAGCAGCTCAAGGGGGGTAAGGGGGGCCATTGCCCCCTCCCCCCCCCCCCCTCCATACTCTACAAAAACTCTTAAGTGTACCCCTAATTGTTAATCTTTAAAAGGTTAAGATGTTTTAAAATACAAAAGTTTCAACATTTGTGAACAAATTACAGAAAACAAACAAAATTTCAAATTTCAAATATTTTTTGAAAAACATGAACAATTTTAAAATTATCTGAAATTTTCTATTTTAAACATAGTCATGTGGTTGCAGGAGATTTTCGAGATCATCGATGAGGTTGTCTTGGGGGTTCTTGTGGCGGCAGCGGTTGTGATGTTGATCCTCAATTCGGCTTCAAGCTCGCGGCTTTCATAGTGCAGGCGACGCGCTACGGCAACGCGGTCGGGCGGTACGATGCCCGTGCCGCCTGGTGCCGGGAGATGATTGACGTGGTTCTTCTGCGACTCGGGTGGAAGCGCGCAGCCAATGATGATAGAGCAAAATTATTTGAGCAGCTTGCAAATAGTGTCCTGAACTAGCAACTCAAGGGGGCAATGCCCCCCCCCCCCCCCCCCCCCCCCCCCCAACGAAAACTTTTTAGTGTACCCCTAATTATTAAGCTTGAATATCAAATATTTCTCTGATTTCATGCATAACTTATCTTCTTCGCCCACTCAAAAATTTACGGGCACTGCAGCGCAAGATTTTACTATCACGCTTTCAAAACATGACTTTTAATAAAGAAAAATAGACATTTTTTAGAACATGATTATTTCCAAAGTTTTTGAAGAAAAAAATAGATAACCTGAATGAATGTTTGAAAAACTTTGAACAACTTTAGAAATTTTGATAAAGAACAAATTATAAAATTCTGAACATTTTTTGAAAAACATGAATTTCATTTTAAATTTCTAACATATTTTGAAAAATGCGAGATTTTTCTTAAACCGCGATTTTTGTTTTCACGAGAAAAAAGGTAAAAAAATGCTTTCACAAGACAAAAAAGGTAAAAACAAAAACCACAAACGTGCATTCAGGCAGCAGTTTTTCCTTTCTTGTTTTGCTATTTGTTTTTTCGATTTTTGTTTTTACCGGAGTTTGTTTTTTGGGGGGTTTTCAGTTTTTTCATGAAAAAAGCTTGTCCATGCCTATTAACACTGGATTGTGCGATTGTGTTAGAACCACTAGCTCTAGCTCTCACCCGGGACTCTCTCTAGCTCTCACCCGACCGGCACGGCACCAGATTACTCCACTCCAGGACCGTCTGATTGATACTGTGTTAGTGGAGGTCCGGCGCCGCCTTAGCACCTTTACCGCCCCTGTACTAGTTGCTCTCCCCTTTTTTCCTGATCTCTCTCTCTCTCTCTTCTTTTCAACGAATTAATTCCTTTTCCATCCTTCCGACAAAGGAAAATTCCTTTTTTGTACGCACAAATAGCAAAATCTTGTAACCAAGTCCCTAACATTTTGCAGAAAGCACCCTAATCTTTTTGTTTCCTTACAAACAAGACCAAACTTTTGACAAGTCGGACAAAATTTCGACGGAAATTTCGGCAGCATAACGCTTTGTGAAGAATCGCAACATGCATAGCGGTGCGGCCCTACAATCGCCCCACGACCATGCCTTCTATTATGTGGATCTTTCCTATGGAATTATTACTAGCTATATTATTTCAAAAGGAATTGTGGTGTGCAGCACAACTTAGCTATGGCAGTGTTCTTTGTATAACTCAGTAATTGAGTAAAATGTGTTGCTGCTGATTTTGGTGCTGGTGCTTGGAGTGACTCTGAGACCCTGTTTACCGTGACATCATTTTTCAAGACAGTGTTTGGGGGTTCTAAAATAAGTATGCTACACAATTTTGGTTTGCAGGGTTCAAACTAGCTAGTCTCTTGTGTTTGTTTGGAACTGCAACCAAGTTCAAGCTGGGTGTTTGATTTTCACAAGTAGACAAGTACTTACTAGCCAAATGTTTGTTGTAGACTCAAATTATAACGCCTACGCTAATCATTTTAATTTTAGAATTGATGCAACAAAGTTGAATGGGTACGAGCATTAGGTCTGATGGCTGCTGCATGCACTTTGAGATATAGTAGTACATTTGGTTTGAAAAAATTCAGACATTGGGTGTTGGTGTTGATGCTTGGGTTTCAGACTACTCTTCTCTTTTGTGTTTGTTTTTCCTTCCCTACCGCAGAGCAGAAGAGGTCATTTGTTAACCAGGCATTTGTTCAGATGACTCTTATCTTTTCTGTTTGTTTTTCCTGCCCTGCACCAGAGTCAGATGAGGTCATTCGTTAACCAGGCATTTGTTCAGACCACTCTTCTCTTTTGTGTGTTGTGTTTCCTGCCCTGCACCAGAGTCAGATGAGGTCATTTGTTAACCAGGCATTTGTTCAGACCACTCTTCTCTTTTGTTAGGAAAACCATTTGTTCCCCTTGATTATTGAACATGATCAAGCTGACGTCATTCGCTAATTTCTATCGCTACTCGAGTACCGCCACTCTTATGGCACATTTCTCAGGACGAGGTTTCAGAACTAAATGAACCCAACATATTTGGTTTGCAACTTTCTTCTTCCCTTGTATATTAGTATCTACCTATTGAGCTGCATGCAACAAAGCTGGCATCCTTCTAAATTGGTAGTGACAACTTGTTAGTGGGAAATTAACAGTGTAGATTGTTATGTCGTATGGCTCAGACTTCCTTTTCGCTATTGTGGTGGAAACAATGGTGAGATGGGATTTTGGTACTAATGAATGGATGACTGGAGGATGCTTTGGTTTCCAAGACAGATTATATTTTGGAAAGAATTGCAGCAAAATATACTAACCTAGTCTTTTCTTGTCACTTTTACTACTAGTATACTTGTCTTACAAAACTCATAGTCTTTTCTGGTTGCACTGCTACAACTTGCCTTCGACTGAGATATTACTAGCACTAACCTAGTAGCTGCTAACATTTTCCCCTTACAACAAATGTATAGCTAAACAAGCACCTAATCAATAATCCTCAACAGAAACATACCTGCATCCATATCCCGCTAGCTAGCTAGCTTAGCTGTTGTCCGGCGACTTCATCTCTGCCTGCATGCCCCCCGGTAAGAGTTTTGCCATGGCGGCTCCAGCCGACGGCGTCAGCGGGAGAAAGAAGGTTCGAGGGAGGAAGAAGGACGGGCGCCGCCGCCACCTGCGCGGGGGGCAAATAAGTGAACATTTTGTAAAACATGGTTTTTTTAAGTTTGTGAACTTTTTTATAACTCGGACAACTTTTTGCAAAAATTGAACAATTTTAGAAATTCGGAACATTTTTTAAGAAAACGATTTTTTTTAATTTCTGAACATTCTTTTTAAAAAGCAATTTTTTTAGAAATTCCAAAGATTTTATGAAACTCAGAACATTTTTTTGACCGGTTAACATAAAAAAATTCGAACATATTTTGGAGAGCGAACATTTAAACAAATTTTCAGACGCAAACATTTTTTGTATTTTTAAAATTTCTTGGAAAATGACAATATTGTTTGACTTTCCAAAGAGTTATTGAAAGAACGGACTTTTTTGGAAAATCCAAATATTTTTTTGAATTTGTGAACAAATTTTATTAATTTTTACAAATTTCCAAACAATAACTTGAACATTTTTTAAATTTATGAATTTGTGTAAAGAGAGAAGAAAAAACAAAAACAGAAAAAACCAAAAAGAACTAGTAAATGAAAAAAAACTGGTTCAAGAACCATCTTGAAGGTTCTCTAAACCGGTAAAATCATGGGCTGGAACCTTCTCAAAACTGGAACGAAAAGGGCTTTGCCTACCGCTAAAATGGCCCAGCCCAATTGCTCACTCTGTTTTGGCGACTGTTTGCCACAAGGTGCGGCAAATAAGGAATCCAGTATTAATGCGCGTCGTATAAGGAGACTCGCCGCCACCAGCCGAACTTTAATCACAAACAATGTTTCTTAATCATCATCCCAAAAACTTGGAATAATGTCATGATTGACACCGTTCTTAAGCGACGCGTCGGCGGCTCGTTCTGGCGGCGGCAATGATCGTTCGGTGCTTGTTAAATTTTTATTATGTTTAAGGTGCTTTATACTTCCAGTGCATCTTTATAGTAGATCTGATCCTTTTCGGAAAAAAAAGGCTGCCACCCCTTTAACACCTTGTTTGCGAATTCTGTAGAATTTGGAAACCTTCGCTATAGATTTGATTTCCATGCTCTTCATTTTGTTCCAAAAAACATGGGTGCAGCCGTGCAAGAATGAACCAGCAACAGGGTTACAATTATCCCTTCACAAGAAAGAACGGAGATCCCAATACAAGAACAACTGCCAGCAAAGCAACCGAGTAATAGATAAGTGTACCTGATGAAGTACACGAGAACGTGGCGGCCTCGCAGCACGTGGCGGTGCCCCTCGGACCCTCAGCCATGACTGACCAACCCGAGCTCCGCCGGAGGAGGAGCCGATGCCTCGCCGGCAAAAGACGTGGCAGAAGCACAAGGCAGCTACGGCGCGCGAGAACTGAACAAGGAGCACCAAAGCACGCAGGTTTGATTTCCTGACAGACGGGAACCCTAGGGCGCCGTAGCGCAGATGATCAAAGTGAGAAGTAAAGCGTGGCAAATCATCTAATCCACCCGTAGCGGGGCGCCAGTCGACTCAGCGGAAGGAGATGAGCTTAGAGCATCTCCAACAGACGCGCTTAGGGGTGAAACCGGATCGGATTCGGACGGATAATCCTTATACCATATCCTATTTCATATTTATTTTCGGATTCGGAAGCGGAACGGATGCGGATTCGAATACCGGATTATGCGGATTCGAATAGCGGATTATGCGGATTCGGACACGGTACGGTAACAGAACGACGTCGGATCGGAAACGGTCATTTACCATATTCATATACGAGGAAGATATAAATGCTTCAAACTAAAAGTAAACATAAACAATGAGCAAATTTTAATACTTATACACGTTAAGAACACATAAAGCACTAGATGGTATTAAAATAAGCCAAATAAATCACTAATAAACATATGTCTCGTCTCATAAGTAAAGATAACATTCATGTATTGCTATTTAATACTTACGAATTCACCCATAAATCGGATTCGGAAATTAAAAGGTCGGATTATCCGGCAAGAAAAAACGGATTATCCTAATGCATCGTATATTAGCAATACCATATCCTATCAATCGGACTCGGATTCGGATCGGATTGTTGTCGGATGTGAAAAATCTCTTAACGTATCCTATAAAAACGGATTCGGACGGAAATTATCCTTACCACTTTCACCCTGAGACGCGCTAGATAAGCCGCGCGCTGGAAAAAACAGCTATATAGCGCGCGCGACCAAAACTAGCGCTCCAGCAGCCGCACTAAAATCCCACGCACGGTAAACAAGGTTCAGCGTGCTGGGAAAATGGATTCTCGCGCTGCGTATTTGGTGCACCCGCTCGCTGCAAAATCTAGGCTGCTGCAGGTGGGGCCGCGCGGATTGGGCGGGGCGCAGGGCCGGTCCTGACATTTTGAGGGCCTGGGGCGAAACTAAAATTAGGGGCCCTTTAATATAATGATGACATAATAGCCAATATGCTAATATATTACCAAAAACATTTCAAATGCATCAATATTACATTGAACAATTTATACATATTACCTTAAAATCATAACATTTTGAGATGCATCATTACTAATATTTTTTTCTCAATGGATAAAATTGCAGGATGTATACTTTATATATTAGATGAACATGCCCAAATTTAAAGAAACAAGTGGTAATTCAAAACTACTAAAAAGCTACAAAAGTAGTCAATCAACAAAATATAGTTTAACCATTCGACATGAGTGATGAGCTATCTAAAAAAAAATCTTACTGAATATAAAGGCGAACTCGCAAGATGCAAATGCACCATGCTAAATAATATATATCACTCAACAGTGTCAGTTCAGTCAACAATCATTGTCTTGTCACAATAAAAAAGATGCAATACCAATGTCATCTATGAATTTATGTATATCATCAACGCACTTATAGGCTATTAGGCTAACCTTCTCTGCCACTCATAACGTGGCCGCGCGGACAGCAGAAGACTGTGGACTGCCACCGGGCGTCCCTGTGCCCTCATGGATCCTGTTCGCCCAGCCTGTTCCTGGCGGCCGCTGTGGCTGCATCCGCTGCAAGGAGGTGAACTGATGGCGATGCGACCAGGCAAGGCGACGGCGTCGTAAGTAGATGAAGTGATTAGGCAAAATAGCAATTAGACCGTCCCGCGCCGGGTGCCAGATCCGTGCAATTCATCGGCGCGAGCGTCGTGCATGATTGACGGCCAGTGATGCTTCTCTCTAGATAGGAGTCCTCGTTGGGCGCTTAGCGATCTAGCAGTGCTACTTGGGCCAGGCCACGAACGGCAGAACATGCAACATCGTTTTTTTTACATTATAACTGCAGGCTTGATTTAGAGACTTACCCGGGGGCCTCTTCCGTCTCGGGGGCCCGGGGCGCCCCTCCCCCCCGGCGGTTGCGCATCGTGTTTTTGTGCGTCTGACAAATCTTTTCGTCGCTCCCGCGCGTAAAAAGAAACTATTTTGCCGCTGCAAAAAAAATTTAGCGTGCCGTGAAACCGTGCATCTGTTGGAGATGCTCTTAAAGCCGGCGTCAGCAACGAGAAGTAGGCCGCTACGCAGGGTGTGGTTCGTGGCGGCGGTCATGCTCAAAGTCTTTTCTCCCTCGGACCTCGGTGGTCCGGTTTCCACGCAGACGAGGTAGATCACATTCTTCACATGCATGCATAATTCACATATCAGATTCCGGACATCCCAGGCTCCGGAAAGAGACAAAGCTCGCAAGATTCAGTCACATGGTTCCAGAACTGCTCCCGAGCGAATATCATGTCTGTTCCATAGGTTCCTCCAGATGGCATCTTAATTCGCTGGCGTGATGTAAACCATGGGCAATTAAGTAGTAGTGCGAAGAGTACAATGAGAAACCATACAAATCATACACTGAGGAAGAAACGAGGCATCTTCTCTGGGAAGATCCTCCAGTCACCGTAACCATAGAATTTAATCTGATCTCAGCCAAAATGCTAGTAATAAACAACACTATTTATAGCAGACATCCACGAGTACGTATCCTCTGTCCCGGCTCACAGTCACACTCATACACACGCACGCTCGAGGCTTGCCCCGATCGATGGCCAAGGTCGCGCCGTTTCTCCTCCAACATGCGACGCCACTGCCCAGCCTCAAGCTCCATACTCCTCCGAGAAGCACCTCACTTCATGCCAGGCATTCCTGGCCCGGCCTCGTACGCTGCGCCGTGACGGCTCCGACGAGCACCACCACCACCGTGTTACACGACGAGGAGCCCTTCAGCCTCGAGCAGTACATGGCGTCCAAGGCGGCGACCGTGAACGAAGCGCTCGACCGCGCTCTGCCGCCCGGGCACCCCGAGCGCCTCCTGGAGTCCATGCGCTACTCGCTCCTCGCGGGCGGCAAGCGGGTGCGCCCCATGCTCGCGCTCGCCGCGTGCGAGCTGGTGGGCCGCGACGAGGCCGCCGCCGAGCCCGTCGCCTGCGCCGTCGAGATGGTCCACGCCATGTCGCTCGTCCACGACGACCTCCCCTGCATGGACGACGACGACCTCCGGCGCGGCAGCCCCACCAACCACGTCGCCTTCGGCGTCAGCACCGCGCTGCTCGCGGGGGACGCGCTCCTGGCGCTCGCGTTCGAGCACCTCGCCCGGGGCTGCGCGGAGCGCGGCGTGCCGGCCGACCGTGCGCTCCGCGCCGTGGCGGAGCTCGCGGGCGCCGTGGGCGCGGGCGGGCTCGCGGCGGGGCAGGTCGTGGACCTCGCCAGCGAGGGCGCCGACGTCGGCCTCGCCACGCTGGAGTACATCCACGTGCACAAGACGGCGCGGCTCCTGGAGGCCGCGGCGGTGTGCGGCGCCATCGTCGCCGGAGGAGACGAGGAGGAGGTCGAGGGCATCCGGCGGTACGCGCGTTACATCGGCCTGCTGTTCCAGGTGGTGGACGACGTGCTGGACGTGACGCGCACGTCCGAGCAGCTGGGGAAGACGGCGGGGAAGGACGTGGCGACCGACAAGGCAACGTACCCGAAGCTGATGGGCGTGGACGGGGCGCGCGCGTACGCCGCCGAGCTTGTGGCGAGCGCCGAGGCAGAACTAGACCGCTTCGACGCTACCCGTACAGAACCTCTGCGTCACCTCGCGCGCTTCATTGCGTACCGGCAGCACTGATTAATTAGTGCAAGATTATCACAATTTGGTTGTAAAAAAAAGCTTGTGCCACTGTCCAGTTTTCTTTGAACACAGCACTATCGAAATTGCTCACATACACAAGTATACACTCATCCCTATGAACGCACGCACACACTCACACCCTACCCGTATGAGCACCTTCGAAAGACTGAGTCGGCACTTCAACGCTCACCCATATGAATGCATGCACTCACGGTCTCACACCCTACCCCTATGAGTACCTCCGAGAGACCGAACCGGCACTTCAATACTCACCCATATGAATGCACACACTCACACCATACCCCTATGAGCACCTCCGAGAGACTGATCCGGCACTTCATCTTGAGATTGAAGTTGTCACAGACGCCTTCATAATCAACGAATGTCTCCTCCCACTGTACGCACATCACCAGAAGGACTGAAATAAATCTAGAAAAATACGAACACCGATGTCGAGTCTAGTCTGAAACATGAAGTATGTCATTAAGTTTGACCAAATCTTTAACTCACTAAGGGCCTGTTTGGATCGATGCCCTACCAAAAAGTTGGACTTGGCCTGTCCAGCGCGAGCGTTTGGATAATTGGATGGCCACCAAATAATTGGTGCGCACAATAACTTTGCTAGTTCAGTTTCACGCTAATGTTTTGGCTAGATGCAAGCGGCGAAATCGGTCACCGATTAATTTTTGCGCCCGCAGTTGGCAGGGTCAACACAGGCGTAATCCAAATAGCCTCTAAGCTCTCTAGGATTGGAGTTCCCAGGGTCGATTGAGAGTGCACGCCTCCTTCGACAAGAAAAGGCTAGGCTTCCTCTGTCTCTCGCCAGCTTCGCCGCCGGTCTGCCTCGTTAGGGCCATGACGACACGGTGGATCCCGGCTGAGGGCTCCGTCTTTAGATGTTTCTTTAAATTTTTTTTTAGGTTTATGCCCTGTTCAGGAAGACGTGACGGCTTTGGCTCCATGGAGATGGAATAAGGTTCTCCCCGCATAGTCCGCGTCCCGTGGTGCATCTAGCATCGTCGTTGTGCGTGTGAAGGTGTTCGGCTCGCTTCAGTGATGATAGTCGTCGCTAGGTGGCCTATGAATCTAGATGTAAATTTTAGGACCCCGGTAACACCGAACGGTCGGTCTGGGAGCTCCCTAGGCCGAACGATTGGTTTGCTATCGGAGGGTGCATCGACCGAACGACCTCGTTCGGTGCGAGATGCAGTCCAATGCGAACGCCCTCCCCAGGGCCTACGGGCCTTTTGCCGAGAAATAAAAACAAAAAATAAAGCCCAGTTTAAGCAATCACTAAAAAAGCCTAGTTTTTCTGCGACTAATAAAGCCTGGTATTTGCCATGCTATGAAAAAACATTGCCATGCTATGAAAAAAAAGGAAAAATAAATTTAACGTATCAAGGAATGAAAACAAACACTATCATATTGATTAGTAAAAAATGCCATGGTTCAAACAAAACAAATTCCAAAATGCAATGTAAAAATTGCCATGAAAAATAATAAAGTATAATGGACATGGCAAAGTATAATGGACATGTATGTAAAAGTAAATTTGCGATGGAAATATTGGTAATTTTTCCATGGCAAAATAAATTTAAAATTTCAATGCCAAATAAAAAGTAAAAAATTGCCATGGCAATAAAATTTAAATATTTGCCATTGCGATTCATGTAAATTTGCCATGGCGAAAAAAATAAAAAATTGCCATGGCAATCAAAGTTAAAATTTCCATGGCAATAAAAATTAAAAATTGCCATGGCGATTTAGGTAAATTTGCCATGTCCATTAAGATAAATTTGCCATGCAAAAATAAAAGGTTAATTTTATTGCCATGATATTTTACTATATACATGAAGACACAAAAAAATGTGGATTGAAATTGCCATGGCAAATAAAAAGTAAAATTTGACATGGCAAGTGAAAATGTAAATTTGTCATGAGCAAAAAGTAAAACTAAAAAAGTTGCCATGTATGAAAAAAAAGTAAATTGGCCATGCATGTAAAAGTAAAATTGCCATGGCAAAATAGAAAAGGTTAACTTGGCATGGTACTGCAAAAAGGAAAATTTGCCATTGGCAAAAGAAAGGTAAAATTGCCCTGGCAAAAAAAGGGGTGAAAAATTGCCGTAGTTATAAAGAAAACCTTTTCATGGATATAAAACTAAATTTTCCATGGCTATAAAGTAAAAATTTCCATGGCTATAAAACTAAACTTGCCATGTTGCAAAAATAAAAAAAATTGCCATGGTGATTGAATTAAAATTGCCATGGTCCATAAATTAAGTTTGCCATGTCCATATGTTTTTTTTTTCAATATTTTGCTAGGATGGTTTGACATGGTATTCCAATTAAAGTTGCCATGTTTTTTAATGGAGAAAATTGCCGAATATGTAAATTAACACAACAATTGTGGACCAAAAATGCCATGGCAAAATGGATATGTAAATTTTGCCATGGTGTTTTAATTAAAAAAAGGCATCAAAATCGTATGATGCCATGGTCTATGGAAATTCGTATCAAAATCATTTAAATTTTTTGCCATGGCAACTATTTACGAAAACAAAAGATGGTAGGTATTCAATGTATGTAAAATTGCCATGTCAAATTGATGATAATTTTCCATTGCAAATGATGTTGCCCCTGGTTAGTTGAGCAGAAAATCAGTTAGTTGCCATGTAAAGCACTTAGAAAAGCATGCTACCCGTCGTTAGGATCTAAAAATTGCCATGATGATATAATCAGTATACGTTTGTTGCCATGCTGCCATGATTAAAACCTGAAAAAACATGCTCACAGGGGTTGTTGGGGGTTGACATCGGGTCAATGGCATGGCGGTGGACTAGTGTACGCCGCCCAGATGAGAAGATGGCCATTGGGATCCACCGGAGGCCAGCGGGCGTGGGATCCGGCGCGTGAGAAGAAGAGCCATGGCCACTGGCAGCTCCTCCATAGCGGCCAGCTCCCTCAGCGACCGCCCACAATGCCGGGAGCGCCCACCCCTCGCCCCGCCACTGGCAGCTCGGCAGTCTCCATGGCACCCTCCCTCGGGTGCGGCGGCTCAGCAACCTCCATGGCGGCTGGCTACATAGGCGACTGCTCTGCCGCTGGGAGCGTCCAACCCCGAGCCCGGCGGAGGGCTTGGTCGGATGCTAGGCAGGCGGAGGCGTGGGCGCCGGATCCGGTCGGAGATGCGCGGCGCCGGCGGGGGAGAAACCCGTTGGACGCGGCGGGGGAGGGGTCCACCGTCCGCCGGACGTGGTGGGAGTTGGACGACGCCAAGCCCATGTCTGCCGCGGCCGCCCTCCCCGCCGTCGGGAGCTCCACACCGCCAGCGCCCGTCACCGGAGCCGCCGCTTTGAGAGAGAAAAATGGGGGATCGGGAGGAAGCACGGGGGGAAGCAGAGATAGCGAGTGTGGCAGGGGAATGGTTCGGGCTGAGGTTGGACTGCACCGAACACTTCGAACATGTGACGTCGCGCTGCACCCGCACCAAGATTCGTGAAAACAATCCGACGGTGCATGCAGCGTTCGAGGCGAGATGCAAAAACGTGGCACGTTCGGGACTTATTGATTCCGAAATTTTAGCTTTTAAAAAATAATGATTTTCGTCAACATACATGATTTTGATCCGGACATGGGTGACTGGTGGGCCCATTTGGTCTTTTTTGAACACCGCATCGCCCCATTTGGTTGGAGGCTTAGGGAGTGTAGATGGTTTACACCGCATCGGCCCACATGCTTGGCACCTGTGTCGCTCATTAGCAGCGTGGTGGTTTTATGTTGGTCACGCATGGCTTTGACCGCTAGGTGAAGAGGAGAAAAGTTGGGGTGGGCGCTGCTGCTTCCATCACCTGCGCCCCTCATTGTGTCTCGACGGTGCTTCTGTGCAGCGGTGGCCTCTGCGCGTCATGCCACAGGGGTTGGGTGGTTCCATGGGGCTTTGGGCTGGCCGGCTGCACACTACTGTAGTTTTCTTCGCCTCGGAGGGTGCTTTCGATGCAATCCACGCTTCGTCCGCTTTGTTCCTTGCCTGTCTGCCGCTGTCATGGAAAGCACAACAGGTGAATAAGCAGGAATATGTGCCTTCCTCTCGAAAGTGCTGTTTTGCACCCGAGCTCACATAGCTCGCGTGAACAGTAAAATTAGGAAAAAAATTAAGAAAAAACAAAAAATAATTTTTTTTACACGAAACATTGATGTTTTTTCAACATGCGTGAAAAATTTCGCTACAAAATCACATTCGTGTAGGTGTGGGCAAAAAACAAAATTGATGCTTCAAAAAGACTGCTATTTGGAGCATCGAATTTTTTTTTGCATTCACCTACGCGAATGTGATTTCATAGCGAAATTTTGCACACATGTTGAAAAAACATCAATGTTTCTTGCAAAAAAATCAGATTTTTTGAATCTTTTTAATATTTTTTTAGATTTTACTGTTCACCCAATCTCATGTGAGCTCGGGTGCAGAACAGCTGTGTCCCCTTCCTCTCTACTACTCTCCAATTCGTTGCTTCTTCCCTCAATTCTTTCCGGCCTCCTGGTGCACCAATCTGTCCATTGAACTATTTGCCCTCTTTCTTATGACTTTGATTATTTTCTAATCTCCTATGCTCGGTTAACTGGCAAACTGTGGAGTGGCGATCTGCAAACATGAATATACTAAAACATTAAGGGCCTCTTTGATTCGTAGGATTTTGAAAACGTAGGAACAGGAAAAGTATAGGATTGGACTGGCATGCCCACTTGAATCCTATAGGATTAGCAATGAGTGTTTGATGGCACAGGAAAATCAAAGGAATTGTAAAAAGAGGTTGGAGTGGATGTTAGATTTCCTATGAAATATAGCACAAAAGAATCCATGAAAAAAATTCTTATGGGATTCAATCCTATGAATCAAAGGACCAACATAGGAAAAAATCCTAAGGATTTCAAACCTCCAGAAATGCTATAAAATTCCTTTGAATCAAAGGAGCCCTAAGCTCCCTAGGATTGGAGGCCTCACAATCAATTGAGGTCTTCAATTAGGATTTGGTCACCCAATTTTGACTGGGTCAACAATTTCTCAGAACTCTCTCATTTAATATTTTATACTCCCTTCGTTCCAAAATATAGTGCATCCTTGTTTTCCGTGCTTCAACTTTGACCATAAATTTAACTAATGAGACCGACTGCGGCGGGAGCAAAAAATATATATTTGAAAACTTCTTTTGAATTCGAATTCACTGGTATAATTTTTTCTCCCGCCGCAGTTGGTCTCGTTGGTTAAATTTATGGTCAAAGTTGAACCTCAAAAAGCGTGGGCGCGCTATATTTTGGAACGGAGGGAGTACAATACATCATGCTTTCTAATTTTTAAATCTTCACAATTAATTAAGGCTACAATTTAGAATTGGATCACCTGATTTTGACTGGGTCAACAATATCTCAAGGCGCTCTCCCATTTAATTATTTTAGTTATCTATGTTCTCTAATTTAAAGCTCTTACATTCGGTTGAGGTACTCAATTTTGGATTTGATTTACGATTTTGATCGGGCCAACGATTTTTCAAATCAATCAGCAGCAACCGGCTTATAAAAACATATCAACCCCTCGCAGACTCCCATCACCTAGAAAAAAACGCCACCATGATAGCACGAATACAATACATCCAACCACTGATGAAAAAATATCCCCACATAAATATGGGTTGATTAGCGGATAGCACAGAATCACACCGTGAAAGGCCCACCAAATAACCGCATTATAAATAACATAAAACACACTCCATCATCTCCCCCACTGGTCAAACTAAATATTCCATCAGTTTCAAACTACAAGGGTTATTAGTATTTTGAAAAGTCAAATTTCTTTAACTTTGACCAAGTTCAGAGCCAAAAATATCGACATCCACAGTATTAAAAAAAATGAAAATTCATTTCATGATGAAGCTAATAACACCGGTTTGATATTATGAATTTTGATATATTTCTTTATAAATTTGATTAAACTTAAAGAGGTTAGACTTTTCAAAAGAGTAATACACCATATATTTTGAAATAGAGTGAGCAAATAAATTTAAGAATCCCAACAAATTCAACGGCGTGGCAAAGCGCGCCAAACCCTTCTAGTATGTATCTAAAGACCAAGTCCTCCCACAGAAGACGTAAATAGCCAATAAAAGACATGGCAAGTAATAATATATATAAACCACAAGTCACATCAGAAGCTCTAATTGCTCTAGCTGCATCTCGCCCATCAGCTCTGATCAGTTGAAACAACAAAATGGCTCTGATCAGATTCTTTTTTTTTTAGAACATCAACGTGTTAATAAGATAGCAAAGAAGTTACATGAACACAACACGCCGACACCAACTCGAAACGCCTAGCGAAGCCGGGAGACTGGAACACAAGCAGAAACAGCCCTGGGAAACAGAAAAAGAACAGAAGGCTCCTCCAGGTCCCTGCAACCGCCTGATCCGTCGCTCGCCGCATCCCGCCGCCGACAGCATGCCGACACGGAGAAGGACCAGCTCCAGCAAACCAAAAGCTCAGCCGAGATCCCTCGCAGATCACCTGCTTTATGGCGTTCACCTGAGGCTCGCCGCGCCCAGCGGAGCACATGTCTGATAAGGAGCACCGGTGGGGACACACCCCACAACCTCGCCAAGCCCAGCAACGCCGCTTCCTGTCGAAGACGACAGATAACAAACGACGCAGCCGCCGCCAGCAATCCACAAGCCGAACCAGCTGATGAGACCGTTGATACACTACTCGTGAGTTCTATACAAAATGTCAGAGATGTATCGAACCAGACCACATGGAGGATCCAACCCTGTCTCAAGCTTAACCCAGACATGAAGGCAAGAGCAAGGAAAAATGGCAGAGGGTTGCTAGGTTCTGCGCCATCATCAGCTTCTAATATTGTGTGTTCAGATTATTGGGGAGCTAAAAACAAGGAAGGTGCGTCCGCTTCTGAACCAAAACCAGATGAGGTCAATCCCAATTTTAGAACACCTCCGCAACATATCTTTGTTGGATCCCTCCTCGTTGAATTATGAATAATGAGTCCCTTTGATAATAAAGTGTCCAAGCTCAGGAGATGAAGATCGATCCGAGAAGCAGGACGCCGGTACTAGTTGGTATTTGTAGTTGAGTTTTGGCTTCTAGGGATCAACATTGCCGGATATTTAATTAGTTTGAATACGTAGAAGAGATAGAGTCCGTATCTGTTTTGTTAGCTGGAGTCGGTTTGGTCAGGTCTGCGTCGCCTATAAAAGGGGCTGGCTATGGCCGATGTACGGGAGTTAGTTTTTTTGCCGAAGTTTAGTTGAATAAGAAAATACCAGAAAACGCCTACATCGGGAGGCACCAAGATGCGTTTCTGCGAATCCTAGGGATTCGATGCTGCTGTGCATGCGCCTGATCTCGTATTAGTTCTGGTGCAAGTATTTTTCTTTGGCTTCTTACATCTCGTTTGATCCGAAGATTCTCCTTCTACGTTTGTTTGTTTTTCTTCGACTGTTGCTGCTGTCGTTCATTGCTGTCTCACAAATACCGTGAAAGATCGGACCGTGACTCGCACAATTTAGCATCTCGCTAGTCTGTGCTACATCACCAGCCCACCCGCCATCGCCAACTCGAGCTCCTGTACAAGCCCAACGATTCCGCAGCGACGTCGGAGCTCTCGTCGCAGCGACGGCGGAACCGCATCACAAAAGGCTGCCTCGAGGCCGCCACCGCCGCTGCGACGACATCGACCGGCAGAACCACATCCTGCCGCCCAACACGGCCAGCAGGAACATCCTAACCTCATCGCCCATGGAGCGGCAGGAATCTACGCCGTCAGCTCCTCGCAGCCTTCCCAGAGGTCGACGACGAGGTAGAAGGAGCTCCGGCAGACAAAATCGCTGATGAGCCGCTGCCTCCACCAAAGCACCAGCCCGGCGAACGCCAGATCCCGCCGTCGCGCACGAGCGGCGGGAAGACCACGCTGCGAGCTCCAACACGACGCCCCAAGAGACGCCATGGATGAGGAGGAGCCACAGCAGCAAAATCCGACGCGGTGCCGCCACCTCCATCCAAGCGGCGCCCCTGGAACTCCTACTCCTACCCCTATCTACATGCCGGAGACAGAGAACCGGGGTTCCCCCACCCTCCCGCTGCCGCAGTGGCGAACGGAAGGGGAAGGAACCACTGGCCTCACCGGCGCTCGACGGGAAGGAAGTGGTCGCCTCCGGATTCGGCGCTCCTGCTACAGTAGAAGAGGAGGGGAAAGCGAAGCAGGACTCGTATACGGCTCTGATCAGATTCTGATTGTGCACGTACATACTGGAGCATTTGCACATATACAAATGTTGGACTAGCCGGAGCTAACGTAATGCTGTAAAATGGTATTCATGTTCATAAAACGTAGTAGTAGATCATGGTAAAACGGACGTCAACACCGTACTACAAAGTACAAAAGATCTTATCGACTATTAGGAGTCTTGACTCAGAGAAAGCGTGTCTTCGCCAAGGTTAAAGATTTAATTGTTCAACCTGGCTACTCAACTATTTATGAGCCAATTGTGTGCAGTGGTAATTCTGCAAGCCACTTCATCATACCAATATAAGAGCATGGATTTATTTTTCCTTAATATATAGTCGATTCTTTTAATAAACCAAAAAAATGTTTCGGTATCTATATCCCATCCATGGCAAACAAACAAACAAAAACCTACCATTCAAGCAGCATATGTTGATGTAACCGGATGATGTCCATATAACATGACTGCCCTAAGTCAGACGGCATCTACAATTAACGAAGATTTTACAGGTTCCTGCTGCGGCTGCTGTGCTACTTGTTGTGGATAGTTTGGGTAGCCAGCATATGTCCCATACCCATACATGTTTGGGTCCTGAGGTTGAGTAGCATATCCATAAGCCCCGTAGCCTTGTCCGTAGTCATAGTAGCCAGCATTAGCAGTAGCACCACCCCAGTGGTTGAAGTCCTGTTGAGACTAAAAATATATAGCTTCAATTGGTTGGAGGGGTAATGAAAGCAAGTGCAATATGTGAGAGATGAAATCACCTGAACTTGTTTGTTTGAAGGGCTTCGACCCCATGAAAGCCTCACGTTCTGCCCTCCAATCATGGTACCTTGCAGCATCAGCAGGGCTTCCTCTGCAGAGGATCTAAATTTTACAGTAACAGACTGCTTAGAATTTAGATGAATATATACTGATTGGTACCAGAAAACTAGGGTAAAAATAGTGAACCTGCTAGCATATTGAACAAAACCACATCTTTTGCCAACAGGTATCTTAACATGGACCACATCACCATATGGAGTGAAAACTTGTTTCAACACATCCTCAGTAGCGTTGGGGTCAAGGCCACCAACAAATACCTGCATTCACCAAAGATAGATGATCTATCAAACATAACCAGTCAGTAGGCTAGTTGCTTGCATTCAAGGAAATAGAACAAAGAACGCACAGTGGAATTGCTAGGATCATTGTCAGTCTGAACCCCCTGAGAACTTGGTACTGTAAATAAAGACAAATAAAGATATACTGTCAGGCTTGAGGGATATTGAACTGAAAAACAAATATATGAATAAGTACGCCATGCAGGTTATAAATTTTCAATTCACTTGAAAAGGAATGCTTGGTAAATGCAATTGTTCATACAAATGCCATGTCATGCTTCACACATTCTATCTAGCAATAACTAGGTCAAATATATACCGCAGTATCAAGCATAATGAATTACAACTTGTTCATTAAACAATATGTAGAGACAAAAAGAGCAAATCAGGCGTATCAAATATCATTGTGCATCAAATCTCAGAAACTACACCGAACATCAGAACAAAATAACACTGCAAGATTGCAATGACGAAAGTGTAGTTCTTGTAGATAGTGTATCATTCTTCAGTCCTTGGACAACTACTCAATGGCCAAAAGAACTAATAATGAGAAGACGAATAACAAACTTTAACATATTAAATTTCAGACTTTGCTTTTGAAAATTACTCAGGCCAACTTGAGGACTACGCAAGTAAATAATTAATCATATGTTAAAACGCCTGCTGATCAATGCAATCAATGGAACTTGCAGGACCCCAGACAATTGCAAACCTAGCTTGCAGCAGCCTCCAAAAAAGATGCCGATGGAGCACGGGATGGTGATTTTGCTAGACCCACCTTTTCAACAAAAATTGCCATACGAACAATTATTATGGCAATCGGGCTAATATGGTGACTCTACTAGAGTTGCTATAAAACCAATATATGCCCAAAAAATGAAGTTGTTTATAAAGCTACTCAAGTCGTTATTAATGCTAAAAAATATCTCAACAAACTTTGAAACTCAAATCCAGAAAGACAATAAGACAGCTGAGTGTTTGCAACATTATGCCACAGAATAAGCTGATTAGCAAATAAACAAACACCAGAACTCAACAACTAGCTGTGACGCCAAATCTCAATTTGACAAAGCTAACTAATACGGTTGCAAGGAAATAGAATCACAAGGTGCAAATAATTGGTTAACAAACTAAACAACCAGGCAGAGGATGTGTGGCATATAAAAATGTCACAGATCCAAACATTTCATTATGTGTCGTATATAGAAATGTCACGACTCCACAAATTACGTTATGTGTGCACGTGCTTTTATCATATATGATTTCTTGGATAAACTTAGCACAAAGAGCCTCCGGGTACAAAAGGTTCTGACCATTCCTAAGAAATCTGTACAACTAAACCCATGTTTGGAAGGCTTTTTTGGCATTAATCTAAAACTTGATTGGCAAGGACACTGATATTTAAGCATAGCATCCAACACAACAAATTTAAAAATAGTAGGGAGAAAAAGGTAAGGACTACTCAAACCCATAACTGTTTTACAAGACATTACACTGTACACGTTCTGCCACAGATCCTACGACCGATGAAGGTTGTGAACTTCAAGAGACAGCTTTAATTAAAGACACAGGAAGAAATAAAACGAGTACGTGGAAGGAACAAAAATGGAAAGGAAGTACTGGATACCAAAAGAACCAGGTTCAAATTTAGGACATAAACGATTAACACTGACCTAACAGAGGCCACGCATTACACAAGATATGTAATGCTGTTCATGTCAGTCGTAGAGAGCCTGTTGATATCCTGCTTCGACACAATGGGAGTTTATGAGTATACTTCAGAATCCTAATGTATTATTAAATGATCCGAGTTCACGAAGGAACTGTTGTGGATCTACAAACTTATTGCTCAAGCCAAGCTTCGACACATTTTCAACTAGTAATAAAGGAAACTGAACCACAGAAGGCTAATACAACAAGTAACTGCAAGAACAACTAAGGACAAAATGAACACATAAAATCAATTACAAGTCAACTGCAAATGTACTAATCTTTAAAACGCTGCTAAAACAAATTAAATTTAGCCGACAAGGATTTAGTTCTTACCTTTCTCTTGAACTCCAGTTGCTTTTTGCTTATTTGCAGCTGGTCCGATACGCATGGGCCTTGAAGAACAGAGCATCCCATTCATTTCAGTCATTGCACGAGTTTGCTCTGTGGGATCACCAAATTTCACAAAGCCATAGCCCTTTGGGCGCATTGTCAGTTTATCCGTTACAACTTTTGCACCCTTAACAGAGGGATACTGTACCCTAAATGTCTCTTGCAATATGTAGTCTGTGACATCAGCAGCCAAATCACCAACAAATATTGTGTAATCAGCACCATCATCATGTTTTTCACCAGCAGTCGCCCAGTTCAATCTGTATGACATCTCAACATTTGGCATCATTGCCCCGTTGAATGTCTGAAGAACTCTTTCAGCGCCAGCACGGCTTGTGAATTCAATGAAGCCATAACCTTGAAGTTGTCCAGTCTGCTTGTCACGAATCAGCTTCACAGATTGCACCTACAAATTAAAGAGGACAATACGAAAGATCAATATACTGTGTGTAAACGATAGACACAAACTGAGAGTATAATTTGTAGAACACATGATGATAAATAATCACAAATCTGAATCAGTCAACCAGTTACAACATCAATCAACCAGTTACAATAGGAAAGCAACTCAGGTTCGCAAAATACCTTGGCCGCAGTCATTCCTATAATTTTGTTTCAGCTTATACTGTGAAACAGATAAGCGTAAGAAACTAATAACAGAACCAAGGAAAAAACTGAGCCTGATCCCATGGCTCAAGTTGCTTTTCATAAAGTATAAACAGTTAGCTGAAGAATAATAGTGGTTTGGAGCTGGGCCAGACACACATAAACGTGTTTTACATCAATCACGGATACGTATTCGTGTTTGCATCAAGCGTCACCCAAGGGCCCACGAAAAATCACTGGCAAAATCCACATCGACATATTGAACCAATTATACAGCGGATTCTGAGGAGATGGCACCGGAGAGCGAGAGGCACATACCTCGCCGGTGCTCGCGAAGCAATTGTAGACGTAGTTCTCGTCCATCCAGTACTGCAGGTCCCCTAACCAGAGTGTCCTGACCTCGTTGGGCCCAGCGGGCGCCTGCGTCGGGGCAGCCGGCCGGCCGTAGTACGCGGCCTGGGGAGGCAGCTGCGCCTGCCCATACGCGGCCTGCTGGGGCGGCAGCGGCTGGCCCCACATCTGCGGGGGCGGCGGCGCGTAGAGCTGGTGAGGCGGCGGCATGGGCGGTGGGATGGCGCCCCACTGCGGCGGGGCGACGCCGGGCTGCGGCTGGGGCATCATGGCGGCTGGTACGATGAACCCTAGCGCGGAGAGGGAGCAGGAAGAGATTGGGATGTGTGCGCGTGAGGGCCAACGCGAGATATTATGGGGTTGTTCGGATACGGTGATTGGTTTTTGTGAAGTTCTGTTTGGTTACGGTAACAAATCCGAGGATAACGAAAGATTTGTTTTTGCAAAACGAAAAACTGAGTTACCAGTTTTTTTTAACGAAACATGAGCTTTATTTATTGGAAAATAAGGGTTACATCGTCAATAAAAAAAAGATGCAATATCATTCTGTCAGCGAGCAAGAAGCACGCCAAGAAACAGTTCAAATCGACGCACGGCCTAAGGGGCAGCCTCACCGGCCCGCTCGGCTCGCTAGGCCGGAATGGGCCTAACTGGCCTAGTACTTATACCACATGAGAAGGATGTAACGCCCGGATAATTAAGATACATTAATTCTCTGTTAATGATGTCACGTCATCACTGTTACTGTTGATAATCTCGTTTAGATTCAAATCGGTTCAAATTCAAATTTAAAATAAAGTCACAAATAAAAGTTTTCAAATGTCAAAACTAAAATGTGCAAACTGTGGCAAATAATTCATAAGTATTATTAGTGAAGAAACCAAATTTTATAAAATGTTTAAGTGTTAAAAAATAATTAAAACAATAGCTTAAACAGCTATATATATGCCTTTGATAATTTCTAAAATATCAAACTAATTTATTGGAATCCCAAACTTTTTGTAGTAGAGATATAAATAGTAATACTAATTTAGAAACTACTTTTGTATTTTGATTAAACTAGAATAATAAGGAGATTAAATAAAACAGTAAAAAGAAAATAAACAAAAAGAAAAACGAAACAAAAAAAATAAAAGGAACCGGCCTTCCCCCGGGCTTTGGCCCACTAAGCCATCAGGCCGGCCCAGCCGAGCGCACTGCCTCCCACCTCCCTGTTCACGAGAGATCGTGGACAGAGCCGATGGCTGCCACGGCCACGGCCATCGCCATGGCAGCCATCCATCGGCGTCGCCCCGCCGCCCCGCCTATATGACCCCCATGCCCTCTTCCTCGCGCCCCCGAACCCTAGCGCGCCACTCCTCTTCCCCCCTCGTCCAGACTCCTCCCGAGCGCCTCCGTCGCCGTTCGTCGCCCACCACCGCGGCGACCGGTGCCCCCGTTCCCACCTATCTGGTCCAACGGAACCGCCGCGGTCGTCCACGTCGACCTAGCCCGCTGGATCAAGCTGGGACGGCCCCGCAGCTCCGTCCCGACCTCGGTGCCCGGAGCTCGCCGCCGTCGATCCACTCCGCCCCGACCTCTTCCGGCTTCCCCTGCAGCTCCTAAACCTCACGCCGAGCCTTCCTTGTGTTCCTAGGTGAGCCTTTCCTCCGGTTCCCCCTATTTTCCCTTTCGAACCACTGCCGTAGGCCGCCGTCACTGCCGTGCCCGATGCCGTCGGAGCTCGCGCTCACTGCGCCGCTGTCCGCGTTCCCGCGCGCCTCTGGCCGCGCCCTTGGCCAACCGCGCCCGCGCCCAAGCGCGCCCTCGCAGCTGCCCGCGAGTGCTTCGCTACTGCTGCTGCCTCTGCATCGCTGCTACTGCTTCCCGTGCGCTCGCCCGCGTGCCCAGCCACCCCACGCCGCCGTTGTCCCGTACCTGCTGTCGCTGCTGCCCCTCGCCGCCCGCTCCAGCCGCCCACGCGCGCCCGCTGCTCCGGCTTCCCCGCGCCGCTCCTCCCCTGCCTTCTGCTGTTGCTGCTGCACTGCTCCGCCGCCGCCGCTACGCTCGGTCGCGCCGGCGCCCGCCACCGCTCCGCCCTGCCCGACATCGCCCCGCGCCTCCCCATCCACTGCGGCCCTGCCTCACCCCTGGCCGCTTCTCCATCGAGCACCGCAGCCCTGCCACGCCTCGTCCTCACCCGAGCGCGCGACCTCGCCTGGCCGCACCCCTGCTCATCGGCCGCCCACGCCCGCAGCTCACTGCTCCGCCCGCGCCTCCCGCTCGCCGCCCCGGCGCCTCCCCTCGTCGCCTGCGCGCGTCCTGCCGCGGCCCTGGCCGGCCGGCACCCCGGGACTCCGTCCACTGCGTCGGGTTAAGCCCCGACGGGCGCCCGCGCCCGATAGCCGCCCGGTGGCTCTGGGCCACTGCCCAGGGGCCCCACGCCCCTGTCATCTAAACAAAAGATTTTAAAATAAAATTAAGTAATAAAAATAATTAATCAATTAATTAACTTAATTAATTAGCTTAATCTCTGGATTAGTTGAAACTGAATTATTTAACTAGACCTAGTCTATGACAGGGGGGCCCCACCCCCTGTTGACCAGTCAAACATTAACTGGTTAACTGGGACCCCCTGGACCTACATGTCTGCCACAGGTACACTTCTGTGTACACTTGTGGGTGCACATAGCATTTAGTTATTTAATTTTGAATTAATATTAATTTTAGAAATTGTTTTAAACATTCGAAAAATCATAGAAAAATATCAGTAACTCGGATGAAAAAGTTTTATACATGAAAGTTGCCCAGAAAGACGAGACGAATCCGAATACACAGTAAGTTCGTCTGCCACATGTCCCTAGCATAGCGAACGTGGAACCATTCCCCCTCTGTTTCATTTGTCCGAAAATGCAAACTTCGGGAAAACATTCCCGGATGTTATCCCCCTTCGCCGGTATCGTGTAACACCGCATTAGAGCACCGCTAGCTCTGCCTGTTGATATGTCATGCACATGTATGCTTGGTATTTACTGTTTCTTCCCCCTTCTTCTCTCCGATAGACCTCGGGATCGATGCTGCCATAGTGATCGACTACGTCGACGACGACCCCCCTTCCCTTTCAGCAGAGCTTCCAGGCAAGCCCCCCCTGATCACTCCGATATCGCCCATTCCATTCTCTCTCATGCTTGCATTAGATTTTGCTACTGTAATTGATTGCTCCTATTCTGATGCATAGCCTGTTTTTGTACCTGCTATTGTTACCTACCTGCTTATCCTAAACTGCTTAGTATAGGTTGGTTGGTGATCCATCAGTGACCCTCACCTTGTCCCTGTTGCCCCTGCTTCATCATCGATGACTCAATCAACGTGATCGACGACCAGAGACTGACACATCACTTCACCCCCTTAGTTGTACGACTCTGCATAGTTACTATCGAGTGCCCAGGGTGATACCTCGTAACGCACTCCTGATGATAACTCTGTAGTGTAGCTATTCGGTCGTGGTCATTGAGGGTGATTCCTCCTTCACCACTCCCGATACGACTTTGTCGTGTAGCCCCTCAAGTGTGAACCTCGAGGGTGATTCCTCCTACGTTCACCTTGATGATTACATCAAGTGGAATCCACCGAGGGTGATTCCTCGGGGTTTCCCCCTTGATGTTTGGACACACGGTGACCTTGACATTACTTGAGACCTTTGTGAAAGTCAGGCGGGCCCGGAGAGCACCCGCATGAGTTACGATGGTGGCTGGCTGTTTAGCGGTATCACCCAGGAGGGGGTGGTAGCTCCGGACTTGTCCCGATAGCCATCACTTCTTTTAATAATGCACTAACAGGTTTGGGTATTTGTTCTGAGTTGGCCAATGGCCTATACGCACTAACCACCACGCGGGAATAGTTATGGGCACTCGGCGTCGTAGTATCAGCCAAAGCTTTGTCAGACGTCCAGTTCAGCATTGCGGCACGGTTGGGCCGACACCATCCATGTAGTGGTGGAGCTTGGTCCGCCCTGCTCGCAACGACCCGGAGTGCAACGGGCGATGGGCCCAAGACCCCGGAGTGCTTAGGATGTAGACCGGCGGGGACCTCTCTGCCGAGCCTAGGTAGGGCTGCGATGTGTTGATCTTCCGAGGCCGGGCATTGACTCAGAAAAGTGTGTCCGGCCAAAGTAATCAAGCGTGTTGGGTAACGTGGTGCACCCCTGCAGGGAAGATTATCTATTCGAATAGCCGTGTCCACGGTAACGGACGTTCAGACTTGTATCCTGATCTATTATAACTAGAAATGGATACTTGAGACATGTGATGGATATGTTGGCTCCGGGATTGCTTTCTCGCAGGGAGTCGAGGAAGGATCTCTGGGCGTTAATGCTACAACATGTTTGTTAAATATAAGCTACTATTCTATACTCTTCTGAATGCTGCAAGATGCTTGGAGCTGCTTGAAGATGCTAATCTTCGATAGGCTAGGCCTTCCCCTCTATTCTGGCATTCTGCAGTTCAGTCCACAGATACATACCTGCCATTTGATACCAATGCATACTTAGTATAGATCTGATGCTTGCGAGTACTTTGGATGAGTACTCACGGTTGCTTTGCTACCCCTTTTCCCCCTTCTTTCTTCTTTCCGGTTGTTGCAACCAGTTGGTGGATCCCAGGAGCCAGATGCCACCCCCGTCGACTACTACTACCCCGAGGGCGCCTACTACTATGTGGAGACCGCCGACGACCAGGAGTAGTTAGGAGGTCCCAGGCAGGAGGCCTTGCCTTTTAGATCGTTGATGTTTGTGCTAGCGTTCTTAAGGCAAAACTTGTTTAACTTATGTCTGTACTCAGATATTGTTGCTTCCGCTGACTCTTGTGTTTTTGAGCTTATGTATTCGAGCCCTCGAGGCCCCTGGCTTGTAATATGAAGCTTGTATGTCTTTCATTTGTGTTTAGAGTTGTGTTGTGATATCTTCCCGTGAGTCCCTGATCTTGATCGTACATGTTTGCGTGTATGATTAGTGTACGGTCTAATCAGGGGCGTCACAAAGGATAGGAGCGTAGCCGGCTGGCAAACGGCTAGTTTGTAATGCACGTGTGCTATGTGTCAGAGTGTCTTCCTCCTCCTCCAATTCCTCTCCTTGTAATCGAATTCTGCCATGAAGTAGTGAAATTCGAGATCGAGACCTCACAATCTGGCATCAGAGCCGTTTCCCCACCCTGGATTTTTCCCGTCCACCATCACCACACCCGGTTCACCGACCGCCGTTGCGCTGAAGCCATGGAAAAAAATTTCACCGGAGACCAAGGCGATCTACGAGCTTCTGCGCACTGATTTCGATGTCGCCTTCTCCAAGAGCTCAGCGGAGCGCAATGACGAGATGGTCTCGGCCCTCGCCAAGCTCGACAGCAAGCTGGACCAGCTCTCCGGCCGCCTCGATGATGTCAAGCTCGCCATCGGAGTTGACCTCGACGAGCTCCGCGATGAGATTGGGGCGGATCGTGTCAACGCGCCCCGACTGCATTATCATCTCCGCTAGGCCCGTCTGTCTCCACCAAGGGTGCATCCTCGAGCTGTAGCGACCCAACCCAAAATCGGTCAAGTCTCTGTGTATCTGTACCATCCCAAGATCATGCTGGCACACACAGTACATTGATGAAAATATCAAAGTTCAATCACACCTGATTTATTACATCGAATCTCATATCAAGTCTTTATTACAATAGAATAAATTTGGCCGAAGGCCAACTCATAAGAAAAACTACAGCTGAACCTTAGATGCGAGTCCATTCGACTCCAAAGGGCAATCACCAAGCATAGATTGTAGCCTCACTCCTGGTCGAAAAACTCCTCTGCAACATGAGACATTGCAGCCGTGTAGGTCAGCATTTTGAATATACCGGCAAGTCACAGAGAGAAAAAACAATAATAATAATGCTATCACTATATGGAATTTTGGCTGTGGGGCTCTATGTTTAAGTTTTTTGCGAAAAGCAAAATTTTCCCTACAACAAAAGGATTTGCTTGCAATTACTACAAAATATTGGTTGTTATTGAGATGGTTCCGCCAACCAGTTTCTCATACCCGAAATCATTATAACCCATGAATTTATTATGTTTGGTGTTGAGAGTTCCGAATAAATCCAATTCCAGAGGCTCAGATGTCCGTAACCGGGGACACGGCTAATCGATTAGATTTCCACTCTGCAGAGTCTTGTGCACTTTACCCACAAGAACCGTTCCCTCCTTTATGTCCTCGCACTACATGGTATTTAAGGACGGGACGGACAAAACATGGTCTTCCGTAGAGATTCTCTGGGCCACTGCCGGTGCCCATTCATTTTCTACCGTTCTTCTACATCTGCTGGCACCGTCCGTCCAGAGTCACGCCTAGGGTCGACCAAGCCAGAGCCCATAATGGCTTGCGGTAGCACATGTAAGCTTTCGGTCAAGGTATATCCATCTGTCTCTTCGTGGCTGGGTGAAGCTTTCCGCAAAATGTCATGGCACTTCTCCATGCATCCCGGGGCCAACCACTGGGTACTCCAGGGTGCCCGTCCATCTGTCCTCCACCCAGTAGTGAATTGAAGTCCGTCTTGAGCATCTTGAAGTCTTGGGGTTGTCATCATCTTGACTCTCACATCTCCCATGTGTATCACTCAACCAACCCCGTCTACAAGGCATAGCAAAATACTATAACGTCCCGGGCAATGGTGTCATGGGGATTTTGGGTTCATCCTACCACATGATACTACTCAAGAACTTGATTCAATTACACCTACTTGCATGCATGGTGGGAAGGATATCAACTAATGCAATAAAACATACGTAATAAAAAGAATCACTAAAAAATATTATTCCTAGCTCAAGTTATTGCAAATTTAGTGATTTGAACAAATTTCATATAAATCCAAATTCAAATTTTTAAACATGGTCAAATTTGATATCTACAGAAACATTAAGAAATTTCCAATCTAGAGCAAAAAGAATCAAATTAAAATATTAAATAACCTAGGAGATATTAATTTTATAAGATTGAAACTTTTCTGTTTTTAAAAACAGAAACGAAAATAACTAAAAAAACAGATCAGGCACTAGCTACGTGTCGGGCTGCTATTGGGCCAGGGAAGTGTGCGATCTGTAGCTAAACAACGCTCGGTCGTGAACTAACAAAACTATGTGCGTTCGATTAATAAAAGGAAAACCGGCGAACTGGTTCGACCTAAACCGTAATAAACCGTATACTAAACCAATCTAATTAAATAAAACCAAACTGTTGACGATCTAACCTAGGTCGTCGGATGAAGATCCAATGGACGGGAGCGGACGTGGGCTTACATAGGTGTTCGACGGCGGCAGGCGGCTCGGGCGTCGGAGGCACGGTTGCTCCGGCGGTCGGCGGCGGTGACGGGCGAGTGCGGTGGCGCGAAGGGGTTCTCAGGGTGGAGTTGGTGGAGTTGTAGGCGTCTGTGGCGAGCGGAGCGTGCTCGTCAAGCTCCTGTGCCCGACGCGCTCTGGCGAGAGCGTGGGATCTTCGACTCGTCACTGTGGAGTAAAGAAGAAGACATGACCATGTCAAAACAGCACGGTGCATCGAGAGAAGTCGGAGGGCAGAAGGAAAGGCCTCAGGAGGACCTACCGGCGTAAAAAACGACGTCGATGGATGGTGGCGGCGACGAGATTGAAACGGAGGTGGCGATCGGGGTGGTGAGTCTTTGGACGTGGGGTTTAGGGGGTTCGGTCGAGGGAAGCAAGGGGTATATATAGGACATATACATGGGAAAGGGGGCGACGGGGAATCATGATCCCGCGAGGATCGAAGCGGCAGCACGCTCCGGACGCGCTCTGGCGCTCGTGCCATGGTCGAGGGGAAGATGATGAAGCGGGGCCCGCCTGTCGATGGGCGTGGGGAAGGGGTGCTGGGTCGGGCGGCCGACCCATAGCCGTCTCGGGCGCGGGCGCTGGCAGGGCAGGCCGGCTCGGCTGGCTGGCACTAGAAGTCTTTTTTTTAAGTTTTGACAGAGAGAAAATAAAATAAATAGAGAAAATAAAAACAATTTTATATAGGACATATATATATATATATATATATATATATATATATATATATATATATATCAAAATGATCAGAAAAATTAACCCTAAATGATGAACTATTTTTCAGAGGCAGAAAGCAAACTTAAAAAAACAATTTTTTGAGAATTCCAAATAAAATCAAATTTGAATTCAAATACTTTTGGCATTATTTTATTCTAACTTTTTGGAGTGTCATGTTATCCCCTCTCATACTTTTGATCAAAGTATCTGGCATGAATTTTGAAAATAATTTCAAATGCCAATTGAAGTGAATTCAAAATCAAACAGAAAAAATATTCAAATGCCTCTGAAATTTGCAAATTCCACCATAATTCAAACACAATGCCATGGATGCTTATCTAAAACTATAAAACATTCCAAATTAAAAATTTGGGATGTTACACGAGCAGCGGATTAGGATGATCTGATGGTTTCCGTAACGAGGGTGATCTTCGAGCAGCGGCGCTGAAGTACGTGCCGCCACCGGCTCGAGGTATGTCCTCAGACCAGAACTCATCGCATCAGATCATTCAGCCTCCAGAATTTTTGCATCCCCAACCTGGTGTATGGTCCTCGAATTGAGTTGCCGAGATTTGATGGCTCTAGTTGAGGTGATTCTTGGTACAACAATTGGGCAATGATGTATATTTTTCTTCTTCTGATTTTTATGGTTCACATCAGATTAATATTTTTAGATCCTATTATAACACCATATACATACCTATTTTGCAACCTTGGGGCGCTGGAGGGCGCGAGTAGCATCCGGGCGACGGCTGATAACCCACAAGTATAGAGGATCGCAACAGGTTTTGAGGGTAAAGTATTCAACCCAAATTTATAGATTCGACACAAGGGGAGCCAAAGAATATTTGCAAGTGTTAGCAGCTGAGTTGTCAATTCAACCACACCTGGAGATTAATTATCTGCAGCAATATTATCAGTAGCACGGTAGTATGATAATTTTGATAGTAGTAGTGACGGTAACAGTAACGGTAACAGTGATAGCAATTGTTTTGTAGCAGTTGTGACAGTAGCAATAGCAATAGTAACTTAGCAAGAACAATATGTGAAAAACTCATAGGCATTGGATCGGTGAATTCGTTGGATGATATTCATCATATAACAGTCATATCCTAGGGCGATACGGCACTAGCTCCAGTTCATAAATATAATGTAGGCATGTATTCCGTAAATAGTCATACGTGCTTATGGAAAGAACTTGCATGACATCTTTTGTCCTACCCTCCCGTGGCAGCGGGGTCCATAAGGAAACTAAGGGATATTAAGGCCTCCTTTTAATAGAGAACCGGAACAAAGCATTAGCACATAGTGAATACATGAACTCCTCAAATTACGGTCATCACCGGAAAGTATCTCGACTTCTGTCACTCCGGGGTTTACGGATCATAACACGTAATAGGTGACTATAACTTGCAAGATCGGATCTAGAACATAGATATAATGGTGATAACATAAACGTTTCAGATCTAAAATCATGGCACCCAGGCCCAAAGTGACAAGCATTAAGCATGGCAAAGTCATAGCAACATCAATCTTAGAACATAATGGATACTAGGGATCAAGCCCTAACAAAACTAACTCGATTACATGATGAATCTCATCCAACTCCCTCACCGACCAGCGAGTCTATGAAGGAATTACTCATTCCTGGTGGGGAGCATCATGGAATTGGCGATGGAGAAGGGTTGGTGATGACGAAGATCGAAGATCCCCCTCTCCGGAGCCCCAAATGGACTCCAGATCCGGCCTCCAGATGAAGAACAGGAGGTGGCGGCGGCTCCGTCTCGTGAAATGCGATAATTCTTTCTCCCTCATTTTTTCTCCGAAAATAGGTATTTAAGGAGTTGGACTCAGGGTCTACGGGGCCACCAGGTGGGCACAACCCACCTGGGCGTTCCAGGAGGGGGGCGCCCTGGTGGGTTGTGCTCACCCAGGGTCCCCCCCTCCGATGGTTCTTGGCTCCAGTATTTTTCTTTTATTGTATAAAAAATCTCCAGAAAGTTTCGTTCCAATCCGAGAACTTTTATTTCTGCACAAAAACAACACGATGGTAGTTCTGCTGAAAACATCGTCAGTCCGGGTTAGTTTCATTCAAATCATGCAAATTAGAGTCCAAAACAAGAGTAAAAGTGTTAGGAAAAGTAGATACGATGGAGACGTATCAACTCCCCTAAGCTTAAACCTTTGCTTGTCCTCAAGCAATTCAGTTGATAAACTGAAAGTGAAAAAGAAAAACTTTTACAAAATCTTTTGCTCTTGTTTACATAAATAAGCTTAAGTAGCACCCAAGTTTTCAGCAAAGATTATAACTAACCATATCAACAATAACTCTTATAAATTATATTTACTCATATCCATGGCATAATCAACTAGCGAGCAATAATGAGATATCTCAAATGACAACACTTTGTGAAAACAACCATGATATAATATGACAATAGTGGTATCTCGCTAGCCCTTTCTGAGACCGCAAAACATAAATGCAGAGCAACTCCAAAGTTCAAGCAGCGACTAAACATTGTAATTCATGGTAGAAAAGATCCAGTTATGATGCATCCAACATTAGCTACACACAATGCATGAGGATGACAATAGTGCTCTCAGATCTTATTTGAGAAGGTGATGACTGATGACCCACAAGTATAGGGGATTAATCGTAGTCCTTTCGATAAGTAAGAGTGTCGAACCCAACGAGGAGCAGAAGGAAATGACAAGTAGTTTTCAGCAAGGTATTCTTTGCAAGCACTGAAATTATAAGTAGCGAGTAGTTTGATAGTAATGTAATTTGTAACAAGCAAGCAACGGTAACGGTAACAAAAGTGCAGCAAGGTAGCCCAATCATTTTGAGGCAAAGGACAGGCCAAAACAGTCTCTTATGATAAGCAAAGCGTTCTTGAGGGTACATGGGAATTTCATCTAGTCACTTTCATCATGTTGGTTTGATTTGTGTTCACTACTTTGATAATTTGATATGTGGGTGGACCGGTGCTTAGGTGCTGTTCTTACTTGAGGGGGCCCACCTGGTGGGCCCCCTCTGGTACTTATTTGCTCCAATAATTCTTATATATTCCATAAAAATTCTCCGTGAAGTTTCAGCTCATTTGGAGTTGTGCAGAATAGGTGGCCTGATGTAGCTTTTTCAGGTCCAGAATTCCAGCTGCCGGTATTCTCCCTCTTTGTGTGAACCTTGCATATTATGAGAGAAAAGGCATTAGAATTACTCCAAAAAGCATTATTATACCTAAAAACAATATAAATAACAGTAGGAAAACATGATGCAAAATGGGCATATCAATGACTCAACATAAAAGTAAATGGATAGTCCCTTCGCAGAGTGAAGCAGTGATTTGCAGATGTGCCAGAGCTCAGATTTTTAAAACAGAAGTAAATTTTTTTTTTAGAAATGCACCCTTCCTGTTTACTTCGCGACCATCAGTTATCGATATCTTCCATGCTAAACACATTAGTGGTGGTTCCCAAGTGATAAAAGTTTACTCCCCCTCCACCAACAAACACACTCCACAGCTAGCCGAATCCACGGGTACCGTCCATACCAACAACATTCCTGGGGGAGTTTTGTTTAGTTATTTGTAATTTTTGAATTCGGGATTGGGAATCCCTATTACCGCCCCTCTCGTGCAAGGACAAGTGAATAAACACTCATCATGAGAATAACCCGCTTAGCATGGAAGATATTGACTACTTCCTGTCACTCTATGAACAATCCAGGCACACAAAAAACGGATGTTTATTTGAAGTTTTTAGAGGTGGCACATGCAAATTTACTTAGAACGGCAGAGTAATACCGCATATAGGTAGGTATGGTGGACTCATCTGAAATAACTTGGGTTTTAGGATTTTGATGCACAAGCAGTATTCCCGCTTAGTACAGGCGAAGGCTAGCAAATAGGTTGAGAAGCGGCCAGCTAGAGAGCGAAAATGGTCATGAACATGCATTATGCATAAGTAACATTGGATACTAGCATGAGTAGGATATGAACACCATGAACATAAATATCATAGAGGCTATGTTGGTTTTGATTCAACTACATGCATGAACATGTGCCAAGTCAAGCCACTCGAACATCCAGAGGAGGATACCATATCATCATACTACATCACAATCATTTTAACGCAATGTTGACATCCAAGATAAATCATTATCCACTCCTAGCTACTTAAGCATGGCATGAGAAACTATAATCTCTAATTGTCATTGCAAACATGTTTGATCATAATAGGCTGAATCATGGATACTAGGTTAAACATATTTACAAAAACAGAACAATTTGAGTTCATACCCGTTTCTCTCTGTCACAACCAGTTCATCGAATATCGTCATTATTGCCTTTCACTTGCATGACCAAATGATATGAAAATAATAATAGTGCAAGGGTGCTGTGGACTAAGCTGGAATCTGCAAACGTTTTATTCAAAAGGAGAAGACAAAGTAATAAGGGCTCTTGTTAGATCAATATCAATGCATATGAGAGCCACTCAACATTTTCATTGTGGTCTTCTCCTGGGTATGACTCAATAAAAAGAAAAGAAATTCAGAGAAACACACTGAAATATTTTTGGAGTTTTTAGTTTTTCTTGAAGAGAGAAAATTAAAGAAGAAGGAAAACAAAAACAAGAAAAACTATTTACATGGGAAATCTCCCAACAAGCTAAAAGAAGAACAAGGAAATCTTTTTGGGGTTTCTTTTAAATACCAAAACTAACTAAGCTAGAAAGAAAACCGAAAAGAAGCAAGAAATATTTCTGGGTTTTCTCAAAGTTTTTCAAACACACAAAAAGAAAGCGAGAAAATAAATCTAGCATGGATGATATAATGAAAAAGTGTGAACACTGACAAGTGGAATGGAATGAGTGAACATGAATATAATGTCGGTGGAAATACGTACTCCCCCAAGTTTAGGCTTTTGGCCTAGCTTGGTAATCACCACGTGTAGTAGCCATCCGGTCCCATGTTGAAGTGCTGTGGAGCGGGCACCTGAGCGTCCCACTCCTGAGGCTCCTCCACTACCGCTGCCTGGGCATTCCGGTAGGCAATGATGTCATCTAGCATGATCCTGTATCCGCCCCTGGCAACAGAATCAAACAAAGCAGGTGCAGGCAACGGAATAATATCACGGGTAACCACACTGAAAACCAAGTTGTAAGGAATATCAATAGTGGTGTTCTCGCCATCAAGGAACTGATGATCTGCCATGGCCCGACGATCTAAGTAAACCATGGGCAAACGATAATCATGCTGGCGAATCTGGATGTTAAAGTGACTCGCTAAACGAGTGGCAAAAATGCCGCCATGGATTTTGCCCTTGGTCCTGTTAAGGTGCAAACGACGTGCAACAATAGCCCCTAAGCTAAAGGTGTTATCGCCGTGTAGCGCGCGACGTAAGACAGCGAAGTCGGGGGCACTAAGTGCACCAACCTTCTCTCTAGCAAGTAAACACTTCGCGATAAATAGAACAAAATAGTGCACAGAAGGAAAATGCAAGCTAGTGGCTGTGACACTCGATACCAGTGACTCCCTGGATTCAATCGTGCACTAATCATACATGCAAATGTGTACGATCAAGATCAAGGACTCACAGGAAGATATCACAATACAACTCTAGACACAAAAATATTACAAGCCAAGGGCCTCGAGGGTTCGAATACATAAGCTCGATACAAACAAGTCAGCGGAAGCAACAATATCTGAGTACAGACATAAGGTTAAACAAGGTGCCATAAGATGGCTAGCACAAACTGGGATAGAGATTGAAAGAGGCGCAGGCCTCTTGCCTGGGATCCTCCTAACTACTCCTGGTCGTCGTTGGCGGCCTGCACATAGTAGTAGGCACCCTCAGTGTAGTAGGAGTCGTCGAAGGTGGCGTCTGGCTCCGGGGCTCCAGTCATCGAAGGTGGCGTCTGGCTCCGGGGCTCCGAGAAGAATGGAAAAAGGGGGGAAAGAGGGAGCAAAGCAACCGTGAGTACTCATCCAAAGTACTCGCAAGCAAGGATCTACACTACATATGCATCAGTATCAATGAAATGGGTAATATCTGTGGACTGAACTGCAGAATGCCAGAATAAGGGGGGGGTAGCTAGTCCTATCGAAGACTACGCTTCTGGCAGCCTCCATCTTGAAGCATGTAGAAGAGAGTAGCAAGTATAGTAACAAGTGACATCGCATAGCATAATCCTACCCGGCGATCCTCCCCTCGTCTCCCTGTGGGAAAGCGATCACAGGGTTGTCTCTGGAACTTGTAAGAGGTGTGTTTTATTAAGTATCCAATTCTAGTTGTCATAAGGTCAGAATACAACTCCGGGTCATCCTTTCACCGAGGGACACGACTATTCGAATAGATAAACTTCCCTGCAGGGGTGCACCACATTACCCAACAAGCTCGAACCCTCTGGCCGGACACACTTTTCTGGGTCATGCACGACCTCGGAAGATCAACACGTCGCAGCCCTACCTAGGCCTAACAGAGAGGTCAGCACGCCGGTCTAAATCCTAAGCGCGCAGGGGTCTAGGCCCATCGCCCGTTGCACACCTACACGTTGCGAACGCGGCCGGTGAGCAGACCTAGCAACCTCCATTACAAAGGAAGTTGCGTTACACGGTCCAACCAGGCGTGCGCTGCTTAGTCGCTGACGTCTAGGAGGCTTCGGCTGATACTATGACGTCGAGTGCCCCATAACTGTTCCCGCGTGGTGGTTAGTGCGTATAGGCCAGTGGCGAGACTCAGATCAAATATCCAGATCTTGTTAAGCGTGTTATTTGAAGTATCCACGGATGCTGACCAGGGACCAGGCCCACCTGTCTCCTAGGTGGTCACAACCTGCCCTGTCGCTCCGCCACAAAGTAACACTCGGGGGCCATCGGGAACCTAGGCCCACCACTACCTGGGTGGAACCACCTGCCCCTTCAGCCCCCACATCGGAATCACTTGCGGGTACTCTACGAGCCGACCTGACTTTAGTCACATCATGTAACCTGTATAGTATGTAAGTAGTATATACCCGTGATCACCTCCCAAAGTGATCATGGCCCAGTAGTATAGCATGGCAGACGGGCAAGAGTGTAGGGCCACTGATGTAATACTAGCAACCTATACTAAGCATTTAGGATTGCAGGTAAAGGTATCAACAGTAGTAACAAGGACAGGCTATGCAGCAGTATAGGATCAAACCGATGAAACAATAACACTACTCTAATGCAAGCAGTAGAGGGAAAGAGTAGGCGATATCGGGATGAACAAGGGGGAGGGTTGGCTTGCCTGGTTGCTCTGGCAAGAAGGAGGGGTCGTCAACACCGTAGTCGATCGGGGCAATAGTGGCATCAGTCTCGAAGTCTACCGGAGAGAAGAGGGGGAAGAAACAATGAATACAATGCAATCACATGCATGACAAAGCAAATAGCGATGCTAGGTGTGCCCTAACGCGGTACTAGGCGATACTGGTGAAGGGGGGAAACATCCGGGAAAGTATCCCCGACGTTTGGCATTTTCGGACAGACGTACCAGAGGGGGACGGTTGCCAGTTCGCTATGCTAGGGATGTGTGGCAGACGAACGGACTACGTATTCAGATTCGTCTCGTCGTTCTAAGCAACTTTCATGTTCAAAGTATTTTCATCCGAGTTACGATTTATTTTATATTATTTTTCAAAGTTTTAATTCATTTTCAGGAATTAATAGATTAATTTAATCGAAAAGCATTTATGATGTCATCATGACGTCAGCGGTCAACTCTCACCGTTGACCAGTCAAACTGACAGCTGGGTCCCGTTTGTCATAGACACATTGCCCTAACTAACAGATTAGTTAGTTTTCATTAGATATTTAGGTTAATTAAGTTTAATTAGTTTAATTAAACCAGATTAATTAAGTTAATTAATTAATTATTATATTTCTTTTTCTTTCTTTTTGTTCAGGGGGCTGGGCCTCACCGTCATAGGCACAGGGGCCATAGCGGGCGCGCGGGTGGCGGTTACCGGCGCTGGGCGCACGGGCGTGGGCGCCCGAGCATGGTCAGGCGTGGCCCAGGCGGCAGTTGCGGCGGCCGGCGACAGCGCACCGCGTGCGAGGTGATGGCTGGCAGGGGGCCTCGGCGGTCGACGCGTGCGAGCGACGACCGGAGCAGGGAAGCTGCGGGGCGCGGGCGGAGCGGTGTCGGAACGACGCGGGCGCGCGGTATAGCTACAGGGGGAGGCGACACGAGGAGCAGGGGCGTCGGGGGCGGGCACACACAGAGCAGGGCGCGCGCGGCCAAGGCAGCAGGCGCGAGCGGGAGGGGGCCGCGGTGGCGCGGGCCAGTGCGGCGGCGGGGGCAGAGCCGGCGAGGCCATGGCCCGTGCGTGGCCAGCGGCCACGGTCGGGGCTCCGGCGCGGCGGAGGCGCACGGGGCCGCAGCAGGGGGAGCAACACTCGGGCGGGAGCAGCGGCAACGTGGTGGCCACGGGCTCGGCAGGTGCGAACACGCACGGGAGGTCGCGGGGCGTGGCCGGAGCGGGCAAAGAGCAAGGCGAGGCCATGCTAGCACGAACGTGTGGGAGACAGAGGAGAGAGGGGGTCCTGCTCACGTTTGTTGCAGGGGAACAAGCGGCGAGGCTCGATGGCGCCTTCGGGGAGGAGGACGAGGAGGCAACGGCGACGACATGGGGGCGACGGGGCGGCTCCTGCGAGCTGGTGACGAAGCTCCGCGGCGAGGCGTGGGGTCGAGCGCCCCCGATCCCGATCTGGATCGGGGAGGGAGGTAGAGGGGGAGTGGGACGAGTGGGGGGGGGGCAAAGTGGGCGATGGGGTGGCCTAGGGTTCGGGTGAGGGGGGTTATGGAGTGTGAGGGGGGCTTGGGCCGACCTGGTTAGTGGGCTGGCCGGCTGGGCCGTCTGGCCCAGTTGGCCAGGGGGTTTCTCTCTTCTTCTCTTTCTTTTTTTTATATATAATTTTTCTTTTTATATTTATTCTTTTCCTGCTTTTATTTTAGTTTCTTTTTAGTTTAGTTTTACTTAATATTAAAATGATCCCTAAATTAGTAATACCACAAAACCCACTGCCACAAAAGGTTTTACCCCAAAACAATTTAGTTTAGTATTTTATAAAATACAATAGGCATTTATTTAATTGTTATAGCCACTGTTTTAACTATTTTGGTGCATTTAAATATTTTATAAAAATGTGGTTTCTCCACCATTATTACTTATGAATTATTTGTCACATTTATTACATTTTTGTTTTAGTGTTTGAAAACTTTTGTTGTTTGCCTTTACTTTAAATTTGAAATTTGAACTGGGTTCCGAACTGACGCGAGTTTATCAACAGTAACCGAGGTGATGTGGCATTATTAGCGGAGGTTCACTGTAGCTTAATTATCCGGGCGTCACAATTCTCCTCCACTACAAGAAATCTCGTCCCGAGATTTAAGAGGTAGTGTAAGGGGGAAATGTCTGGTAACGAATCTAGCGAATCATTTCGGTCTTGGTTGCTCTTCTCGAAGAGGTCGATCCATTACATTGATGTCTTCATTCCTCTGTTTCAGGTCCTCATGATGAAGTCGGCAACGTTTCTTCAGGAACTCCATCGTACTTACGAAAAGATTTAGGGGGGGGGACTCGGGAAGGACGAAGCTCAACACATGTTAGGTACCTAGGGGCTATCTCAGTGAACGAGGCATAGAGACATCTCTCAAGTTGAAATTCAAGAAAGTCATCGAGAGCAAGGTAAGAAGGTGCAATAAGAAATTTCAAGCGGATAGGCAATCGTTCGTTGCCTGAAACAGAGTGTGAAAGGGGTTCAGGGCAATGGGAATAAGTATTGTGTCTGATACCAGTATTGAGGATCTCTCGGAAGGTGGCTCGTGAATTAAATACGAGGCCGCGCGTGAGGAATAACTTTGGGAATAGGGGGTGTACAAGAGAGTCAGGTTTCGATCCTGTGGAACTGTGGGTTATGGGCCCACCATGTGGGTTAAAAGTAGAAGGAGCGGTGACATCTTGCACGATCATGTAAGCAAGGCAAGTTAGAGGATAGCCTGTCAGTTATGTCGGCGACAACATTGGTAACAAGGGCGAGGGATGAAGAGAACAATTTTCCTGCTCGTTGAACGAGGTGGACCAATAGGCAAAGTTCTTGTCCATCGGTGGTTACCGGAATGCTATCAACAAAAGCAACAGGGTCTTACTGACATGGTTGTATGCCAAGGTGTTTACATAAGCAGAAGAATATTACTGCTTAGATCATATAGATGATAGATCACAAGAAAGGTTAAACAAAACAATGGAAAGGAAAGGTGATTAGTATACTAATCAGAACAATGGAAATGAAATTGTGGTTATACTCGAGTATCAAGAGTATATCTTTCCCATCCATGTCAGGACAGCAAGTAGACGACCAAGTAAGTAAAGGGGCAAGGGATTTCATGATGTTACCCATAGAACGGTGTTTGGATAATCTATTAAGAAACATTTAGCATTGCACTTCCAATGTTCTTATTGAAAAACGGATTACCACGGACAAGCTTCGAGATAGCATTGACATGGTCTTCAAGCAAAGGTCAGACTTTGGACACACAAAGATCCATCAGGAACAACTCATAGAATAAGTCTTATAATTTCCTCTTGGAAGAATGGCTAACCTTGCTTAAAAGGAAATGGTAACAATCGGTCCTCCGACCAGGTGTGCTAGGCATGACATCACCTTACCGGGTGATATAAAGACCAATGTTATGACTCTTGGAAAATGTTCCAACCATCATATCTGTCCGAGATTCAGATCTGATTGGTGTCAGGATACCTCAGACTCAGGATGCCTGAGAAGAAAAGGTGAAACGCAATTGACTAGATGACATTATAAGATTCTCGGGCAATGAACTATGGAAGCGAGTTCCGAAACAAGAGTTCATCATTAAACCAAGGAGAGGATGAGGAGGTGGCTGATGGATTCAACGGTAATTCATCGAGACTTCCAAAAAGATGGATTTCCACAATTGCGTGAACATGGAGATAACATTTGTCAGATCAAATGATATAATGATGTATGCTCTAGGAAAACATACACAATTAAACATTGGTTGAAAGGTGCACCCGAAATATGGGCTGGGTTCACGACCAACGTCGGAATGGCGATTTAGCAACCAACGCACTAAATTGGAATTATTGTCCATTAACTCTGAAGCAATAGAGTTGCTAGAGATAATAAATTCGCACAACAAAGTACACTCAACACGGGGACCAAGAAAAGAATGGTGATGGCAAGAAGCATCACTGTATCAAGAATTCTTAAGAGGTGGTGAAATTGTCACAACATCCTTGACAAAAGACAGTAATACTTCAAGGTAGAACATAACATAAGCTGGATAGCTAGGAGCTCCGTAACATGATCAAGTTTATGTCGGAGGGAAGGCAATAATGTTGTAGATGATAACACAAAACATCGAGAGGCACAGATTCTCATCAAGAATTTGATTGACATTCTGGAAGAGCTCGGGATGTTGATGATGATCACGACACATTCATCGAGAGATTTTATGAAGATGTAATCGATCGACGATGACATCAAGTCGAAGGAATGATGAAGCGCAAGGTTATTGGAACCACGGGTACGACACAAATTTGAAATCAAGCTTGATGTTCGAGGTGGAACGATAAGATGAGGAAATCGACGTAAGCTTAGCTCATCATCGAAAGTTGTGCTCCGGGAATAAAGACCAGGTAGCACGGTTAAAATCAGGATGATAATGATATAGCCCATCAGGCTAGGAATGATGTGACCGGGTACAAACTCATAAGTATAAAGATTACTAAGAGTTGTTTAATCGCGGTGCAGACTCGATTCAGTTATCGGTGTGATTGAGTGTCCAATAACTTAGAACCCGGGAAAAATTGAAAACAGTGAGAATGTAATCTTGGAGAAGACTCGCAATAAGAAACATGGTTCTGAGATATTATCAAGATACCAGAGGGTAATACTCGAAAGTAGGACAGAATAAAGGTTGGAGAGGCGTATTGATATGTAGAAGGCAAGTACTATAACTTGTCCGAGAAAAGGAATCAAAGAATATCAACATGGCCGGAACCACGATTGTAAAGGATCAATTCACAGATACTAGATGATATTATATGAAGGAAATTGTTATTATTTCAAGAAGCTTCCATGATAGGATCTACATCGCGTCCATGGGCATGAACACAAAGTTCAAGGTCGACTCCCACTTCTTTAATGCATAACCTCTCATTTACTTCTCACTTTTGAAGAAGTTGTAGTGTAGTAATTTTATCCGGCGTAACACCAGCAGAGTATGACCCGTAGAAGTTTCCGGGTTCACACAGATTAGAAAAGACATAGGTTCAACCCATCAGGGCATCTTAGGAACATATACCTCAAACTTCAGGAGTAAATAACACAAGCTCAAAAGCAGAGCATGTTTGACAAAACAGAGGATACAATTTACCAAAGGCATTAGGTATTCGAGGAAAGACTCACAAAGTTATTGAATATGAAGGACATTATCGGATAATAATCCAGCAATGGGTCTGGCGGACCGCAAAGAATCTGATGTGAGTATCAATGTTCAACAGAAGAGGAAATAATGCAAGAGCATTGGATTATAGAAATATCTGGAAAATTTCAAAGCTTAAATACAAAGGAATTATGATTTCCATATCGGGGGATTAGAAGTAGAGGCTATGATCAAAAGACATGTAAGTTGAATAGACATAGATCGACAATCAATCAAGGTTTGATTTGTCGAGAACCAGCTCATGTCCGGAGTGACGTATGAGCCTAAAGGACGAACTCTAGTTTCCACTGATGATTGAGACCATTCATAAACATGTACAATCAAAGGCTCAAAATGAGATGACAAAGGATACCAAAAAATATTGGTAGGCATATGGAACACAACCATAATGCAAGCAGACAAGTATTTGCAGAGCAACAATTGGCAGAGGATTACCGGAAGATCGGATAGTATTTCAATGTATCTTGTGAATCATATGAACAACTAGTAATTAACAATTCCTCGATAAGTGTGAAGAATTATTCGTAGGGGTATTCATGCGGCAAGGAACTACAAGGCAGTAAGCTCAAAGGATTCTCGGGACAACATAGAGTATTTCGGGGCATCTTGTAAGAACAAGAGCAATTGGGAAAGAATGCATGAATGACATGTGTATGTAGTTATCCATAGGAGTTGACGGGGGAAGGGAATTGCAAAAGCGATGAGCACATGTTCTCGGGAGAACATCGGAGAGTATCTTCAAAGTCTTCTGGTGGAGCAGGCGATCATCTGGAATGAAGGGCTCTCCGGGAGAAAGTAGTTACGAGAACCTAGTGTTACAGTTACCAAAATTATTTAACCCCAAATAGAAGAGAGATCAGAGTCCCAGAGTATAGACGAGGAATAAAAGATCCTAATACCACCCAATGGTGACGTGGGCCCGTAAGTCACACAGCCATGTTAGTAAAAAGTTTTGCAATGACTAGACTCGACTTTGGCCAAGGAGTGTGGAAGGGGATTCCTACAGGCAGTTGGCTCTCATACCAACTTGTGACGCCCTCGATTTAATCGTACACTAATCATACATGCAAACATGTACGATCAAGATCAAGGGCTGTGGCACCCCGGCTCAGAGAAAACTGGAACGCCCCGTATTCCAGCCCAGAGACAAGTCTTCTGGAATACGGCACCGTTGGCATAGAACAAATCAGCTCTTTATTACTATGGATAAGGTTACAAGGGTACATGGATTACATCGGCACGACGATACTACGCCTGCCCATGGTAGCTCTATGCTAACAGCGGAACAACCCGAGAAAGCGGAGTACCCTCGGCAGCGGAACAACGATGGCGGTGATGAACTCCACTCCGCAGGGACTTTGGTTGGAACGCGTATCCTAGCTCGTAAACTCGGGATCCTCGACAAGCAAGAAATCATGGCATGACATGCAAACTGGCATGACACACCAGGTGAGTACTTTGAATGTACTCGCAAGCTCACAGCAACCAAAGCAATCAAGACAAACAATAACATGGCATTTATAGGTTAAGCAGGTGCAAACATGATGATGCTAGAACAATATAAGCATGGTATGGTGTATGAGCATGATGACACTACATGCAACAGGTTAAAACTATCATGATGCAACTTACTCTGTTCTGAGGTTACCTCATAACCACCACATGGAAGAACTTGCCATCGAGTGTGCCATATGATAACCTCGGGACCAACCAAACTTGGTATTCAATACCATAGTGATAACATGATCACCAGGAGCTTGATCTTTACCCGAGATCACCACATGACACTATCCACCAAATCTGGTATCCACGATACCACGGTGATCCCCTCGTGATCACGATCAACCAACATCGGTATCCTCGATACCACGGTGATCCTCTCGCGATCACATAAAGATCAACCAACTTCTTTCTCATCGAACCGTGTTGTTATAAGCAAGATTATTATACTGTTGACCCATAGTGTGTCCTACTACGAACTGTGCCCATGACCAAGGACGCGGCTATCGATAGATTATACACTCTGCAGAGGTTAGTACACTGTACCCACACCACGGAACTCATGGCCTCATGCTCCCATTCGGGTGGACCAACGATGTTCCGACAAAACCCAATCTATTGCATGGCACTCTCCCGGCCACTCCGACAAACTCCCCTTTGGGCTATGTCATGGGTGACCCCTGTGTCACTCCGGACACCTGCCACCGTCGTGGCCAAACAAAATTGTCCCAAACGGGGACCTGAGCTCGATACCAAAACTGGGTTCACAAGGTTATAGCCGCCTACCTGATCAGGGTAGCACGCACTCATAACCTTCCCTGGTTGGAGGTACCAGCGAGAGGCATGGCAATAGACCGAATTAGGGGCGCCCCATCCCGGCAAGTGTGGTTGCACTGGTGAGCTCGATTCGGTGGCGCACTATGACTCAGCCAACAGGTGTTCAAGTTCGATTAATATCCGGTTTAACTTGAATGTAACTGAGATGAGTCACGATAACAGGATGAAACCATACTACATATGAACATGATATAACCTAAGCAGGGATGGGAAGCATGATATCTGAAGCATAGCATCAACAACACGCCAACATTTAACCAGCTAAATGCAAACGAGCATGGCATAGCGGAGAGCATGAACAACTTCAGTATGTCCAAATGATAAAGAAGTATGCAGACATGCCATCATCTTAGCATGAACTACTGCAAGTATCAACCATGAGCATGATGCTACCAACGAGTACTTGATAACTAGCAAGATGCACATGGACAAAATATAAGTCTGATACACGAGCATATACAGTATCTTCAAACATATTAACATGCACACATTAAATAATTATTCATGTAGGAAACCATAGCTACTGCAAATCCATCATGCAAGTGGCTGTCGTGGCTTGCCTGGGGATGAAGGAACCATCAGGAAGAATTGCGGAGAGTCCATGGAAACAATTGCCGGAAATAGTTCTCTCTCGGAGGGGCTGTTTAACGGCATGGGCAAAAGGGTCATTTTCACTGTGTCAACACATTATGAAAATGGTACCAACATAACGGGCTCGAAGAGACGAAGACGTGGGCTTCGGTATCACCTCGTTTGGAGTTACGGATGAAAAGATATAGCCCAACGAAGTTCAGGGACCAATATGTAAAAATAACTCTACAAACAGGCCCCTGGAGGATAAAACAGAAAATGTATTTTAGGGAAATACGCTTTCAGAACTGAGGAAACGTATTTTGAGCCGAAGTAAGACAAAAATGCGCTTTCAGAATAGGGAAACGTATTCCGTGGAATACGTGTCCACTTACTCCACGTCAGAAGCGGCGGGGCCGGGCTCCTAGGTCACTTACAGGTGGGTCCCGCGCGCAGGCCTGGGTCGTCGTCTTCTACCTTGCTCGCCCGCTCCAGGCCGAGGCAGAGCCGGTGCCCGACGGTGATAACCGGCGACTCCGGCCACCTCTTGCGAAGCTCGACCTACCGGCGTGCTCAGGGGATTGGGCCGCACCCATCTGTGGGCAGAACAGTCGCCGGGGAGCACGGGGGAGGGCGGAGCAACGGTCGCGGCGGTGCGCCCAGGTGGGTTGTGCCCACCTCGGTGGCCTCCCGCACCCCCTCTTTGCCCTATAAATCATCAAATATTCCAAAAACCCTTGGAGAGACCCTAGATCAGAAGTTTCGCCGCCGCAAGGCCTCTGTATCCACGAGATCCAATCTAGACCCCGTTCCGGCACCCTGCGGAGGGGGGAATCATCACCGGTGGCCATCTTCATCATCCCGGCGACCACCATGATGAGGAGGGAGTAGTCCACCCTCGGGGCTGAGGGTTTGTACCAGTAGCTATGTGTTTAATCTCTCTCTCTCTCGTGTTCTTGAGATGCACAATCTTGATGTATCGCGGGCTTTGTTAATATAGTTGGATCATATGGTGTTTCCCCTCTCTATCTTGTTGTGATGAATTGAGTTTTCCCTTTGAGATTTCGTTTTATCGGATTGAATACTTTTATGGATTTGAGAACACTTTATGTATGTCTTGCTATGAATACCCGGGGTGACAATGGGGTATCGTATTGATTCACTTGATATATGTTTTGGCACTCAACTCATCGATTCCTGAGGTGACATTGGGGTAATCTATGCATAGGGGTTGATGCACGTTCTTGTCTTTGTTTCTCTGGTAGAAATCTTGGGGCACTCTTTGAGGTTCTTTGTGTTGGATTGAGTATTATGAATCTGAAATTGTTTGATGCATGTCGTATAATCATCTCACGGATACTCGCGGTGACATTGGAGTATCTAGGTGACATTAGAGTTGGTTGATGTGTATCATATGGTGTTATTTTAGTACGAACTCTTGGTTAGATCGATCGGAAAGAATAGCTTGATTTTATTTTAGTACGAAATCTAGGATAGATTGATCGGAAAGAATAGCTTTGAGGTGGTTTCGTACCCTACAAACAATTTCTTCTTATGTTCTCCGCTAGATAGGAACTTTGGAGTGATTCTTCATCGCACTTTGAGGGATGGTTATATGATCCAATTATATTAGCATTGTTGAGAGGTTGCACTAGTGAAAGTACGGACCCTATGCCTCATTTTCAAGCATTGCAATACCGTTTGTGCTCACTTTTATCATTTGCTACCTTGCTGTTTTTATTTATTCAGATTATAAAAATATATTTCTACCATCCATATTACACTTTTATCACCATCTCTTCGCCGAACTAGTGCACCTATACAATTTGCCATTGTATTGGGTGTGTTGGGGACACAAGAGATTTCTTGTATTTGGTTGTAGGGTTGTTTGAGAGAGACCATCTTCATCCTACGCCTCCCACGGATAGATAAACCTTAGGTCATCCACTTGAGGGAAAATTGCTACTGTCCTACAAAACTCTACGCTTGGAGGCCCAACACGAGTCTACAAGAACAAAGTTGCGCAGCGGACGACGGCCTCGGGCACCGAGGGGCTCACGGCCATGGTTGCTCCAACGACGAGGGAAGTGGATGTGGAGACTCGCCTGAGTACACGGAAGCTGGTGTTGGTGGATAGAGGGAGGGAAGAGCTCCGGCTCGCCGGAATTTAGGCCGGAGAGGGCGGCGGCCATGGCAGCCAATGGTGGGCAGGGGAGCGACTCAGGCTCGGGTGAGTAGCCAGGGGGTGGTAGGAGAGTGCAGTGAGGACGATGGTGAGCTCGGGAGGGGCTCGGGTGGCCTATAAATAGGCGGGCAGTGGGAATGGATAGGATCGGCCGCCATGGCGTCCGCGTTGCGCTGGCAGTCGCGCTGGTGCCTCAGCCACGTGGGGAGGTGACGGGAGAGGCAAGGGAGTTAAGAGCAAGGCGACGGCTCGCCGGGAAGCTGCCAGCCAGCTCACCTTGTACGGCCACTGTGTTGCCAGTGCGCGCACTTGGCTGTATGCGGCGGCGAGGCTCGCCAGAGTTTGGAGAGGGTTCTAGAGTGGGTACGTGGACGGTGGCAACGAAGTCGGCACGACGGGACAAGGAAAGGCAGCGCGAGTTGGCCGGAGCGGTCGTGTCCGACGCGGTCGGCGTGCAGAGCATGACTTTGGCTCGGGCAGACGCGTGGTCACCACATGCATTGGCGCACGCTGTGCTCTCTAGCCCGTCCAGTCATGTCTACACGGTAGTCCTTTCTCCCTAAGGCATCACAGAAGTGATAGATCAGCAAAAGAGACCAAGAGTAGATGAGAGGCTTCACTGGAAGTTTGCTGTAGCGAACTTGACTGCACATCTGTGATCAACAGGGAGGTGATAAGAGCAAAATGTGATGTCTGGGAGGTTTAGGTTAAGAAGGACTATAATCCTGTGCAATTTGGAGGGATTTGGACAAGTATTTAGCATAGTTGCTTTGCAACTGACCAATCTGGTCCAGAAAACAAATCTGGATGTGGCACTCAAATATCAAATGAGATGGAGATGAATTTTTGAGGATGCTAGTTATTTTAGCATATGAAGACACTGTATAAATTTCATACCATTTGGATAAACCAAAATGGTACTTCCTTCACACAGCATCCCACTGGACAGAATCTTAGGAAAATAGCTGAGGAGAAATGGCTAGATAAAATGAGTCCAAATTTTGTGGAGATATGTTATATGGGTAGGATAATGCTCTGGTAAATTTTCAGCAATTATGAAGCAATATAAAATATAGTTGCTTCACAACAGGAAAACATGACCAGAAGCCAAGATTTGATGGTATGCTCACATAGAATATGGGATGATTCTCAAATCTTGTGGATAGTGTTAATTTGAGCATATGAAGATGCTTGCAAAATTTCAACTCATTTGGATACTCCTAGCTAGTACTTCCTTCACCAAGCTTCTAGTTGACCAGAAACTTTGGAAATTTGCCAAGGAAGATTTACTAGCCCACTTGAGTTGAATTTTGGCAAGAGGCAATGATTTGGATATGAAAGAGTGCACAAAGTTTTTGAGAGCAAGCAAGCAAAGATAAAGGGTACTTGCTTCTCAAACTGCCAGCTGGGGCAGAATCAGAAAATGAATATTGGTGAAATATTTTTGAACATGGCAAGGAAGGATTTTAACATATCTGAGGAAGATATGACCCAAACAATTTATGAGAATTATTTGAGAATCTTTGGAATGCTAGAAATGTGGGTTGCTTCACAACCCAGGGCAAATAGGGTTATTCCTTTAATAGAAAAAGGAATATTCCCAAGAAAAAAGAATATTGGGATTGGTCCAAGATGGAAATGACATGGTCTTGGGATGGTTTTGAGCTTCACAAGCCACTTGGGAGAAGAATCAAGGGTGATCTCTCCAGGTTCCAAGACCACTAAGCCACAGAAAAGCAAATCCAGACCAAAATCAAAAGAAAAAGAAATGGGAAAAATCCAGGGTGTTACAAACCTACCCCCCTTAAAGAAATCTCATCCTCGAGATTTGGTTGCTTAGGGGTCAAGCATGAATATTCTTGCTTAAAGAAACCGTTTCCAACTCGGGTTTCCTTTCTGCCTTTGAATAATGCTCCCATTAAATATCATCTGACTGACTGCCTAGCTTCGGGGCGGTTTGTTTCACTGGATCCTCATTTCGATAGATCTTACCTCATATATTACTCTGACTTTAATCCTTTTATGTCTGCTGCCTTGTCTGTGTGCGATGAATTATCCTGACTGAAATACCTGTCCTTCTCGCAAGTCCGAGAGTTGTTCCTCATGGACGTGTTGTGATGAAGTCCAATACGGACGACCGTCCATTGAGTTGTGAACAAATTTTCTCGGTAGACACAAAAGTCTTTTACTCATTGCATTGGGCTGCTTAAAAGGGATGCGTGTCCTCCAGGTTCAAAACAGTACTGTGAATCATACCGTTCTCCTGACGGAATTTGACTTCTCGTAATGGTTGCTGGAATATCATGGGTATCTCCACTGTCTTGAGTATCACATTTGTACCAAAGACTCAACTGTCATGTGTCATGACCAGCATAAAGGTGTATGGTCTTATTACGATATTATCCACAGACTTGACTGACGGTGGTTCTGGCAGAAAAGTCTTGTCCTTAGCAGGCTATCTTTTAACTGATTCCCCTAGGTGAGGACACATGCTTCGAGACAGTTGTCAACCTTCTGATTACTCGGTCTGTCGGTATCTCTAAGTGAATAGTAGGCCGTGTAATGCTTTAACACTATCGCTGCAATCAAACTGTTGAATTGACCTGGCAAATTTGAATATCCCCCTTTTGACGATTCTGAGCATATCTAGCTGGCTGAGCTGGTTACCTTGCTATGAGGCCCTTGCAAATGGGATAGACCTCGTGGGAGTGTACCCATGGTGAGCGGTACCGAATCAGACTGTCCAGAGTATATGTACTATGCAACCATTACCATCCCTGTATGGACGATCTTGCCCTTTCATTATGGTTCTCTTTGCCTGGATCCTTTGCTGAAAGAACTTGGCCTTATATGTTCTTGATTCTTTGTGTGACCATAGGTGCTGTCAGGTGCAATATTCTGGCAGGCATATCTTATCCTGATCCCCTGACAGGGTATCTTTGCTCATAGGACCAGTTTTATCGTCCTCCACGCTTTATTCGTAGGGCAATGATAATCCGAACTCAGGCTCATAGTTACTTGTATGGGGCTCCTGGCATTGTCTTGCTTCATAGCTTGTCGGTCATTGCGTCACACTGAGGCGTATAACTAGCTTTCTTCCGTTTGTATAACCCAGTTTATAGTCGGATTCTCACTGGGCCGGCATCATCATGTGATTGATTCGTATGACCTTGGCAATATGTTCACCATATCTATGGAAACATGTGTAGCTGGGCACTTGATTTCTGATGCAGACTTGCGTCCTGACTGATTCTTGCCTTCTAACCAAACTATTATGGAGCAGATCCTTCGGATGCATGGGCATATTCTGCCAACTGACTGGGAAACATCTTGTACTGGTGAGGATGTGATGCCTTACTTGCGGAGGTTGCTTAGCTTGTGTTGGAAGCCATCGAGAGTATCTTGCTGAGGAAGACTGAATAGCTTGCGCCTGAAGCTTTTGCCGAGATAGCTTGCTGGAAAAGATTGGGTACCGTACCTCAGAAGCTTCCCCCTTAAAGACTTGCTAGGGAAGACTCGGTACCTTATGCCAGAAGCTTTTGCGATAGCTTACTAAAGAAGTCTGAGTATCTTGTACTGGAAGATACCCATGTGCCGTATCGAGGAAGACAGAGGAACCTTGCGTCGTAAGCTTCTCCGGTAGCTTGCGAAGAAAGACCGGGTTGCTTACATCTGAAGCTTATCTTTTTGCCATATGCGGACTGAGTGCATATATATATATATATATCCCTTAATGTTTCTGCTGTCAGTTACTTACTGTAGGAAGAACGTTATTCAACTATCCTTCTTGCTGAGCACTAAGTTCATATCATATGCTGGCTTGCTTCCGGGATATAGCAGGTCTCAAATTGTACTCATAGCAGACTCAAACCACGTATATGAACCATACCTTTGACTCGAAATGTACTGTTGATCATGCGCACATCTTTGCCTTCTTGCTGATTTGGTCATTACTGTTGTGAATATTACACATTGATGTATACTCAATGCTGATAATCAATCCAGAATACCATTTGTAGTCAGACCAGATATTTCCCGATATTAGGCAGTCGGTGGAAAATTCCATATTGTTGAGCTGAGCTTCGAAATGCTTGCCTCTTCACTGATTCTTTGAGTCCGGTGTCGGGGAGCAACTTCCATAAGGGAAAAATAAGGTAACACCAAGGGCCCAAAGAAAGAAGCAGAAGAAACGATTAAAACAAAAGCACACAAAGCAGCAAGATTACACACAAGCAATATCACATGTTATACAACTATTCACAGCAATAGTATGCATTCCTACTTAAGCACACAAATCTCGCAGGAACTCCGGTATTACGGTCTAACATGTTGTGGCGATGTGCACGAAAGTGAATCAATGTGTGGAAGAAAGTTGGTGTAAACAAGGCTACACCAAACACGGGCTTACACTGGTTGCAGCTGGACGGACACGGAGGTGAGGACAGACTTGGTGATCATGTATTGGAACACGGAGGTCACGACCACATCATCATCAAGCGGATAGAAGAACACCGTACTCGTCCAGGGAATGGGTGGCAGGGTAGGATAGCGATGGAAAGAAGGGCTTGCGGGCATTGCCCTTTTCTGATAACTAAGATCAGTAAGGGTTGCCAACGCGACTAGTGGGATGGCACGAGCCGGGATAGAAACATGTCTATCACCGAAACAATAGGGGTGGCTGAATAGGACAATTGGTGTGGTACCGGTGCATCAATCCGACAAGGAATCGACAACACCAAGCACCTTGGCATCACTCCGCTGGGACGGGGATGACACCACACCAAGGAACAAATATGCAGATAGGAGGGTGCAGGTGGTGAATCGAAGCCGATGCCACCTACACTCACCAAACCAACCGCTAGTGACAAGTTAAATAATCTATATGCATGCTATGCAACAAACAAATGCAACAAACAAGTGCAGCAAACTGATAAGACTCTATACTACCGTTTACTAATGCTCGCGTGGTCTAGGGCATCCTACAGCCAGACCTGCTCTGATACCAACTGCTGTGGCACCCTGGCTCAGAGAAAACCGGAACGCCCCGTATTCCAGCCCAGAGACAAGTCTTCTGGAATACGGCACCGTTGTCATAGAACAAACCAGCTCTTTATTACTATGGATAAGGTTACAAGGGTACATGGATTACATCGACACGGCGACACTACGCCTGCCCAGGGTAGCTCTATGCTAACAGCGGAACAACCCAAGAAAGCGAAGTACCCTCGGCAGCGGAACACCGACGGCAGTGATGAACTCCGCTCCGCAGGGACTCTGGCTGGAACGCGTATCCTAGCTCGCAAACTCGGGATCCTTGATAAGCAAGCAATCATGGCATGACCTGCAAACTGGCATGACACGCCAGGTGAGTACTTTGAATGTACTCGCAAGCTCACAGCAACCAAAGCAATCAAGACAAACAATAACATGGCATTTACAGGTTAAGTAGGTGCAAACATGATGATGCTAGAACAATATAAGCATGGTATGGTGTATGAGCATGATGACACTACATGCAACAGGTTAAAACTATCATGATGCAACTTACACTGTTCTGAGGTTACCTCGTAACCACCACATGGAAGAACTTACCATCGAGTGTGCCATAAGATAACCTCGGGACCTACCAAACTTGGTATTCAATACCGTAGTGATAACATGATCACCAGGAGCTTGATCTTTACCCGAGATCACCACATGACACTATCCACCAAATCCGGTATCCACGATACCACGGTGATCCCCTCGTGATCACGATCAACCAACATCGGTATCCTCGATACCACGGTGATCCTCTCGCGATCACATAAAGATCAACCAACTTCTTTCTCATCGAACCGGGTTGTTATAAGCAAGATTATTATACTGTTGACCCATAGTGTGTCCTACTACGAACTGTGCCCATGACCGAGGACGCGGCTATCGATAGATTATACACTCTGCAGAGGTTAGTACACTGTACCCACACCACGGAACTCATGGCCTCGTGCTCCCATTTGGGTGGACCAACGATGTTCCGACAAAACCCAATCTATTGCATGGCACTCTCCCGGCCACTCCGACAAACTCCCCTTTGGGCTATGTCATGGGTGACCCCTGTGTCACTCCGGACACCTGCCACCGTCGTGGCCAAACAAAATTGTCCCAAACGGGGACCTGAGCTCGATACCAAAACTGGGTTCACAAGGTTATAGCCGCCTACCTGATCAGGGTAGCACGCACTCATAACCTTCCCTGGTTGGAGGTACCAGCGAGAGGCATGACAATAGACCGAATTAGGGCTGCCCCATCCTGGCAAGTGGGGTTGCACTGGTGAGCTCGATTCGGTGGCGCACTATGACTCAGCCAATAGGTGTTCAAGTTCGATTAATATCCGGTTTAACTTGAATGTAACTGAGGTGAGTCACGATAACAGGATGAAACCATACTACATATGAACATGATATAACCTAAGCAGGGATGGGAAGCATGATATCTGAAGCATAGCATCAACAACACACCAGCATTTAACCAGCTAAATGCAAACGAGCATGGCATAGCGGAGAGCATGAACAACTTCAGTATGTCCAAATGATAAAGAAGTATGCAGACATGCCATCATCTTAGCATGAACTACTGCAAGTATCAACCATGAGCATAATGCTACCAACGAGTACTTGATAACTAGCAAGATGCACATGGACAAAATATAAGGATGATACACGAGCATATACAGTATCTTCAAACATATTAACATGCACACATTAAATAATTATTCAAGTAGGAAACCATAGCTACTACAAATCCATCATGCAAGTGACTGTCGTGGCTTGCCTGGGGATGAAGGAACCATCAGGAAGAATTGCGGAGAGTCCGCGGAAACGATTGCCAAAAACAGTTCTCTCTCGGAGGGGCTGTTTACGGGCAAGGGCAAAAGGGTCACTTTCACTGTGTCAACACATTATGAAAATGGTACCAACATAACGGGCTCGAAGAGACGAAGACGTGGGCTTTGGAATCACCTCGTTTGGAGTTACAGATGAAAAGATATAGCCCGACGAAGTTCAGGGACCAATCTGTAAAAATAACTCTACAAACAGGCCCCTGGAGGAGAAAACAGAAAATGTATTTTAGGGAAATATGCTTTCAGAAATGAGGAAACGTATTTTGAGCCGAAGTAAGATGAAAATGCGGTTTCAGAATAGGGAAACATATTCCGTGGAATATGTGTCCACTTACTCCACGTCAGCAGCGGCGGGGACGGGCTCCTGGGTCGCTTACAGGTGGGTCCCGCGTGCAGGCCTGGGTCGTCGTCTTCTACCTCGCTCGCCCGCTCCAGGCCGAGGCAGAGCCGGTGCCCGATGGTGATAACCGGCAACTCTGGCCACCTCTCGCGAAGCTCGACCTACCGGCGTGCTCAGGGGATTGGGCTGCACCCATCTGTGGGCAGAACGATCGCTGGGGAGCATGGCGGAGGGCGGAGCCACGACCGCCGCGGACAACGGCCTCGGGCACCGAGGGGCTCGCGGCCATGTTTGCTCCGGCGACGATGGAAGTGGATGTGGAGACTCGCCGGAGTACGGGGAAGCTGGTGGTGGTGGATAGAGGGAGGGAAGAGCTCCGGCTCGCCGGAATTTAGGCCGGAGAGGGTGGCGGCCAAGGCAGCCAATGGTGGGCAGGGGAGCGACTCAGGCTCGGGTGAGTAGCCAGGGGGTGGTAGGAGAGTGCAGTGAGGGTGATGGTGAGCTCGGGAGGGGCTCAGGTGGCCTATAAATAGGCGGGCGACGGGAATGGATAGGATTGGCCGCCGTGGCGTCCGCGTTGTGCTGGCAGTCGCGCTGGTGCCCGAGCTGCGTGGGGAGGTGACGGGAGAAGCAAGGGAGTTAAGAGCAAGGCGACGGCTCACCGGGAAGCTGCCAGCCAGCTCACCCAGTACGGCCACTGTGCTGCCCGTGCGCGCACTTGGCCGTATGCAGCGGCGAGGCTCGCCGGAGTTTGGAGAGGGTTCTGGAGTGGGTACGTGGACGGTGGCAACGAAGTCGGCACGACGGGACAAGGAAAGGCAGCGCGAGGTGGCCGGAGTGGTCGTGTCTGACGCGGTCGGTGTGCAGAGCACGACTTTGGCTTGGGCAGACGCGTGGTCACCACATGCATTGGCGCACGCTATGCTCTCTGGCCCGTCCAGTCATGTCTACACGGTAGTCCTTGCTCCCTAAGGCATCACAGAAGTGATAGATCAGCAGAAGAGACCAAGAGTAGATGAGAGGCATCATTGGAAGTTTGCTGTAGCAAACTTGACTACACATCATGATCAACAGGGAGGTGATAAGAGCCAAATGTGATGTCTGGGAGGTTTAGGTTAAGAAGGACTATAATCCTGTGCAATTTGGAGGGATTTGGACAAGTATTTAGCATAGTTGCTTTGCAACTAACCAATCTGGTCCAGAAAACAAATCTGGATGTGGCACTCACATATCAAATGAGATGGAGATGAATTTTGGAGGAGGCTAGTTATTTTGGCATATGAAGACACTATATAAATTTCATACCATTTGGATAAACCAAAATGGTACTTCCTTCACACAGCATCCCACTGGACAGAATCTTAGGAAAATAGCTGAGGAGAAATGGCTAGATAAAATGAGTCCAAATTTTGTGGAGATATGTTATATGGGTAGGATAATGCTCTGGTAAATTTTCAGCAATTATGAAGCAATATAAAATATAGTTACTTCACAACAGGAAAACATGACCAGAAGCCAAGATTTGGGATGATTCTCAAATCTTGTGGATAGTGTTAATTTGAGCATATGAAGATGCTTGCAAAATTTCAACTCATTTGGATACTCCTAGCTAGTACTTCCTTCACCAAGCTTCTAGTTGACTAGAAACTTTGGAAATTTGCCAAGGAAGATTTACAATCCCACTTGAGTTGAATTTTGGCAAGAGGCAATGATTTGGATAGGAAAGAGTGCACAAAATATTTGAGAGCAAGCAAGCAAATATAATGTAGGCATGTATTCCGTAAATAGTCATACGTGCTTATGGAAAGAACTTGCGTGACATCTTTTGTCCTACCCTCCCATGGTAGCGGGGTCCATAAGGAAACTAAGGGATATTAAGGCCTCCTTTTAATAGAGAACCGGAACAAAGCATTAACACATAGTGAATACATGAACTCCTCAAATTACGGTCATCATCGGAAAGTATCCCGACTTCTATCACTCCGGGGTTTACGGATCATAACACGTAATAGGTGACTATAACTTGCAAGATCGGATCTAGAACATAGATATAATGGTGATAACATAAATGTTTCAGATTTGAAATCATGGCACTCGGGCCCAAAGTGACAAGCATTAAGCATGGCAAAGTCATAGCAACATCAATCTCAGAACATAATGGATACTAGGGATCAAGCCCTAACAAAACTAACTCGATTACATGATGAATCTCATCCAACTCCCTCACCGACCAGCGGGCCTACGAAGGAATTACTCACTCCCGGTGGGGAGCATCATGGAATGGGCGATGGAGAAGGGTTGGTGATGACGAAGATCGAAGATCCCCCTCTCCGGAGCCCCAAATGGACTCCAGATCTGGCCTCCCGATGAAGAACAGGAGGTGGCGGCGGCTCCGTCTCGTGAAACGCGATAATTCTTTCTCCCTGATTTTTTTCTCCGAAAATAGGTATTTAAGGAGTTGGACTCAGGGTCTGTGGGGCCACCAGGTGGGCACAACCCACCTGGGCGCGCCAGGAAGGGGGGCGCCCTGGTGGGTTGTGCTCACCCAGGGTCCCCCTCCGATGGTTCTTGGCTCCAGTATTTTTCTTTTATTGTATAAAAAATCTCCAGAAAGTTTTGTTCCAATCCGAGAACTTTTATTTCTGCACAAAAACGACACCATGGTAGTTCTGCTGAAAACAGTGTCAGTCCGGGTTAGTTTCATTCAAATCATGCAAATTAGAGTCCAAAACAAGAGTAAAAGCGTTAGAAAAAATAGATACGATGGAGACGTATCAGCGGCCGCAGGGCCGCGGACCACTGGGGACGGCATCGTGGGTCATCCCCATGGTCGTTCCGTGGGGAGGCCGGCGCCGAAGCTAGGGCTGTCAGACCACCTGGTTCCTTTGCTGGGGCAGGCTGTGAGATGAAGCTTCGCATAGGCAGCGGCGGCGGCATCCTCCACAGTCGTTGAAGAAGAGGAAATGGGTCGCCAAGGACAAGTAAGCATCTGCCCTCTCTCTTCTCGCACCCGACATGTCTTATGTGCTTGAGCATTCACCATACGCAGGTCCTCCTCGAGCAAGAAGAAGAAGGAGGACTCGCCTGGCTTGGCTGGGACTACGCCACTGGTCCCTGAGGCCACAGAGCGCGAGGGGAGTGCATCGCCAAGATCTCGGAGTCGGGCTCGTGCTGGGGGAGGGGCAGGCGACCCCTCCCAAGGCGCTTACTGCCAGAGCTGGCATCGCGGTGGCGGAGACGGAATCATCAACCATCGCACTGCACCCCGCGAGTGACGAGGGCGGCTCGGAAGGCCCGGGTGACGCGCCAAGGCGCGAGGCTGCTGCCAGGGGGCGCCAAGCCCGTGGGGCACGCTGCCCGGACAAGACGGGGCAAAGAAGACCCTAGCTGTCCCTTCGCTCCTGGCGACCGGCAACGGGGCCTCGCAGGCTGCACCGGCAAGGGCGCCAAAGGGCCAGATCCGGACCGGGCCCTGGCACATGTGAACAGCCGAACCATGATCAGGCGCGGGGTCTTGCAGAGCGCCGTGGATGCAGTAGGCCGGCTTGGAGCGGAACTTCAAGGCGTCGAGTCGCGCCTTGCTGAAGAGCACCTACGCTTGGCCCACGGGTGGCATCAGCTTGAAGTCGCCAAGTTGGGCCACCGCTAGAACAAGGCTGCCCACACAAGGGGCGAGAAGTGTGCCGCTGAGGCGAGAGAGGCCAGCAAGCACGCCTTCCGGGAGGCTGAGGCAGTAGATCGGTGGCGTGAAGCAGTGGAGGCCCCCCGAGCGAGAGCTCCGGGACAAGAACACGGATGTCAGAAACGGGACTCCGGGGACCCAAAGGTTCGAACACTGGGGTAAGCTCCTTCTACCGCTTCGTCCTTCGAGCATCTCCACTCGTGCCCCAACATGCCCCCTAGGACGCGTTTTTCCGCCGGCGTCGAAAAAACCCCCCAGTCGCCCCCAGGACGCCGAATTCCACCGGTTAGGCCCATTTTTTGGCCCGACAATCCGAGGCCGAACCCAGCGCATTGGGGGGCGCTTGGGGGCTCCGGCAGAAGGAAAACTGGCGCGTGGGGCACCACTATCAGGAAAAAAACAACTTTTCCCCACCCAGATTCGCCCGCGGCCCGCTGCTAGAAAGGCCATTTCCCCATCGGGAAGAGAGGTTTTCACCGCGACAGCCTCCATCCCTCTCCTGGGCAAGCCTTCCAGCGCTCCGGCCACGGCAATAGGGGATACCGGCGGCTGCGCGCCTACCATGCCCGCCAAGTGTTCAGCTTTTTGCCTGTTCGGCGATGGACTCCGACGATGAGGAGGCATTCGTGGTGTTGCTGAAGGAGGAAGTCGAGGCTGACACCCAGGACGAAGAGCACCTCATGGTCCTCGCTGCTCTGGCCGGCCTGTTCGCAAGCAATGCAAAGCCGCGGCGAGGTGGCTGAGTGCCGGGCTGTCGTAAGAGCAAGCAGAGGCATCGACTAGAGAGCTATTACTTGCTCTACGCCGACTACTTCGCCGACGCTCCACTGCATGGCGAGAAAGTATTACGGCACCATTATCGGATGAGCCGAAAGCTCTTCCTTAGGATTGTGAATTCCATCAGGGACTTCGACAACTACTTCATTTGCAAGAAGGATTGCACCGGCACACTTGGATTCACCTCACTCCAGAAGTGCACGACAGCTATGAGGATGCTTACATACGGAGCTTCTGATGATATACTGGAAGACGATGGACGCATGGCCGAGTCCACCACCATTGAGTGTTTGTACAAGTTCTGCAGGGCAGTGGTGGCAGTGTTTGGACCACAGTACTTGTGGTCACCCAATGCTGAAGACACTGCTCAGACCCTAGCACAGAATGCAGCAAGAGGATTTCCTGGGAAGCTTGGAAACATCGACTGCATGCATTGGGCATGGAAAAACTATCCATTTGCTTGGCAGGGGATGTACAAAGGCACCAAAGGAGCTTGTAGTGTGGTACTTGAGGCAGTGGCCACACAAGACCTCTGGATTTGCCACTCCTTCTTTGACATGCCTGGAACTCACAATGACATCAACGTACTGCAGTGCTCGAATGTCTTTGCCAAGCTTGTTGAAGGTCATGCTCCTCCGGTGAAGTTCGAAGTCAATGGGCGCCACTACAACAAGGGATTCTACCTAGCAGATGGCATCTATCCGAGATGGTCCACATTTGTGAAGACTATCTCAAACCCTGTGCCAGGAGGCAAGAACTCCTACTTTGCCAAGTGTTAGGAGGCTTGCAGGAAGGATGTCGAGCGGGCATTTGGTGTGCTCCAATCTCGATTTGCTATTTTCCAATACCCCGCTCTGACCTAGTCGAAAGATCAAATGTGGGAAGTCATGACTTGCTGTGTCATCTTGCACAACATGATCATTGTGAGCGAGTAGGAAGAGCCAGTGTTCGACACCGAACCATATTACAAGCAGGTTCCTCTTGCCCAAGTTGATCACCAGCTACCGGCATCATCGGCTGCCTTCCTCAATATACATCCGGAGATCCAAGACCCACAGGTGCATCAAGAACTGCAGCACAATCTGGTGGAGCACCTATGGAGGCTCAAGGGCAATGCCTAGTTCGACGTGTGATGAACTATGAGTTCTAATTTGTGTTTGAATTATGAGTTTGCTTCGTTGAACTATTTGATTTGTATAGATTTCTGTGATGAACTATGTGATAAAAGTTAGTATATGTTGAATTTGTGCCAACGAACGCGGAATTTGGGCCAAATTTGGACCAATTTGGGCCGAAATCGGCGGCTGGGGGCAAACTTTGGGGGGTCGGCTGGGAACCCGAGCCCCCCATGCCGAAATTATTGCCGGTTGGCCCCCAAGCAGCGATATTTCACTTCCCTGGGGGGCCGAACGACTGGAGATGCTCTTACCACCAACTAAACACGGTGAGGCTACGGAGAGCGCGAGCAGAATGGCGGCACGGTGGTTACCCAGGTTCAGGCCACCTTGCGGTGTAAAACCCTACTCCTGTTTGGCTGGGATTACTCGAGAGAGAGAGAGAGAGAGAGAGAGAGAGAGAGAGAGAGTGAGTACAAAGGTTGAGGCTCTGGCCGATCGATCTGTCCCCCTCTACAGCGGCACCTTGCCCTCCTCTTATACTGCCTTGGTCCTCTTCCCCCGAAAACATTGGCGGGAAGGGTTGCCACACAACGACAAGTTCGAAGGGGGACAGGGGCGTAGTCTATCCTAACAAAAGGTAGTCTTCACCTGCAAAGCCTCTATCCATGATGCGCCGGTGGGCTCGGGAATGACCTTCGCCCTGCGCGCTCGTTGTCTTGGTCTTCTTTCACCGATCGGGCTACCTTTGTGGGTTACTTTGGGAACTAGACTACTGGCCTTGCTCCCTTAGCACAAAAGGGGAAATCCTCTTCATCCGCACCGGCTGGCACGGCTCCCTGCCGCCGTTTGTCGCCGCGCGCATCGCCCACATGGTGGGCACTGAGCCGCACGACCGAGCTGGACTACCCTTGACTTGCTCGCCTCAGGGAGGTGCCTCAGGAGGCAGCCTCAGGAGGCCGCCTCGTGAGGTGCTTGGTGACGCTGCTATGTCTTGACTGCTCGCCCTCTCCCTGAGGAGGGGGCCACAGGAGGCCAGGACCTTGCGAGGGGTCTAGCTCGTGGAGCCCACCGGTGGGCCCCTTGCTGGGCCTTCGCCATGCGCTGTGCCCTGGGCCGAAGGCAGACGAGCCTGGATACGTACACTGGGATCCATGGGCCTGACAATGACGTCGACGACGCTGCTGCCCGGACATGTCCTAGGGTTTCCCCGGCATGTGGAAAGGAGTGAGGGATGGATAGCACTAATGCCCTTCAAGAAGGAAAGGCGACACTCACAGGCGACACCGCGCCGGTGCCGAATGAACTGGCAGGGATTTTTCCCACATCCCAACCACCACTACCCGCCCGATCCGAAACCTACCAGCCAGCTTGCCACCCGCCAGCATACGCCACCACGGTCTTGAAGTCATCCATGCCGCCTCACTGAGATCGCCATCATGAGGCCTAGAGGACGAAGAAAGAAACGCCAGGAATCAGGAGGGGCAGCACCAGAGCCGCGCCGGAGGGAACCACCTCCACGGCCATCGTGCCGGAGGCCTGTGCCTCCAGCATCGTCGCGATAGCCGACCGGATGTGGCAGCAGAGGCACACCAGGCCACACCGGCCCACAAAGCCGCTGTCGCCCCGCAGCAGCAAGCCAGCGACGGTGCCGCCCCTACCCAACCTCCCTATGCCCCAACTCCACCTCCAGGGGGGCGGAGAAGACACTGGCCTGCCCCGACCCAGATGGGGCCCAAAGGGCCCAGATCTGGGCCTAGCAGGCGCCGCCACCCCACACCACCGTGAAGCTCCACCGCCAATGGCTGCGTCGCCGCACAACCAACCTCTACTAGTAGAAAACAGGGCTTTGGTCCTGGCCAGAGCAGAGCATTAGTCCCGGTCGTGTTACGAACCGGGACTAATGGGAGCATCAGTCCCGGTTCGAGAGGCTAGGACGCCGGCCGGGCCTCGGCAGGCATCAGTCCCGGTTCGGCTGGGACCTTTAGTCTCGGTTCCAGCCACCAACCGGGACTAAAGGGGTCGCTGCCCTTTAGTCCTGGTTGGTGTCTGGAACCGGGACTAAATGGTAGGCCTTTAGTCCCGGTTTTAGACATAAACCAGGACTAAAGTTTTGCCTATATATATCCACGCCCCCATCCCCTCTGTTTTTTGGCCGTGGAAGGGTGGAGGTGTGGGCTACTCTGTTTTTTGCCTATATATGCACATGAGGTGTTCGATGAAATGCCGGAGCCACACTTAAGCTTTCTCCTCTGTTCTTCCTCCAAGCTCGACCTCCAAGCTCCATTTTCCCCAAGATTTGTCTAGGTTTGGCGGTGCACCAACTATCCAAGTGTTCTAAAAAGGTTAGCAACTTCATCCTTTCATCTCTCACTGCTAGTTTAGCTCATTTCAAATGCTCTAGAAGTACTGTGGTTTGTGGGTTTTAGTGGAGGAGTGTATGTGTGAGTTTATTTGATTTAGATGCACAATGTGAGCTCAAATTAACTTCTTAGTTTGCACATGTGTAGGGTGTCGTCCCGTCCCCGTCCTCACTGCCGTTGATCGCTCACGCCAATCTCGTCGCCGGCACCACCGTGGTGAGCCTCTTGTTCTTATCTTTTTTTAAAGAAAAAAATTCTTACTTGTATGATTTATATAGCTACTTGTATAATTTTCTTACTTGTATTATTGTTTGTTATTATATAGTGCCATGGTTTTGGTATCCGCTCCCGTCGGCTCTCGTCCGGTCTATGATTCGGATGTGGTATATTATCTTTTATAACTATTTGTTTCATTTAGTCTTTATGACAATTATGCCGACCAACTTGACATAGATGTCCTTATCTAGGAGGTATGTGAACCGGAAATTCAAGCCGACCCTCTTGTCGAGAGGTTAAATTTAGTTGAAAAAGAAAACAATTATTTGAAAGGAAAATTGAAAAGAATTGAAGAAGAGAATATGAAATTGGAGTTGCATGTTGCCGATGTCGTCGATCGACACAAGATCCAGATGGATGCAATGCGCTTGAAGATTAGAAAGATTAGAAAATATGGCATTGATAATGAGGCTTGGTATCATTATGCTGTTGGATCAATTATTACCTTAGTTGCGATTTTGATCACATTTTTTGTTGCATTTAAATGTTTTACATAGTTGTATGTTAGTTTCAATGTATGTTTTAATTAGATGCTCTAGAGAGCTGTATGTTGTTCTATGAGAACTATGTATGAACTTTACGTATTTATTTTTTCAGTAATAACATTTGATCACTACTGTACTTTGGTTTTAATTTGATGATGAACTTGTATTAATTTGGTCATTTCTCTATTCATGATGTTCTGTAATGGTTTTTTGATATACTTAATTATATAATGCACGCAGATGAACCGGCAATGGATGTACGGTGACCGACGCACCTCCGACTACATTACGGGCCAGCATAATTTTCTCGATGTGGCTGAGGCAAACAAGCAGAATGGATTTATGTATTGTCCATGTACTGTCTGTGAGAATATGAAAGATTACTCTAACTCAAAAACCCTTCACTTCCACCTTCTTGAGAAGGGTTTCATGCCACACTATAATGTTTGGACCAAGCACGGAGAAAGAGGGGTTATGATGGAAGACAACGAAGAAGAAGAGGATGATGACAACTATCCTATGTTCCCTGAATATGGTGACACTGCAACGGGGAAAGCTGAAGATCAAGAGGCACCAGATGTGCCCGATAATGATCTTTGCCGGGTCATTGTTGATGCACAGAGAGAATGCGAAAGTGAAAGGGAGAAGTTGAAGTTCGATCACAAAAAAGGATTGTACCCAAATTGCGAAGATGGCAACACAAGGCTCGGTACCGCACTAGAATTGCTGCAATGGAAGGTAGAGAATGGTGTATCTGACAAGGGATTTGGGAAGCTACTGAAAATAATGAAGAAGAAGCTTCGAAAGGATAAAAAGTTGCCTGACAGTACGTACGAAGCAAAGAAGGTTCTCTGCCCTCTAGGATTAGAGGTGCAAAAGATACATGCATGCCCTAATGACTGCATCCTCTACCGTGGTGAGGAGTACGAGAATTTGAATGCATGCCCGGTATGCGGTGCATTGCGGTATAACATCAGACGAGATGACCTTGGTGATGTTGAGGGCGAGCGCCCTAGGAAGAGGGTTCCTGCCAAGGTGATTGGTATGCTTCTATAATACCACGGTTGAAACGTCTGTTCAGAAACAAAGAGCATGCCAAGTTGTTGCGATGGCACAAAGAAGACCATAAGAAAGACGGGAAGTTGAGAGTACTAGCTGATGGGTCGCAGTGGAGAAAAATCGAGAGAAAGTGGCTGGACTTTGCAGGTGACGCAAGGAACTTATGGTTTGGTTTAAGTGCAAATGGCATTAATCCTTTTGGGGAGCAGAGCAGCAATCATAGCACCTGGCCTGTGACTCTATGTATCTATAACCTTCGTCCTTGGTTGTGCATGAAGTGGAAGTTCATTATGATGCCAGTGCTCATCCAAGGCCCTAAGCAACCCGACAACGACATTGATGTGTACCTAAGGCCATTAGTTGAAGAACTTTTACAGCTGTGGGATAAAAAAAGGTGTACTTGTGTGGGATGAGCACAAACAGTAGGAATTTGACCTACGAGCATTGCTGTTTGTAACCATCAATGATTGGCATGCTCTTAGTAACCTTTCAGGACAGACAAACAAGGGATACAACGCATGCATGCACTGTTTACATGAGACTGAAAGTATATATTTGGACAAATGCAAGAAGAATGTGTAACTGGGACATCGTCGATTTCTTTCGACCAAGCATGCCTTAAGAAAGAAAGGCAAGCATTTCAAAGGTGAGGCAGATCACCGGAAGAAGCCTGTCCTCCGTACTGGTGATGATATACTTGATATGGTCAAGGATTTACAAGTAATCTTTGGAAAGGGTCCTGGCGGACAATCTGTTCCGAATGACGCTGACGGACACGCACCCATGTGGAAGAAGAAATCTACATTTTGGGACCTACCCTATTGGAAAGACCTAGAGGTCCGCTCTGCAATCGATGTATGCACATGACAAAGAATCTTTGTGTGAACCTGCTAGGCTTCTTAGGCATGTATGGGAAGACAAAAGATACACCGGAGGCACGGGAGGACCAGCAACGTATGAATGAAAAAGACGGCATGCATCCAAAGCAGTATCAAGGTCCTGCCAGCTACGCTCTTACAAAAGTAGAGAAGGAAATCTGTTTTGAATGCCTGCTCAGTATCATGGTCCCGTTTGGCTTCTCGTTGAATATAAAGGGAATAATAAATATGGCAGAGAAAAAATTCCAAAACCTAAAGTCTCATGACTGCCACGTGATTATGATGCAACTGCTTCTGGTTGGATTGAGGGGGCTTCTACCAGAAAATGTTCGAATAGCCATTGTGAAGCTATGTGCATTCCTCAATGCAATTTCTCAGAAGGTAATCGATCCAGAAATCCTACCAAGGTTACAGAATGATTTGGTCCAATGTCTTGTCAGTTTTGAGTTGGTGTTCCCACCATCCTTCTTCAATATTATGACGCATGTCCTAGTTCACCTAGTTGACGAGATTGCAATTCTGGGTCCTGTATTTCTACACAATATGTTCCCCTTTGAGAGGTTCATGGGAGTCTTAAAGAAATATGTTCATAACCGTGCTAAGCCAGAAGGAAGCATCTCCACGGGCCATCAAATAGAGGAGGTCATTGAGTTTTGTGTTGACTTTATTCCTGACCTTAAGCCGATTGGTGTTCCTGATTCGCGGCATGAGGGGAGACTAGGTGGAAAAGGCACGCTGGGACCGAACTCAATAATATGTAGGGACGGGCATTCTTGGGCGCAAGCACACTATATAGTTCTACATAACTCTACCTTGGTGGCCCCTTATATCAATGAAAACAAGAATATTCCACACTCCAAACACCCGGAGCAGTGTGATGACTGGATTACACGTGAACACATGGGGACTTTCGGCAGTTGGTTGCAAACGCATTGATATGTCTCCATCGTATCTACTTTTCCAAACTCTTTTGCCCTTGTATTGGACTCTAATTTGCATGATTTGAATGGAACTAACCCGGACTGACGCTGTTTTCAGCAGAATTGCCATGGTGTTGTTTTCGTGCAGAAATCAAAGTTCTCGGATTGACCTGAAAATTTACAGAGAATTTTTGTGGAATAAATAAAAATACTGGCGCAAGAAGTTACCAGAGGGGGTCCACCCAGAGGCCACAAGCCTGGGGGGCACCCCCCCTGGGGCGTGCCTAGAGGGTTTGTGGGCCCCCTGGACCTCCTCCGACCCTAACTCTAGCTCTATAAGTACTTATTTGGGGAGAAAAAATCAGAGAGAAGGATTCATCGCGTTTTACGATACGGAGCCACCGTCGCCTCCTGTTCTTCATCGGGAGGGCTGATCTGGAGTCCGTTCGAGGCTCCGGAGAGGGGGATTCATCACCATCATCATCACCAACCTTCCTCCATGACCAATTCCATGATGCTCACCGCTGGGAGTAATTCCTTCGTAGGCTTGCTAGACGGTGATGGGTTGGATGAGATTTATCATGTAATCGAGTTAGTTTTGTTAGGGTTTGATCCCTAGTATCCACTGTGTTCTGAGATTGATGTTGCTATGACTTTGCTATGCTTAATGCTTGTCACTAGGGCCCAAGTGCCATGATTTCAGATCTGAACCTATTATGTTTTCACGAATATATGTGAGTTCTTGATCCTATCTTGCAAGTTGTAGACACCTATTATGAGTTATGATCCGCATACCCCAAGGTGACAATAATTGGGATTCTTTCCGGTGATTACCGTAGTTTGAGGAGTTCATGTATTCACTAAGTGCTAGTGATTTGTTCTGGTTCTCTATTAAAAGGAGGCCTTAATATCCCTTAGTTTCCTTATGGACCCCGCCGCCACGGGAGGGTAGGACAAAAGATGTCATGCAAGTTCTTTTCCATAAGCATGTATGACTATATACGGAATACATGCCTACATTATATTGATGAATTGGAGCTAGTTCTGTGTCGCCCTAGGTTATAACTATTGCATGATGAATGCCATCCGACATAATTATCCATCATTGATCCTATGCCTACGATCTTTTCACATATTGATCTTTGCTAAGTTACTTTTGCCGTGCTGCTGTTACAATCACTACAAACTTGCTATTGCTACTGTTACCACCATTACCGTTACTTCCATACTCCTTTGCTACTAAGAACTTTGCTGCAGATATTAAGTCTTTCAGGTGTGGTTGAATTGACAACTCAACTGCTAATACTCGTGAATATTCTTTGGCTCCCCTTGTGTCGAATACATAATTTTGGGTTGAATACTCTACCCTCGAAAACTGTTGCGATCCTCTATACTTGTGGGCTATCAAGACCTTTTTCTGGCACCGTTGTCGGGGAGCATAGCTCTATTCTCTGAGTCACTTGGGATTTATATCTGTTCATCACTATGAGGAATCTGAATGATACCAGAACCAAGATTTTTCCCTCTACTACAAGGGGAGGCAAGGAACTACCATCTAGCTCTGCACTTGATTCACCTTCTGTTTTGAGTAAGCTTGAGACACCGCAACCTGCTAGTAATCCTAATATGTCACAAGTAATTGATGATGCTACTTCTGCTATGAATGATGCCTATGATGCTTGTACTTTGCTTGATAAGACTGTGCCACTAGGAGAATTTCTTGATGAACAACTTGCTAGAGCTAAAGATATTGAGAATGCTGAAGCTGATGATATATCTGAAACTGATGATATTATTGAAACTGAAGATTATGATTCTCCTCCTAGATATTAATTGCTCGATATACCTGAGGGTTATGTTATGGATGGAGAAGTAGCTAGTGACTTTCTTGCTTGTAAGGATAGAGATGATCTTAAGAAATTATTATGCAAGTGGAAAGAAAAATCTTTGAATGCTAGAATGCAATACGATCCTAAGTTTGCTACTTCACCTATCTTTGTTACTGATAAGGATTATGAATTCTCTATCGATCCTGAGTTAATTACTTTGGTTGAATATGATCCTTTCCATGGTTATGAATCTGAAACTGTTGTGGCACATCTTACTAAACTGAATGATATAGCCACCCTTTTTGCTCATGAGGAAAAAATTCGCTATTATTATATTCTTAAGTTGTTTCCTTTCTCATTAAAGGGTGATGCTAAGATATGGTTTAATTCTCTTGCTCCTGGTTGTGTGCGTAGTCCCTAGGATATGATATATTACTTCTCTAAAAAATATTTTCCTGCTCATAAAAAACAAGCTGCTTTACAGGAGACATTTAATTTTGTGCAAATTGAAGAAGAGAGTCTCCCACAAGCTTGGGGGAGGCTTCTCCAATTACTTAATGCTTTGCCTGATCATCCTCTCAAGAAAAATGAAATACTTGATATCTTTTATAATGGACTAACCGATGCTTCTAGAGACCACCTAGATAGGTGTGCTGGTTGTGTTTTCAGGGAACGAACTGTTGAATAGGCGGAAAAATTATTGAATAATATATTGAGTAATGATAATGATTGGACTCTTCCCGAACCACCGCCTAAGCCAACTCCAAAGAAGAGAGGTATTCTATTTCTCAGCCCTGAAGATATGCAAGAGGCAAAGAAATCTGTGAAAGAAAAAGGTATTAAGGCTAAAGATGTTAAGAATTTACCACGTATTGAAGAAATACATGGTCTTAATACTCCGACACAGGTAGTAGAGGTAAATTCTCTCTATAGATTTGATGAAGGTGATATTCCTTATACTAAATCTGCTAGTCAATGCTTGGATGAATTTGATAACTTTATTGTTAAACAAGAAATCTTCAATGCATATGTTAGTAGACAATTGAAAAGAAATGCTTACATGCTTGAGCACTTGAGTGACTATATGTGTAGAACTATTAATGAGCTTAAGTTTGTTAGTAAAAATGCTTCCATGGTAAAAACTCAAGTAGAACAAGTACTCAAGGCACAAAATGATTTGCTTAATGAGATGAATAATAAAATGAATGATCCTGTTGTTAGAGTTATGACTAGAGGTGGTAAAATGACTCAGGAATCTTTGTATCCCAAGGGCCATCCTAAGAGAATTGAGCAAGATTCTCAAAAAATTAATACTGATGCACCTAGTTCATCTAAGAAGAAAAAGAAAGGTGATAGGACTTTGCATGCTTCTATTTCTAATGCTGAGACACAATCTGGTGATGGAGATGAATCTAGTAATAATGATGATAATGATGTTCATGTTGATGCTCAACCAAATAATGATAATGATATGGAGATAGAACCTGCTGCTGATCTTGATAACCCACAACCTAAGAATAAAATATATGATAAGAGAGACTTCGTTGCTAGGAAACATGGTAAAGAAAGAGAACCATGGGTTCAGAAACACATGCCCTTTCCTCCTAAACCATCCAAGAAAAAGGATGATGAAGATCTTGAGCGCTTTATTGAAATGCTTAGACCCAGGGACGGAGCTCATGTGTGAGCACTGGTGTCAATTAACACCAATGCCATTCGATGCTTCACGCTAATAGCCTGAACGATTTGTGTGTTTGACCCCAGCAAAAAACTTCAATTGACACCAGCCCACCACAGAACATAAGCCCAATTTCTTAGCCCAGTTAGATAATTACATCAGTCAAGAATTATCCCCATCTGCCTGGTAGCATAGCACGAAGCCCATGGAGCCCACACGGCGAGGTCTGTGTATGCAGCAGTGTGGCCACGAGCCCATGAAGGCACAACAACCGCCTCGCCTCCTCCTCAATCAGATCGATCCCCAATTCCCCTGCACACCTGCTGCCGCGATCAGGCAAGCCCTCGTAGCTCTCTAGGAAACTACACAATGTTGTGGGGCGGTAATTTTGGTCCATTGAAGTCCACTTCGGTAGTATAATCTGCAATCATACAATTTTAGGTTGCTCGCTTCGGCATTTCTAGTTCTAGGTACCCGAGGTATACCAGATTTGCATGCACTGACACTATGTGTGTAAGATTCAGATTGAAATTTGAAGTTTATCTCCCTTGATTCATGTTGGATAAGAAGGTTATGGATATATTTATGTTGAGCAGATACGAGACATTGATGCAGCACGTACTTGATTCATGTTAGATTAAAAGTAGTCTTATTTCAAAGCCCTTGTCATAAAGGAACCGAATATGCAAATGAAACAGAATGGACTTTCGGTTGAAAAGATGTAATAGATTTTGAAAGGCCAAAGAAAAAGCACAAGTGGTATTACATGCTACAAAGTCATCTTTTTGCTTATTTTTCCTGAATAAGTAAATAAGTGGTATTATGACTTCGCTCAAGTAGTACTCGATATGAAAATATTTTAAATTTTAATGTAGTAAAACATATATCATTGATTCATTGCAGTTTTTTACTCTTTATATTGCCCTTTATCTATATTGCACTGCGATAGTCCATATGGTGGGCAGCGGTTGACACCGGTGCCCATTTTTTTCTAGCTTCGTCCCTGCTTAGACCTGTCTTTTTGCGTTTGTGTTTGACTGATATTTTGAAAATGTCTCCTTATGCCGAGTATATGAAAGATATTGTTACTAATAAAAGAAAGATACCAGAAGCTGAAATTTTCACCATGCTTGCTAATTACACATTTAAGGTAGGAATACCTAAGAAACTAGGAGATCCTGGAATACCAACTATACCTTGCTCCATTAAAAGAAACTATGTTAGAACTACTCTATGTGATCTTGGAGCCGGTGTTAGTGTTATGCCTTTCTCTTTGTATCGAAGACTTGATTTGAATAAGTTGACACCAACTGATTTTTTTTTGCAAATGGCCGATAAATCAACCGCTATACCCATCGGTGTTTGTGAGGATGTACCTGTCGTAGTTGCAAATGTTACTATCCTAACAGACTTTGTTATTCTTGATATACCTGAGGACGACAGTATGTCGATCATCCTTGGTAGACCATTTTTGAATACTGCAGGGGCTGTTATTGATTGCAATAAAGGCAATGTCACTTTTCATGTCAATGGCAATGAACATACGGTACACTTTCCGAAGAAACAACCTGAAGTGAATAGTATCAACTCTATTGGAGAAATTCCAACAATTGTTATTGGAGGTTTCAAATCCCCTATTCCTACTATCAAAAAGAAATATGATATTCTTATTGTTGGGGACATGCATATCCCCGTTGAGGTAACCTAGTGTTAATCGAAAATTCCCCGGTTTCATGTCATTCGGAAGAAGTTTGTTAATAAGACTTGATCAACCTTATTAATGGATTCCTTTTGATGGGCATGTGATGGATGAATTCAGAAGGCACAACTTTATGTACCCACCTTTTACTTGCTATTATTTAGAATAAATAAAGTAGAAATGCTATTATTTTTCTGTTTTCTGAATTATCCGTGCAATAAAAAAATGACCAGAAAATAAAAGTTCTCCAAATGCCCTGAAATTTTAGTATGATTTTTTCTATAATATTACAAAAATTTTGGCACTGAACACACCTCAGGGGGGTCTACCAGTGGGCCACAAGCCTATAGGGCGCGCCCACCCCCCTGGGCATGCCTAGCTGGCTTGTGGGTCCCACTGGGACCCCCTCACTTATTCCAGCCACCCATCCACTTCGTCTTCCTCCAGAAAAAATCACACCATTGCTCAAACCCATGTTCTTGCTCATCTTGCTGCCATTTTCGATCTCCTTGCTCAAAGTTCCATTTGCAAAACTATTTTGGGGGATTGTTCTTTGGTATGTGACTCCTCCAATGGTCCAATTAGTTTTTGTTCTAGTGCTTTATATGTTGCAAATTTTTGCTACTGTGGTGACCTTGTTCTTGAGCTTGCATGTCAAATTTATATGGTCCAAAGTAGTTTTGTTGCATGATATAGCCTCTAGACACTTGTGGGAGTAGTTGCTATTAGTTTTATTGAGTTTGGTTCACTTTCATTTGGAGTCACTAAAAAATTTCAGAAATTTTCGGAGGAAAGAAAAACCATGAAGAGGTGGTTAAGGGGCTCTTCCAGCCGGAATTCAGGAGAAAATGAGAATGAGGAGAAGAAGAAGCCCAAGTACAACCTTCCTCGCGCAGCGGAGGTTCGGCCGTGTGAATGGCCAAGTGACATGTTCTTGAGGGAGGCCGGAATATATGATGATTTCTATTATTTGGCGGAGAATGCCGGTCTTACCTCCTTCCTCCGAGATAATTGTGAACAATACCTCCTACTCACTAATACTTTTGTACAAAATTTTTGCTTTCATTCTAGGCAGGATCCTCCCATGGTAGAATTTCACTTGTATGATGAGGCTAAGGAAATGATACTATATGATTTTTGCAATGTTTGCAAGATACCTTATGAGGGTAGCCTCGCTGAGCCACGTCCTAGAGACATGGAGGATTTTATTTATGAAACTACTATGGGAGAAGAGAGAGGAGTGTCAGAAGCTAGGGTGGCTAGTTTGCATTTTCCCATTTTGCGTTACTACTCATTATTTGCCGGGAGATGCTTGGTAGGTCGTGGAGAGAGTGGGGGCCTTAGTGCCCCTGACCTCGCTATTTTGGGCCATGCTTTATATTCTAACAGAACTTTCAGTTTGGGCGCTATTGTTGCTCGATGGTTAAACACAAACCGTTCGAAGGGCACTATTTTTGGTGGTGTCTATGCCTCCTGCCTAGCTAAACATTTTGAGATACCTATTAGGCACAATGAGGAGGATGAGATGTTGTTACCCATTAAATATTTAGACTATGCTAGTATGGTAGCACACGATTTTAGTAAAAAAGACGATGATAAGCGGCTCCTCTATAACCTAATATTTAGTCAGAGTACTTGTGAGATTATTACTTTGCCTGCACCTTCTCTGTTCGATATTCATTCAGGCAGGTATACTGTTATACCCGAGGACATTTACGCATACTGGAGGCTGACACAATCTTCAGTACCTGAGACAGTACCAGTGCTGGATCCGTATCAGGAACCCATTTAGCAGTGGGAGCCACAGGAGCTCGCCAACCAATGGAACCCTCAGGACCCTCCGCAGTATCCAGGAGAGGGTTATTTCGAGCCGTGGCCTTAGACCAACTTAGGCCAAAATCCTAAGCTTGGGGGAGTATGTATCTCTCACCGACATTACATTCATGCATCACACATTCATTCCAGTTGTTGGTGTTCATCCTTTTTCATTGTATCATCCATGTTAGTTTATTTTACTTGCTTTCTTCTTGTGTGTTTGAAAACTTTGAGAAAATCCAAAAAAAATTAGTTCTCGCTTCTTCTTAGTTTTCTTTCTAGTTTAATTAGTTGTAGTATTAAAAGAAAACCCAAAAAGATTTCTCGTTCTTCTTTTGCTTGTTGGGAGCTTTCCCGTGTAAATAGTTTTTCTCGTTTTCGTTTTCCTTCGCATTAATTTGCTTTCTTAAAAAAAACTCCAAAAATATTTCAGTGTGTTTCTTTGAAATTCTTTTCTTTGGGTCGTAAGGAGAAGACCATGATGAAAATGTTGAGTGGCTCTCATATGCGTTATTGTTGATCTAACAAAGAGCCCATATTACCTTGTCTTCTCCTTTGAATACATGTTTGCAGATTCTAGCTTAGTCCAATGCACGTGCACTCTTATTATTATTCACATCGTTCGGTCGTGCAAGTGAAAGGCAATAATGACGATATTTGATGAAGTGATTAAGATGAAGAAAAGGTGGTTGAACTCAGCCTATTTTGTTTTTGTAAATATGATTAGCTCATCGTTCCTGATTCAGCCTATTATAAATGAAACATGTTTGCAATGACAATTAGAGATTATAGTTACTCATGCCATGCTTAATTAGCTAGGAGTGTATAATGGTTTGTCTTGTGTGTCAACATGCATTTTAAAATGGTTATGATGTAGTATGATAGGATGGTATCCTCCTCTGAATGATTCAAGTGGCTTGACTTGGCACATGTTCACGCATGTAGTTGAAACAAAAACAACATAGCCTCCACGATATTTAAGTTCATGGTGATATATATCCTACTCATGCTTGCATTCAATGTTTATTAATCCCAATGCATGTTTATGACTATTGTCGCTCTCTAGTTGGTCGCTCCTCAATCTTTTGCTAGCCTTCACTTGTACTAAGCGGGAATACTGCTTGTGCAGCCACTTCCTTAAACCCAAAGTTGCTCCATATGAGTCCACCATACCTACCTATATGCGGTATTTACCTGCCGTTCCAAGTAAATTTGTATGTGCCAAACTCTAAACCTTCAAATAATAATCTGTTTTGTATGCCCGAATCGCTCATGTAGCGACTGGGGGCTGTCAGTATCTTCCATGCTAGGTGGGTTATTCTCACGATGAGTGTTTATTCACTTGTCATTCACGAGTGAGTGGCTGGTAATTGGGATGCCCAGTTCCATGCTCAAAATCAAAATCAAAATATAATAATGAAACAAAACTCCTCCAGGACTGTTGTTGGTATGGACAGCACCCGTGGATTCGGCTAGCCGTGGAGTGTGATTATTGGTGGAGGGGGAGTAAAAACTTTACCATTCTGTTTGGGAACCGCCTATAATGTATCTAGCATGGAAGATAGTGAGATCTCTTGGTTGTTATGTTGACAATGAAAGCATACCGCTCAAAATTATATTCATCTCTGTTTTAAAAGCTTCGAGCTCTGGCACCTCTGCAAATCCTTGCTTACCTCTGTGAAGGGCCTATCTATTTACCTTTATTGGTGAGTTATCATCCTCTTATAAAAAGCACCAGCTGGAGAGCACTTCTGTCATTTATATGCTTTGTTATTAATTGATGTTCAGTATGACTGTGATTGGATCTGTTTTGCCATGAATTACAATGTCTAGTCAGTCCTTGAACTTCAGAGGTGCTCTGCATTTATGTTTTGCGGTCTCAGAAAGGGCTAGCGAGATACCATTATATCATATTGTATCATGATTGTTTTGAAAAAAGTGTTGTCATCCGAGATATCTTATTATTGCTCGCTAGTTGGTTATGCTATTGATATGAGTAAATGTGAGACCTAAATGTTATTGTGAATATGGTTAGTTCATAATCTTTGCTGAAAACCTGAACATTAGTTAGACATATTTGCAACAACAAGATCAAACAGAGTTTGTAAAAGTTTTTCTTTGTCACTTTCAGTTTGTCAACTGAATTGCTTGAGGACAAGCAATGGGTTAAGCTTGGGGGAGTTGATGTCTCCCTCGTATCTACTTTTCCAAACTCTTTTGCCCTTGTTTTGGACTCTAATTTGCATGATTTGAATGGAACTAACCGTGTTGACACTGTTTTCAGCAGAATTGCCATGGTGTTATTTCTGTGCAGAAATCAAATTCTCGGATTGACCTGAAAATTTACGAAATTTTTTTGTGGAATAAATAAAAAATACTGGCACAAGAAGTTACCAGAGGGGGTCCACCCAGAGGCCACAAGCCTGGGGGGGCGCCCCCCTGGTGCACGCCTAGAGGGCTTGTGGGCCCCCTGGACCTCCTCCGACCCTAACTCCAACTCTATAAGTACCTATTTGGGGAGAAAAAAAATCAAAGAGAAGGATTCATCGCGTTTTACAATACGGAGCCACCGTCGCCTCCTGTTCTTCATCAGGAGGGCTGATCTGGAGTCCGTTCGGGGCTCCGGAGAGGGGGATTCGTCGCCATCATCATCACCAACCTTCCTCTATTGCCAATTCCATGATGCTCACCGCCGGGAGTGAGTAATTCCTTCGTAGGCTTGCTGGACGGTGATGGGTTGGATGAGATTTATCATATAACCGAGTTAGTTTTGTTAGGGTTAGATCCCTAGTATCCACTATGTTCTGAGATTGATGTTGCTGTGACTTTGCTATGCTTAATGCTTGTCACTAGGGCCCAAGTGCCATGATTTCAGATCTGAACTTATTATGTTTTCATGAATATATGTGAGTTCTTGATCCTATCTTGCAAGTTGTAGACACCTATTACGAGTTATGATCCGCATACCCCAAGGTGACAATAATTGGGATTCTTTTCGGTGATTACCGTAGTTTGAGGAGTTCATGTATTCACTAAGTGCTAATGCTTTGTTCCGGTTCTCTATTAAAAGGAGGCCTTAATATCCCTTAGTTTCCTTATGGACCCCGCTGCCACGGGAGGGTAGGACAAAAGATGTCATGTAAGTTCTTTTCCATAAGCACGTATGACTATATACGGAATACATGCCTACATTATATTAATGAATTGGAGCTAGTTCTATGTCGCCCTAGGTTATAACTATTGCATGATGAATGCCATCTGACATAATTATCCATCACTGATCCTATGCCTACGAGCTTTTCACATATTGATCTTTGCTAATTTACTTTTGCCGTGCTGCGGTTATAATCACCACAAACTTGCTATTGCTACTGTTAGCACCGTTACCGTTACTTCCATACTCCTTTGCTACTAAAAACTTTGCTGCAGATATTAATTCTTTCAGGTGTGGTTGAATTGACAACTCAACTGCTAATACTCGTGAATATTCTTTGGCTCCCCTTGTGTCGAATCAATAAAATATGGTTGAATACTCTACCCTCGAAAACTGTTGCGATCCCCTATACTTGTGGGTTATCACGCATCTCATGGGTAACACCATGTTGGAGATGACCTGTACTTGTTGGCCAGGACACCATCTTTGACTATATTGACTTTCCAAGGGTACGAGATAAATGGGAATACATTTTACATGATCGGCCAAGATACAAAGAGCACCAACCAAAACAGTGGTGTCCGCTTTGATGCAGCAAACACCAATAGGGCAAAGGACACATATTATGGTTACATAGAGGACATATGGGAATTTGACTATGGACGTGATTTTAAGGTCCCTTTGTTTCGGTGCAAATGGGTCAATCCGTCAGGAGGCGTGGTACAGGTAGACCCGCAGTACGGAATGACAACAGTGGATCTCAACAATCCTGGGTACACAGACGAACCATTCGTCCTAGCCAATGATGTGGCGCAGGTTTTCTATGTGAAGGACATGTCTACCAACCCGACAAAAAGAAAAGATAAGGAAGAGAATACATCATACGATGAGCCAAAGCGCCACATAGTTCTTTTAGGGAAAAGAAACATCGTGGGAGTGGAGGACAAGACAGACATGTCAGAAGATTATGAAAAGTTTCATGAAATTTCTCCCTTCAGAGTGAAGACTGACCCAAGCATCCTATTAAATGATGAAGATTATCCATGGTTACAGTGCAATAAGCAAGGGACACACGCGAAGAAATTGTTTTATACCCCAAGATCCCACTCTGGGATGTGACCGGCTTCACCGCCATCACTTTCTCTCTAGTGTGAGTTTCCGGACGTATAGCTGGAAAGTGCCACTTCGGACAAACCGGAGGGAATCTTTATAAGAGCTAGCTAGGGCATTTTGGCATTTGAAACATGATTTTAGAATAATTATTTATTAAGTTATGAAATTTCAATTATTCCTATACTTTCAGTCCCATGTTTTGCAAGGTTGGTCATACGCGGTTAGTCCCGGTTGGTGGCTCCATATAAAATAATGATGTCTACTACACAATTTATTCTTGTAGACTCGTGTTGGGCCTCCAAGTGCAGAGTTTTGTAGGACAGTAGAAAATTTCCCTCAAGTGGATGACCTAAGGTTTATCAATCCGTAGGAGGCATAGGATGAAGATGGTCTCTCTCAAACAACCCTGCAACCAAATAACAAAGAGTTTCTTGTGTCCCCAACACACCAAATATAATGGTAATTTGTATAGGTGCACTAGTTCGGCGAAGAGATGGTAATAAAAGCGTAGTAATGATAGTAGATATTGATTTTTGTAATAGGAACAATAAAAAACAGCAAGGTAGCAATTGATAAAACGGAGCACAAACGGTAATGCAATGCTTGAAAATGAGGCCTAGGGTTCGTACTTTCGCTAGTGCAATCTCTCAACAATGCTAATCTAATTGGATCACATAACCATCCCTCAACGTGTGATGAAGAATCACTCCAAAGTTCTTATCCAGCGAAGAACATAAGAAGAAATTGTTTGTAGCTATTCTTTCCAATCGATCTATTCAAGAGTTCGTACTAAAATAACACCAAAACAAATTCAGATTCATAATACTCAATCCAACACAAAGAACCTCAAAGAGTGCCTCAAGATTTCTACCAGAGAAACAAAGATGAGAACATGCATCAACTCCTATGCATAGATTACCCCAATGTCACCTTGGGAATCCGCAAGTTGAGTGCCAAAACATATATCAAGTGAATCAAAATAATACCCCATTGTCACCACGGGTATTCATATGCAAGACATATATCAAGTGCTTTCAAAACCATAAAAGTATTCAATCCGATAAAACAAAATCTCAAAGGGAAAACTCAATTCATCACAACAAGATAGAGAGGGGAAAACACCATATGATCCAACTATATTAACAAAGCCCGCGATACATCAAGATCGTGACATCTCAAGAACGCGCGCGCGCGAGAGAGAGAGATTAAACACATAGCTACTGGTACAAACCCTCAGCCCCGAGGGTGGACTACTCCCTCCTCATCATGGAGACCATAGGGATGATGAAGATGGCCTCCGGTGATGATCTCCCCCTCTGGCAGGGTGCCGGAACGGGCTCCCGATTGGTTTTTCGTGGCTATAGAGTCTTGCGGCGGCGGAACTTCTGATCTAGGGTTACCCCAAGGATTTTTGGAATATTTGGCAATTTATAGGGCGAAGAGGCGGTGCGGGAGGTCACTGAGGGGGGCACAACCCCCCTGGGCATGCCCAGGTGGGTTGTGCCCACCTCGGGCCTCCCCTATGGTACTTTTTTAGCCCATCCTGGGTCTTCTGGTCCAAAAAAATTCTCCAAAATTTTTCGCTGCGTTTGGACTCCGTTTGATATTGATTTCCTACGAAGAAAAAAACAAGCAAAAAACAGCAACTGGCACTAGGCACTATGTCAATAGGTTAGTCCCAAAAAATGATATAAAGTTGCTATAAAATGATTGTAAAACATCCAAGAATGATAATATGACAGCATGGAATAATAAAAAAGTATAGATACATTGGAGACGTATCAGCATCCCCAAGTTTAATTCCTGCTCGTCCTCGAGTAGGTAAATGATAAAAACAGAATTTTTGATGTGGAATGCTACCTAACATGTTCATCACATTCTTTTCTTTCATAGCATGTACATATGGACTTTTATATGGTTCAAAACAATAGTCTAGTTTTGACATGAAGATTTCAATACTCAAGCATATCAACAAGCAACCGTGTCTTTCAAAATATCAACACCAAAGCAAGTTATCCCTAGCCCATCATGCTCAATCATTGATCCATTCATGAAACACACTCGCATATTAGCTACATCCAATGCTCAAGTACGATCATAGTGCCCCTTAGTTGGTGCTTTATAAGAGAAGATGGAGACTCAAATAAAAAAAATTGCATAAAGTAAATAGAAAGGCCCTTCGCAGAGGGAAGTAGGGATTTGTAGAGGTGCCAAAGCTCGAAGCAAAAATTGAGAGATAAAATATTTTGAGAGGCATACTTTTCCCGTCAACAAAAACGACCGAGTAATTCCCAACACTTTCCATGCTAGATATATCATAGGCGGTTCCCAAACAGAAAATAAAGTTTATTCCTTTTTCCACCATTCTTTCACAATCCATGGCTAGCCATATCCACGGGTGCCCTCCATACCAACACTTTCCAAGGAATTTATTATTTGACAACATAAAGTAAATTCATTTTTCATTTCGGGACTGGGCATCCCTAATAGCTTTGCCATACTCTTGTGCAATGACAAGTGAATAAACACTCATCTTGAGAATAACACATCTAGCATGGAAAATATTGGCCACCCCCTGCCGCTTCATGAGCGGTACGAGCACACAAAAAGGAAATTTATTTTGAAAATTAGAGATGGCACATACAAATTTCCTTAGAACGGCACGGAAATACCGCATATAGGCAGGTATGGTGGACTCATACGGCCAAACTGGGCTTAATGATTTTGGAAGCACAAGTAGTATTTCTACTTAGTACAAGTGAAGGCTAGCAAAAATATTAAGAAGCATCCAACCAAGAAACAAAAAATCACATAAGCGAGCATTGAGCATAACTAACACCGAATAATGCACCACAAGTAGGACGTAATTTCATTGCATAACTATTGAATTTCCTGCTTGCATAGGGAATCACAAGCCTTAACACCAATATTCTTACTAAAGCATAATTACTCACCAACATGACACACATATCACTATCATCATATCACAAAACTATTACAAAGAATCAAGTTTACTTTGTCCAATGATCTTCATGAAAGTTTTTATTGTATCCCTCTTGAATATCTATCACTTTGGGACTAGTTTCATATGTTGCAATTGCTTTTTGATAAGCTCAAACAAATTTAATTGAATAACATGAGCATAAAGATTTTCATCTCTAAAAATAATATAAGTGAAGCATGAGAGTGTTCGACAAACTACTCCAAAAAGATATAAGTGAAGATCAGCTGAGTAGTTAAGTAAATAGGTAGCTACATGAGGACTCTCTCTTATTTAAAAGTTTTAGATCTAAGTATTTTATTAAAACAGAAAGCAAAATAAAATAAAATGACATTCCAACAATAGCACACATCATGTGAAGAAGCAAAAACTTAGGCTCAACCGAGGCTAACCGATAATTGTTGATGAAGAAAGGTGGGATGCCTACCGGGGCATCCCCAAGCTTAGATGCTTGAGACTTCTTGAAATATTATCTTGGGATGCCTTGGGCATCCCCAAGCTTGAGCTTTTGTGTCCCCTTAATTCCTTTTATATCAGGGTTTCCCTAAATCTTAAAAACTTCATCCACACAAAACTCAACAAGAACTCGTGAGATAAGTTAGTATAAATCAATGCAAAAACCTTAAAATTCTCTACTGTAGCAAATCACTAAAATTATTATTTAACATTGCATACTAAATTCCTATGCATATTTAATACTTCTATCCTCAAATAGAATCATTAAACAAGCAAACATATGCAAACTTAACAGCAATCTGTCTAAACAGGACAGTCTGTAAAGGATGGAGAAGTACCCAAACTTATTTAACTAAAAAAATTCTTAAAATTTAAAAAACTGTAGAAAATTCATCATATCTTATTGTGCCAAAAGTTTGAACATTTTATCACATTCTGACTTTTCTCGGGAATTTTTGCAACAGCGATAAACTTTCTGTTTTCAAACAGCAACATGTAGACTTGCAAAATAAGCATAGTAAAGGCTATCATTGCCACTTTTATTGAAATAAAAGATGAAAAAAATTATTCTAAATAACAGCAAGCAAATCCTAACAAAATAAAAGGATACTCCAAGCAAAACACATATCATGTGACGAATGAAAATATAGCTCCAAGTGAGGTTACCGATAATGTTGAAGACGAAAGAGGGGATGCCTTCCGGGGCATCCCCAAGCTTAGTTGCTTGGATATTACTTGAATATTAACCTGGGGTGCCTTGGTCATCCCCAATATTAGGGTCTTGTCACTCCTTATTCTCCTCATATCGATATCTCACCCAAAACTTGAAAACTTCAATCACACAAAACTTAACGGAACTTCGTGAGATAGGTTAGTATGTTAAAGACAAATCATTCCATTTGGTACTGTCAAGACAAGATTCATAGTTGCTCTCACACAATTCCTACTGTAACCTATCATTTCTACAATTTATATTGAGCAATATAAGCCATAGAAACTAGAAAACAAGCAAACCATGCATTGAAATCAGAATCTGTCAAAAACAGAACAGTCTGTAGTAATCTGTACTCTAACCATACTTATGCTACTCCACACATTCTGAAAAATTAGGAAAACGTAGACAATTTGTATATCAATCATATATAAAAAATTCAGATCAAAATCATGTTCCAGTGAATTTTCAAAATTCCTGGAATGAGAGCAAAAGTTTCTGTTTTTGAACAGAATCAAGTCAACTATCATCCACACAATCCCAAAGGATTTACTTGGCACTTTATTGAAACAAAAGCTATAAAACATGATTACTACAGTATACTAACCATGTGAACACACAAAAACAGTAGGTATAAATGTTGGGATGTCTCCCAAGAAGCGCTTTTCTTTAATGCCTTTTAAGCTAGGCATGATGATTTCAATGATGCTCGCATAAAAGTAAATAATTGAAACATGAAAAAGAGCATCATGAATCACATGGCAAGAACACTTAAGCCTAACCCACTTCCTATGCATAGGGATTTTGTGAGCAAACAATTCGTGGGAACAATAATCAACTAGCATAGGAAGGTAAAACAAGCATGACATCAAAACTTTCAACATAAAGAGAGGAAACTTGATATTATTGAGATATGTAAAAGCATATGTTCCTCTCTCATAATAATTTTCAGTAGCATCATGAAAGAATTCAACAATATAACTATCACATAAAGCACTCTTTTCATGATGCATAAGCATAGAAATTTTGTTACTCTCCACATAAGCAAATTTATTCTCATCAATAGTAGTGGGAGCAAACTCAACAAAATAACTATCATGTGATTGAAAATTAAAATCATGATGACAAGTTTCATGGTTATAATTATTCAATATAGCATACATGTCATCACCATAATCATCATAGATAGGAGGCATGCTTTCATCATAGTAAATATTCTCATCAATACTTGGGGGACTAAACATATCATCTTCATCAAACATAGCATCCCCAAGCTTATGGCTTTGCATATCATTAGCATCATGGATATTCAAAGAATTCATACTAGCAACATTGCAATCATGCTCATCATTCATGCCAAACATTTTATTGAATTCTTCTTCTATCAATTGAGCACAATTTTCCTTTCCATCATTTTCAAGAAAGACATTATAAAGATGAACAACATGAGACCACCTCAATTCCATTTTTTATAGTTTTCTTTTTATAAACCAAACTAGTGATAAAACAAGAAACTAAAAGATTCAATTGCAAGATCTAAAGATATACCTTCAAGCACTCGCCTCCCCGGCAACGGCACCAGAAAAGAGCTTCGTTGACGGGGTGTGAGTGCCGCTTACCTAACCTCCCCGGCAACGGCGCCAGAAAAGAGTTTGATGTCTACTACACAACGTGTTCTTGTAGACTCGTGTTGGGCCTCCAAGCGCAGAGTTTTGTAGGACAGTAGCAAATTTCCCTCAAGTGGATGACCTAAGGTTTATCAATCCGTGGGAGGCGTAGGATGAAGGTGGTCTCTCTCAAACAACCCTGCAACCAAATAACAAAGAGTCTCTTGTGTCCCCAACACACCAAATACAATGGTAATTTGTATAGGTGCACTAGTTCGGCGAAGAGATGGTAATAAAAGCGTAGTAATGATAGTAGATACTGATTTTTGTAATAGGAACAATAAAAAACAGCAAGGTAGCAATTGATAAAACAGAGCACAAACAGTATTGCAATGATTGAAAATGAGGCCTAGGGTCCGTACTTTCGCTAGTGCAATCTCTCAACAATGCTAATCTAACTGGATCACATAACCATCCCTCAACATGTGATGAAGATTCACTCCAAAGTTCTTACCTAGCGGAGAACATAAGAAGAAATTGTTTGTAGCTATTCTTTCCAATCGATCTATTCAAGAGTTCGTACTAAAATAACACCAAAACAAATTCAGATTCATAATACTCAATCCAACACAAAGAACCTCAAAGAGTGCCCCAAGATTTCTACCGGAGAAACAAAGACGAGAATGTGCATCAACTCCTATGCATAGATTACCCCAATGTCACCTAGGGAATCCGCAAGTTGAGTGCCATAACATATATCAAGTGAATCAAAATAATACCCCATTGTCACCACGGGTATTCATATGCAAGACATATATCAAGTGCTCTCAAATCCATAAAATTATTCAATCTGATAAAATGAAATCTCAAAGGGAAAACTCAATTCATCACAACAAGACAGAGAGGGGAAAACATCATATGATCCAACTATATTAACAAAGCCCGCGATACATCAAGATCGTGATATCTCAAGAACGCGCGCAAGAGAGAGAGATTAAGCACATAACTACTGGTACAAACCCTCAGCCCTGAGGGTGGACTACTCCCTCCTCATCATGGAGACCATAGGGATGATGAAGATGGCCTCCGGTGATGATCTCCCCCTCTGGCAGGGTGCTGGAACGGGCTCCCGATTGGTTTTTTGTGGCTACAAAGGCTTACGGCGGTGGAACTTCTGATCTAGGGTTACCCCGAGGGTTTTTGGAATATTTGGCAATTTATAGGGCAAAGAGGCAGTGCGGGAGGTCACCGAGGGGGCACAACCCCCTGGGCGCGCCCAGGTGGGTTGTGCCCACCTCGGGCCTCCCCTCTGGTACTTTTTCGGCCCATCCTGGGTCTTATGGTCCAAAAAATTTCTCCAAAAATTTTCGCTGCGTTTGGACTCCGTTTGATATTGATTTCCTACGAAGTAAAAAACAAGCAAAAAGTAGCAAGTGGCACTGGGCACTATGTCAATAGGTTAGTCCCAAAAAATGATATAAAGTTGCTATAAAATGATTGTAAAACATCCAAGAAAGATAATATGACAGCATGGAACAATAAAAAATTATAGATACGTTGGAGACGTATCAAATAACAAGGTTAATATAGACATGGCTTAAATGTCTTGACATGGATGAATACAACAGAAGCATCGGAGATGATAAGAGGGAAACGTTGTATGACATAAAGTTGGAGGTACTATGTGGTTTGTCTGATCGGAGATGATAAGAGAGAAACGTTGTATGACATAAAGAAAATATAACATTATTAGGTTAACAGAAAATACTAAAGGAAAACCTAGCTTTAGTCCAGTTGGTGGCACCAACCGGGACTAAAGGCCTACTGCACATTTTCACACCCATATTAGTCCCACCTTGCCAAGTGATGAGCTAGTCAATCACCTTAAATATCTGGGTCGTCCAGAAGGGATAAGCTTCTGACATCATTGCATCCTTTGTTAAGGATATGGACTCTTACTATGAATCTTCTAGAAGATTCATAGTAAGGGTCTATCTCCTTCACATAGGGAACATTGATGTCGGCTTTTTTTTGAATCACTATGTGTCTATGCATCAAAATAAATTAGGTTAACAAAAAGTATCGGAATTTATGGTGAATATGTTGCTGCAATGGTACATATGAAAATAACTTGATAGAACTAGCTATTTTGTCACTATCTGATGAAAATCTATATCATGAAATAAAGTTATATAAAATTATAGTTATGATCAACTAAAACAAAACTATAATATTCTTCAATAGCAAAAATAATCAACTAAAAATCTTCTATAAAACTCTAGTTATGATCAAAATAATATTAACTTAAAATTATATAAAATTTATGCAACTAAAATTTTCATAAAGTATTTTTTGTTAAAAAATTTAATAGCAAAAAGAATTAAATGAAAACTAGGCATGTATGCATCTGTTTAAAAGAAAACTTTAGAATTAAAACCATAAATAGGCATGATCTCTTTCATTAACACAGAAAGAATATGAAAGTTTTGCATTTTTTAGAATTTCATATATTTTGTTGAAATTCTTTGATAATCATGTGTATTATACATAAGTGAGTATGTATAAAAATTAGGATGCGATTTGAAGATGGTCAAAAAATTGACATAACATATGCAAAAAATAAAAAAATGCCCGCCTACTAGCAGGAGAATTCACACACCACAGCCTGCATACGACTAGAAACCCAACTATATATGGGCCAGGATGCAGGCCCACTGGGCATGAATTTTTGCTGTCAGTAGGCCCCACAGGGCAGAGAGGGGACAGGTCAGACGATGAGCTGTTTGTGCTTTGAGAGGAACTTGCAACGGCAGCCGCAGGCGGGCTTATAAACCGCTATGAGCGCCTTTCACTTGGCTAGGTGGGACTAAACTCCCACCGCCCCTAGGTTATGCCAGAACCAACCCTTTAGCCTTGATTGGTGGCACCAACCGAGACTAAAGGCCCGCCTTTAGTCCCGGTCCGAGCCACCAACCGGGACTAAAGGCTTGGGTTTCGCGCCCTTTGGGCTGGTGAAATTCACCTTTAGTCCCGGTTGGTGGCTCGGACCGGGACTAAAGGGGGGCCTTTAGTCCGGGTTGGTGCCACCAACCGGGACTAAAGTGTGGGGTATAAAAGCAGGACTTAGGAAATTTTCCAAAAGCCATCTGCAGTTTCCCCCGACGGCGCCGAAGACCACCGTATTTTGAGCCAAAGTAAGACGAAAATGCGCTTTCAGAATAGGGAAACGTATTCCGTGGAATACGTTTCCACTTACTCCACGTCAGAAGCGGCGGGGCCGGGCTCCTGGGTCACTTACAGGTGGGTCCCGCGCACAGGCCTGGGTCGTCGTGTTCTACCTCGCTCGCCCGCTCCAGGCCGAGGCAGAGCCGGTGCCCGACGGCGATAACCGGCGACTCTGGCCACCTCTTGCGACGCTCGACCTACCGGCATGCTTAGGGGATTGGGTCGCACCCATCTGTGGGTAGAACGGTCGCAGGGGAGCACGGGGGAGGGCGGAGCCACGGCCGTGGCGGATGATACGTCTCCAATGTATCTATAATTTATGAAGTATTCATGCTGTTATATTATCATTCTTGGATGTTTTACAATCATTTTATAGCAACTTTATTTCATTTTTTGGGACTAACCTATTGACCCAGTGCCCAGTGCCAGTTGCTGTTTTTGCTTGTTTTTTACATCACAGGAAATCAATATCAAACGGAGTCCAAACACCGCGAAACTTTTTATAGATTTTTTATGGACCAGAAGACATCCAATGGGTCAGAGCAGCACCTGGGGGGGGGGGGGGGTGCCCCGAAGGGGGCACAACCCACCAGGGCGCGCCTGGGGGCCCAGGTGGGTTGCCCACCTCGGTGGCCTCTCGCAACCCCTCTTCGCCCTATAAATCATCAAATATTTCAAAAACCCTCGGGGAGACCCTAGATCAGAAGTTCCGCCACCGCAAGGCCTCTGTATCCACGAGATCCAATCTAGACCCTGTTCCGGCACCCTGCCGGAGGGGGGAATCATCATCGGTGGCCATCTTCATTATCCCGGCGGCCACCATGATGAGGAGGGAGTAGTCCACCCTCGGGGCTGAGGGTTTGTACCAGTAGCTATGTGTTTAATCTCTCTCTCTCTCGTGTTCTTGAGATGCACAATCTTGATGTATCACGGGCTTTGTTAATATAGTTGGATCATATGGTGTTTTCCCCTCTCTATCTTGTTGTGATGAATTGAGTTTTCCCTTTGAGATTTTGTTTTATCGGATTGAATACTTTGATGGATTTGAGAACACTTTATGTATGTCTTGCTATGAATACCCATGGTGACAATGGGGTATTGTATTGATTCACTTGATATATATTTTGGCACTCAACTCGCGGATTCCCGAGGTGACATTGGGGTAATCTATGCATAGGGGTTGATGCACGTTCTTGTCTTTGTTTCTCCGGTAGAAATCTTGGGGCACTCTTTGAGGTTCTTTGTGTTGGATTGAGTATTATGAATCTGAAATTATTTGATGCATATCGTATAATCATCTCACGGATACTCGCGATGACATTGGAGTATCTAGGAGACATTAGAGTTGGTTGATGTGTATCATATGGTGTTATTTTAGTATGAACTCTTGGTTAGATCGATCGGAAAGAATAGCTTGATGTTATTTTAGTATGAACTCTAGGATAGATTGATCGGAAAGAATAGCTTTGAGGTGGTTTCGTACCCTACAAACAATTTCTTCTTATGTTCTCCGCAAGATAGGAACTTTGGAGTGATTCTTCATCGCACTTTGAGGGATGGTTATATGATCCAATTATATTAGCATTGTTGAGAGGTTGCACTAGTGAAAGTACGGACCCTAGGCCTCATTTTCAAGCATTGCAATACCGTTTGTGCTCACTTTTATCGTTTGCTACCTTGCTGTTTTTATTTATTCAGATTATAAAAATATATTTCTACCATCCATATTACACTTTTATCACCATCTCTTCGCCGAACTAGTGCACCTATACAATTTGCCATTGTATTGGGTGTGTTGGGGACACAAGAGATTTCTTGTATTTGGTTGCAGGGTTGTTTGAGAGAGACCATATTCATCCTACGCCTTCCACGTATTGATAAACCTTAGGTCATCCACTTGAGGGAAAATTGCTACTGTCCTACAAAACTCTGCGCTTGGAGGCCCAACATGAGTCTATAAGAAAAGATGCGTAGTAGACATCAAGCTCTTTTCTGGCGCAGTTGCCGGGGAGGTGAGTGCATGAAGGTATATCTTTAGATCTTGCAATTGAATCTTTTAGTTTCTTGTTTTATCACTAGTTTGGTTTATAAAAAGAAAACTACAAAAAAAATGGAATTAAGGTTGCATCATATTATTCATCTCTATAATGTCTTTTGTGAAAATGATGGAACGGAAAATTGTGCTCAATTGATAGAAGAAGAATTCTATAAAATGTTTGACAAAAAATCTTTGAATGATGAGCATGATTGCAATGTTGTTGGTATGAATTCTTTGAATATCCATGATGCTAATGATATTCAAAGCAACAAGCTTGGGGATGCTATGTTTGATGAAGATGATATTTTTAGTCCCCCAAGTTTTGATGTGCAAATTTGTTACAATGGTAGCATGCCTCCAATTTATGACGATTATATTGATGAAAGTGGGTTTGGAAGAGTGTCAACTCTAGGTACTAATGATCCCACTATTTTGGAGGGTGTTGAATCTTATTGTGATAATTATGAAAGTGGATTTGGAGAGGTCATGACTTTATTTAGTGATGAATCCACTATTTTGGAAGAGGTTTCAATTGATTATGACAACAAAGTTGCTATCTATGATGATTATGGTGATGACATGTATGCTATATTGAATAATGATATCCTTGAAACTTGTCATCATGATTTTAATGCTCAATATTATTATGCCAATCAAGAATCACACGATAGTTATTTTGTTGAGTTTGCTCCCACTACCATTCATGAGAATAAATTTGCTTATGTGGAGAGTAATAAAATTTCTATGCTTGTGGATCATGAAAAAAATGATTTATGTGATGGCTATATTTTTGAATTCATTCATGATGCTACTGAAAATTATTATGAGAGAGGAACATATGCTTGTAGGCTTCTCACTAATATCAAGTTTCCTCTCTATGTGTTGAAAATCTTGAAGTTTTGCTTGTTTTGCCTTCCTATGCTAGTTGATTCTTGATCCCATAAGTTGTTTGCTCACAAAATCCCTATGCATAGGAAGTGTGTTAGACTTAAATGTGCTAGTCATATGCTTCATGATGCTCTCTTTGTGTTTCAATTCTTATCTTTTATGCGAGCATCATTGAACTCATCATGCCTAGCTAAAAGGCATTAAAGAAAAGCGCTTGTTGGGAGACAACCCAACACTTTTACCTACTGTTTTTGTGTGTTCACATGGTTAGGCTACTGTATTGATCTTGTTTTATAGCTTTTGTTTCAATAAAGTGCCAAGTAAAGCCTTTGGGATAGTGTGGATGATAGTTGACTTGATTCTGTGCAAAAACAGAAACTTTTGCACCCAGTAACCGAATTGTTTAAATTTACTGGAGTGCCTAAAACCTATGAATTTTTTAAATTTGATGGGTATACAAATTTCCTACGTTGTACTGATTTTTCAGAATTTTTGGAGTTACATAATTATGACCTTAATTCAGATCTTTATGTACTGTTCTGTTTTTGACAGATTCTGTTTTCAATGCATAGTTTGCTTGTTTTCTAGTTTCTATGGCTTATATTGCTCAATATAAATTGTGGAAATGATATGCTAAAGTAGGCATTGTGTGGAAACAATTATGAATCTTGTCTTTGACAGTACCAAAGTGAAATGGTTTGCTCTTTATCATACTAACCTATCTCACGAAGTTCCGTTAAGTTTTGTGTGATTGAAGTTTTCAAGTTTTGGGTGAGATATCGATATGAGGAGAATAAGGAGTGACAAGACCCTAAGATTGTGGATTACCAAGGCATCCCCAAGGTAATATTCAAGGAATATCCAAGAAACTAAGCTTGGGATGCCCCGGAAGGCATCCCCTCTTTCGTCTCCAACATTATCGGTAACCTTACTTGGGGCTATATTTTTATTCATCACATGATATGAGTTTTGCTTGGAGAGTCATTTTATTTTGTTAGGACTTGCTTTATGTTACTTATAATAATGTTTTGCATCTTTATTTTCAATAAAAATGTCAAGGATAGCCTTTACCATGCTTATTTTGCAAGTATTTGAGTTGCTGTTTCAAAACAGAAAGTTTATCGATGTTGCAAAAATTCCCGAGAAAAGTCAGATTGTGATAAAATGTTGAAACTTTCTGCAAAATAAGATCTGATTAATTTTATACATTGTGGTAAATTTTCATAATTTTTGGAGTTAAATAAGTATTGATACTCTTGCATTCTTTACAGACTATACTGTTTTAGCAGATTGCTGTTATGTTTGCATTGTTTGCATATGTTTGCGTGCTTAATGATTCTATTTGAGGATAGGAGTATTAAATATGCAGAGGCATTTGGTATGCAATGTTGAATAATATTTTTTGTGATTTGCTACAGTAGAGAATGATAAGGTTTTTGCATTGGTTTATACTAACTTATCTCACGAGTTCTTGTTGAGTTTTGTGTGGATGAAGTTTTTAAGATTTAGGGAAACCGTGATATAAAAGGAATTAAGGAGACGCAAAAGCTCAAGCTTGGGGATGCCCAAGGCATCCAAAGATAATATTTCAAGAAGTCTCAAGCATCTAAGCTTGGGGATGCCCCGGTAGGCATCCCACCTTTCTTCATCAACAATTATCGGTTAATATCGCTTGAGCCTAAGTTTTTGCTTCTTCACATGAGTAGTACTATTCTTGGAATGTCATTTTGTCTTGTTTTTCTTGCTGTTTTAATAAAGTACTTAGATCTGAAAGTTTTTAAATAAGAGAGAGTCCTCAAATTGCTACCCATTTACTTAACTACTCGTTTGATCATCACTTATATCTTTTTGGAGTAGCTTGTCATTTACTCTTGTGCTTCACTTATATCCTATGAGTAAATTGATGAATAAATTGAATATAATGAAGTTGAAATTATATGTTCATACCATGCCTAGTGGTAGCTACACATTGGGTTTAGAAATTGAAATCTTTTGAAGCTTGATAATCACAATATTGGTCATACAAGCAATTCATGAATGATTACTACAAGGAAGAGAACTTTCACTTGCAAATACACTATCATGGAAATCTTTTGTGATTGTGAGCCCCAATCAAAATATTATATGCCAAAATTGTTGACGTTGGACAAGGAAGACAACGTAATGATTTATGTTTGTTCATATTCACATAGAAGTTATATTGTCATAGATCCTTCAACATGTGGTGCTTGCCCCCCATCTTTGCTAGCCAAAAATTCCGCACCAAGTAGAGATACTACTTGTGCATCCAAAAACCCTTAAACCCAAATCTTATTTTCAAGAGTCCACCATACCTACCTAAGGATTGAGTAAGATCCTTCAAGTAAGTTGTCATCGGTGCAATAAGGCAATAAAAATTGCTTCTAAAAGTGTTAGATCATTTAGTGTAAGAGAAAATTGAGCGTTGTACGAACTTGTGATGGCAAAGAATAAAAGCGACAGACTGCATAATAAAGGTTGCTATCATAAGGAGCAATATAACGTGACGTTCTTTTGCACTAAGGGATTGAGCATACAAACAAAAAGCGCATGGAAACCTCTGCTTCCCTCTGCGAAGGGCCTACATTTTACTTTTATGTATTTACTTTCATGCAAGAGTCAAAGTTTTGCTCTCTATTCCTTTTTAGTTTTCTCTTATGGCAAGCATCATGTGGTGAGGAAAGATCTAGGCACATATATCCAGTTGGATATGGGTAGCATGAGTTATTATTGTTGACATCACCCTTGAGGTGAATACGTTGGGAGCCGAAATTATAAGCCCCTATCTTTCTATGTGTCCGATTGAAACGTTTTGCTCATGTGTATGCGGTGAGTGTTAGCAATCATAGAAGACTATATGATGGTTGAGTATGTGGAGCTCTTACTTAGACTCTGTTGAATAAGTTGAATTGCAATTGTTTGGTGACTAAGAATATAGGTTGTTGAGTTTCAAGAGAATTCATTGTTTGAACCTTAACATGTGAATTGGTTGCTACTTTAACATGATGAGTTTTATGAGAAAGTGTTTCTGTTATGATGCTAGGAAAAGTGATTGAAATTACTATTGATCGAACTTATGCACTTTGCTAGCATTCACACTTCATAAATTATTTCTTTTATCATTTACCTACTCGAGCACGAGTAGGAATTAAACTTGGGGATGCTGATATGTCTCCAATGTATCTATAATTTATGAAGTATTCATGCTGCTATATTATCATTCTTGGATGTTTTACAATCATTTTATAGCAACTTTATACCATTTTTTGGGACTAAACTATTGACATAGTGCCCAGTGCCAGTTGCTGTTTTTGCTTGTTTTTTACATCGCAGAAAATCAATATCAAACGGAGTCCAAATGCAGCGAAACTTTTTGTGGACAAGAAGACATCCAATGGGCTAGAGCAACACCTGGGGGGTGCCCCGAGGGGGGCACAACCCACCAGGGCGTGCCTGGGCCCCCAGGCGCGCCCCGGTGGGTTGTGCCCACCTCGGTGGCCTCCCGCACCGCCTCTTCGCCCTATAAATTGCCAAATATTCCAAAAACCCTCGCGGAGACCCTAGATCAGAAGTTTCGCCGCCGAAGGCCTCTGTATCGATGAGATCCAATCTAGACCCTGGTCTGGCACCCTGTCGGAGGGGGGAATCATCACCGGTGGCCATCTTCATCATCCCGGCGGCCACCATGATGAGGAGGGAGTAGTCCACCCTCGGGGCTGAGGGTTTGTACCAGTAGCTATGTGTTTAATCTCTCTCTCGTGTTCTTGAGATGTCACGATCTTGATGTAGCGCGGGCTTTGTTAATATAGTTGGATCATATGGTGTTTTCCCCTCTCTATCTTGTTGTGATGAATTGAGTTTTCCCTTTGAGATTTCATTTTATCGGATTGAATACTTTTATGGATTTGAGAGCACTTGATATATGTCTTGCATATGGATACCCATGGTGACAATGGGGTATTATATTGATTCACTTGGTATATGTTTTGGCACTCAACTCGCGGATTCCCGAGGTGACATTGGGGTAATCTATGCATAGGGGTTGATGCATGTTCTTGTCTTTGTTTCTCCAGTAGAAATCTTGGGGCACTCTTTGAACTTCTTTGTGTTGGATTGAGTATTATGAATCTGATTTTTTTTGATGCATATCGTATAATCATCTCACGGATACTCGCGGTGACATTGGAGTATCTAGGTGACATTAGAGTTGGTTGATGTGCATCATATGGTGTTATTTTAGTACGAACTCTTGGTTAGATCGACCGAAAAGAATAGATTGATGTTATTTTAGTACGAACTCTAGGATAGATTGATCAGAAAGAATAGCTTTGAGGTGGTTTCGTACCCTACAAACAATTTCTTCTTATGTTCTCCGCTAGATAAGAACTTTGGAGTGATTCTTCATCGCACTTTGAGGGATGGTTATGTGATCCAATTACATTAGCATTGTTGAGTGACTGCGAAAGTACGGACCCTAGGCCTCATTTTCAAGCATTGCAATACCATTTGTGCTCACTTTTGTTACTTGCTACCTTGCTGTTTTTTATTGTTCCTATCATAAAAATCAATATCTACTATCATTACTACGCTTTTATTACCATCTCTTCGCCGAACTAGTGCACCTATACAAATTACCATTGTATTTGGTGTGTTGGGGACACAAGAGACTTTTTATTATTTGGTTGCAGGGTTGTTTGAGAGAGACCATCTTCATCCTACACCTCCCACGGATTGATAAACCTTAAGTCATCCACTTGAGGGAAAACTGCTAATGTCCTACAAAACTCTGCGCTTGGAGGCCCAACACAAGTCTACAAGAACAAGTTGCATAGTAGACATCATGGGTCATTTGAATTAGTTCAGTAAGCATGTTTTGCCATGTGTTACATGCACATTCATGTCATGCCATTTGTTTCCATGTAGAAATTCTGTAGCATGTTCAAATCTTGCTTTCAAATTGGTATCTAGCTACAATGCCATGATATTTTTCTCCAAGTCTGAAACTTGCTTTCAAATTGGTATCTTGCTATAAGTTTGCCATGATCTTTAGGTCCATTTCAACTAAAATCTCAGTGGAATTACAGGTTGTGGTGTTGCATCTCCGTGGAGTTGGTCCCTGATCGTCCCTCCACTGTTCGACAAAATGTGTCCATTTGTTGTATGTTGAGTTTTGTTCATAGGATGATGGTTGGTTCATTTGTTGAGTTGTGTATTCATCTTGTGTATAAATCTTGTATTCATCTTGTGTATAAATCTTGTATTCATCTTGTACAAATATCGTCGTAACTTCGACATGAGGGGGGGGGGGTCGTTAAAACATAACCCCGATAACTTTGACTTTGAGGCATATGAAAACCTGATTTGCACGTCGGACAGGCATGAGAGAGGCGGTCTGCAAAGTATCTTCTCCCGAAAGATAGGACGACTCATCAGATATGATTCTAGATAATGTCCAATGCCTCATATCGCGAACATAGTTATATTGGATAATTGATCTTCATATAAATGAAGAATAAAAGTTTAGCAATCACTTACAAATTTTCATGTTGTTCATTGACTTTGACATGAGGGGGGGGGGGGGGTTCGTTAAAACATAACCCCGATAATTTTGGTATAACTTCGACATGAGGGGGGAGGAGTCCTCGACGATCATCTGAAACTGACTGTTATAAAACTTGTCAACTTTGCATGATGTTTGCCACTAATCCATTGCTCATATGTATATGATTCCTTGTTGTGATTAGGTCTATGTTTGCCACTAATCCATCTCTCATGGTTGTATATTGCCATGTTGTAATATTTGCAGAAACTATGGAACACGACAGAGACTTAGAACAAGAAGAGGCATTGGAGGAAATAATCCGCGACGGAGATAATGATATCACCTCACAGTTTCTCAACGACTCCGATGGTGAGGGAAGAGAAGATGACGGCTCCGGTGATCGAATGAAGGAGGGAGAAGATGACGGCTCCGACTGTGTTGGAGCCTTAACAGTTGCAAAGTCCGGCGAGGTATATATATTAATTAAGCCTCTGCTGACTAGATGCATTAATTGTTTTGTATGTACATATATTAACGCTTCTTTCTTCTTTTAGCCCTCCGGATCGAACCAAACTTCTATAAGGAGACGAGGCCCGAAGAAAAGGTTGGGCGAGAATGAAAGGTTCACGATCGAAGAAGTCGATTCAGATGGCAAACCGACTGTTCCCAAGCGGACCCAAGACCGATTTATACATCAGTGCAGAGTTGTTGTTAGGGACAGCGTCCCGATCAGCATCCAAGAATGGAATAATAAGAAGGAAGATGGATTTTCTTATGTCGACGATGGATACAAAGATGATCTTTATAACTCGCTCATGATAAATTTCAGCCTACCACCAGAGGAGGATCCAAATAACCCAGTTATACATCGAAAAGTCAAAAAATGGGCTCTTAAGAAGATGGCAGAACAATTCAAGAACTGGAAGTAAAGATTGAACGAACAATTTGTCGAGAAAGATGGGACTCCAGAATTCACCAGTCAATATGCGAAGATAAAAGATCACTGGCCCGCATTTGTGGCGTACAAGAAATCAGAGAAAGCTAAGAACAGGTCATAGACGAATAAGCTAAATGCTGCAAAGAAGCTGTATCACCATGTTAGGGGGTCAGGTGGCTACAAGGTTGCCCGGCCTACGTGGGACAAAGCTAAGAATGACCTGCTTGCTAAAGGGATCCAACCACCGACATTGAACTGGCCCGAACGGGCAAGGACTTGGTTCTTCGGGCATGGGGGAACTTTGGACCCAGAAACAGGGAAGTGTCTTTACACGAAAGAACAACTTGAAACACCCATCACAAAGATTCAGGAAGCAATCAAGGACATGCAGGAAGGGAGGTTCCATCCTGATAGAGGGAAGGACAAGCTGTCACGCGCCCTCGGGAATCCTGAACACCCTGGACGAACACGAGGCACATCATGCTCTGTTTCGTAGGTGCATCGGTTTCCCGACAACACTAGTTATAGAAGCCGAGGGAGAAAGAAGAAAGAGGAAGCAGACTGGATGCAGAAGGTAGAAGAAAGATTAGCGTTGCAGGAGAAGAAACTAGAGGCACTTACCAGTTAGCGAGCTACCGGCCCACCATCTCAGCAGCACGAAGATCCTTCATTCAATACTGCCACGAAGCTACCCCACCATCTCTGCAGAAAAGCAGCTTGGCTTCCACGGAGCTCGTTCAGCCTGATATCACGGCTCCTCGCTACCCCGTGGATGATATCACGGAGAGGGAACATTGTGAGCTAATGGTGAAATGCATGAACCTAACCTTGAAGGTCGCGGTCGGCTATGTCTTACCTCCTGGACCTGATGGAACTTTCCATTGCAATCCGATTCCAGATGGCTATGCTATTGTCAGGGTGGATGAAGTTACCAACGGATTCGAGGGGCTGGACCTTGAGTACCCTATAGGTGAAGGGGAGACTCATCTGGTAGATGCCGTAAGAACTACCATTCTATGGAGAAAGGAAAACATCGTGCTTCCACAATGGACGCCGCGTCAGCAGACTCAGCCGGAGGAGACCCCTCAGCAGACTCCTCACAGTCCAGCTCTATCTCCGCTGCCTCAGTAATCTCCGCTGCGTCAACACACTCCGCCGCCTCAGCGGACTACACCGGAGGAAGCCCCTTAGTAGAATCCTCTGCCGCCTCAGCTGTCTCCACCGCCTCAGCGAACTCCGCCTCCTCCGCCGCGTCAGCTGACTCCGCCTCCTTCGCCGCGTCAGCTGACTCTGCCTCCTCCACCGCGTCAGCTGACTCCGCCTCCTCCGCCGCCTCAGCAATGGCGGAAGAGACCCGCCGGAGCAGGTCCAAGCGTCAACAAGCGTCAAGAAGAAATCTAGAGCAGGTCCAAGCGTCAAGAAGGCTCCTACCAAGTTACCATATGACATGACTGAGGAGGAAAACAACGAGATCGTGGCTGCCGATGTGAAATGCCAACTTGCTCCAAATGTCCAGATCCAAAGGAGAAAATAGATCCGGTAAAAGCGAAGCGCTGTCTGGATGCCCTTAAGCAACCACCACCGCCTCCACCGCTATCGCACTATGACTGCTGTATTGTAAAGACATTTGATGTAGTGAACCGGTCGGGAAGTAGCAGTGCTGCAAGATGTGGGAAAAAATTTCCCCAGCTCGGCGAACAGGAAAAACAGTCGTGCCCCCCCCCCCGCTCAAGGTGTTTCCTGATATCGCTAATGATCCAGGGGTAGCGGCCGCTCATCCTGGGTACACTCTTGGTGATTACTTAGGCGATGAGGTACAGTTCGAAATGGCTGAGGTAGCCCTTAGATACGAGCACGGGAAGCCTCTCGTCATACCTGAGCAGCTCCCGCACCTATCAACAATGATGCAAAGATTGCATGACTGGTACTTGAATGCCTGCAAGGAAGGGAGCGATAGTATCTACGTGGGAATTAAAGATGAGCACTAGTTCCATGGAGTCAAGGCATTGTACATTGAATTTGAAGAATTATTTCAGTTATACAATCAAGACACCCTCGACAAAACTATCATCAGTTGCTATTGTCTGTAAGTATTATTTCTGTAATAATTAAGTCTCTAGCTCAGCTCGTTCATTGCATGTATAATTATCCTAACTATATTATGTAGATTGAAGATCCTCGAATGCAACAGAGGACAAATCTATGACATTGGGTTCATTAACCCAAATACTGTAAATGAATATACGGTACAAAAAAACCCCCGATGATACAGAGAAAAACTTGCTAAATGCATTACTTTGACAACAAAACAGAAGGGAAATACTATTTCCTTACAACTTCCAGTGAGTGTTACTGTCTTGTGCACATTCTGTTTCCCTTACTCGAGGTTAAGTGTAATTGATAAGTTATGCATGCGCAGGTTACACTTTATTCTGCTAGCCATTCAGCTTGATGCGGGACTAGTAATTGTCTTGGACTCGAGACATAAAGAGCCTAAGGAGTGGGCGAACATGAGTCAAATGCTCCAGAAGTAAGTTCAACCATTATCGCACCATATCAGCAACTTTCCTTCATTTCCTGATATCAAGTAATCATTTTATTTGCCGTGCAGGGTTTGGAAAAAGTTCACCAACCAGGTTAGGGGTGAATGGAAAAAGGAGCTGCGATTTTGACACCCCAAAGTAAGTAGTACTAGCTAGTTCCGCGCATCTCTCATTTATTTTAGTTTCAATATCATTATCATGCTTGATTATCATTTGGATTGAACTCTATTCTCGTAAAGTGTTTGTGGCAGGCACCCAGGAATAATTTATGTGGATACTACGTTTGCGAGTTCATTCGCCACTCGACCTCTGAGCGGGGCAGATCTTCAGAACAATTTGAAGTACGTAAACAATATTGACATTTTGTTTTTATTACCATCAATTGTGTTGAGTTTCATATATATATATATATATATATATATATATATATATATATTATATATATATAAACACTATTCTGATCATGGGATCGGAATAATATTCTGATAACTACCTGACATGTCCCAGCGGTAGTAGTTGAACTTCCCCCAGTGCTAGGTTGAACTTCCACAAACATTGTCCAAATGGGGCTTGCGATATACCGTTGGAAAGCTGTGGACACGAGTATTATGACCCAAGTTAAATTTTTGGCAAAATCTAAGCAGTTTAAGAGCAATTTTAAAAACCGTTTTTTCTTCATACAAAAAATGTGATCCTTCCACATGTAGACCGTTTATCGTATTTCTGATCGCATTTCTAAACCGTTTATCGGAATGAGGCAAATAATATGGCGTTGGAAAGCTGCTGCAAATGCGGTCCTTCCACATGTAGACCGTTTTCTCTAATTCCCTATGGTTAAAGAGTAATTTGGAAAATTGTAGAATTTCGTAAACCAAACAGGCGAGTTCGTATTTTTGATGCCATTTCTAAACGGATGATTCAATTGAGGCAAATGATATAGTGTTGGAAAGATTATGAAAATGCGCTTCTTTTTCATGTACAAAGTTTTTTTCTAATTTTGAACGGTTTAAGAGTAATTTAGAAAACGGTCCAAGTTCCACCGAGTTCGTATTTTTGAGTTATTTTTTTAACCGTATGTCGGAATGCAGCAAATGATATGGCGTTGGAAATCTTGAAGAAATGCGAACCTTTTTGGTATATAAAGTTTCTCCCAATTCCTTACGATTTTATGTCAATTTTGAAAATGGTTAAAAATGTTTTTTGGTCGTAATTTTTGCAAACTTTGTCGGAATGGGACAAATAATATACCGTTGGATAGCTATCAAAAATGCAAAACTTTTTCGTATGTAAATTTTTCTCTAATTCCCAGCCATTTTCAAGTAATTTAGAAAATGACGAGATCAGGATTTCTGCCTTCATCGCGAATGGAAATGCACTGTGTGAAGTACTTGAACTTCTGTGGCAGTTCTGTTTGAACTTCACTCTATTTTTGACGTGCTGTTTTTTGCCCGTAACTCCCAAACCACTAACCGGAATTGAGCAAATGATATACCGATGGAAAGCTGTTGAAAACACACAACTTTCCCGTGTTGATCAGTTTTTCATACTCGCGATGGTTCAAAAGAATTTTTTGAATGCATAAAAATATGTTTTAAACGGTATACATGAAAATTTTAAACCGTTCATCGAAATGTAGCACATAATATACCGTTGGAAAGCTTATGAATAGTAGCAAGTTTTTCATGTAGACAGGTGTTACAAATTCGTTGCCGTTTGAGAGCAGTTTTTAAAATGGCAAAAACAATGTTGTTTTTGCCTTTTTTTTCAACTTGTAAATGAACGACGGTCGTCTCGCACAAGATTTTTCAACTATGCTAGGAGGAGCACGTGAACTTCTTGCAACAAGCCTTTGAAGCTTTTAGTTTTCTATTCTTATATTATTATCTAAAATGCATTCCGTGTAGTAGTTGAACTTCCCGCTGTTTTCACCTTGAGCTTCTGTCACATATTTTTGTTCAACCTCTCACACAAGAATTTTGGATCTTTCTCGGGCTGAGCACTTGAACTTCTAGCAACAAAACTTTTAGCCTTTGCTTTTTCATTCGTTTTTTCATACAAAATGCACACCGTGTAGTACATGAACTTCTGGCAGTTATCAACCTGAACTTCTCTCGGTTACGTGAAAATATCTGAGTTTTTTATAGGCATTGAACCGCTCTACCTTTTTTATTTGAACTTCATTGTGTATTTTTTAGAAATGTAATAAACATTGTACAACTTCTTGGTTATTTTGAACTGCACTTCTTGGTTTATTCGTTATTAACGGGAAAAATTTGAGTTTTTCTAATAAATATTGAACTGCTCCATTTTTTGAAATTGAACTTCTTGGTTTATTATTTAGTAACGAGGAAAATCAAAGTTTTTGAACTTCTTGAACTTCTCATTTTTTTTGTTTTTGAACTTCATTCTTTAAAAAACAAGGAGTATATGGGAACAAAATGCTCCTCATCTAGAAACAACAAGGTACATCGCGTAGGAATAAAAAATTTATTCACTACAGAAATCCTCTTTGAACCCTTGTCCCCAACCTCTCTGGACTTTCTATATTTTTTGCCATGATTTTCTTTGGGCTTTTGGATCTGTTGTATACTGAAAAGACACTTTTAGAGAGAGAAAAAAAATAGTGGTACATCTTGTGAAGACATGAACCTACGAGGCAATAATATTTTCACTTGACCCTCAAACTTGACCTTCTCGAACACAACTTCTTGACCTTCAGAAAATAAATAAGAAAATAGAAAAATACACAGGTGCACAATAGATCAATTTCTTTCTATTTTTATATGAAATCTCATTCACATATGTGAAAGTAGTGCCTCGGCTTAGATTCATTTTTAACAAATGATAAATTACATCCAGTTTCTTCTGTGGAATTTCAATAAACAAATGGTGGATGTCAAAGTATTCACACACGCGTAGTTTGAACTCTCTCAGAATCAATATATGGACTTCCATAATTTCTTTTCTCTAGAAAAAGCATCACGCATAGTTGAATCACAACTCAATTTTTATATTTTTGTACATTTGTAGTTTTTAGAAAAATACCATTTGTTTACAACATAGAAAAAGGATACCTAGTTGAAAAAACTAGTGGTCAATTCTTAATTGGAAAACGTGGTGCTTTCTCTGCCACACTTTCCAATCTTATCCTCTCATCACTATTGCTGTGCGCTCTCATTCTCTATCTCTGTGACTTTGCTTTCCTCTTCACTGTACTATGAAATCCATAGCAGAAAACAACAGCAGTTTGATCCGAATAAAAAAGGTTCCAACGAGATTTCTTGCTGCTGCTCGATCCTCTGTAGATGAAGCATAAGGAGCAGCGTGCTAGTGGGGGAGGCCATTCGCTAGCCTCAAGCAGTAGCCCAAATTGACCGCAACAAAGCCAGCAGCAGCTCGGTGCCATGGCCTCATGCACGGGGGAAGGTGCCAGGGAAACACAACACACAGCAGCAGGGATAGCTGCCAAGAAACCACGGAGTGCCGTGTGCGACAACAACGAGAGACACCGGGGAAGGTCGACGACATGCATCGTGGAAGGTCAGTGAGAGATGCTAGAGCAGGTCACATGTGAGGGATGCAAACATATGTTAGAGGGAATGTCAGAGGAGCTGCACTGCATCCTAGTCATCAATCACTCATCAGTCCAGATCAAAAATTCCATGCAATTCAAATAAACGATGTTACTGCTTCTGAAGATGAACAAGAATAGGGGTCGACTACTGCTGCTTGAAGAATAAGAACGGAGGCTGTGAGGGCTATCGGGAGAGGCCGAGATGGTTGGGAAGCAGGCAAGCGGCCCTGCCATGGGGAGGTGCCGTCGTCGACCTTCTCTACCCTCCAGCGCGACCTGGCCTCCCTTCCTACGTGACCTGCTGTGTGTCCCGCGCTGTGCTCCGGCGCGCTCAAGTCCAGCGCCCCCTCCCTTGCATCGGTCTGCGCGCAAGCTCTCCTCCAACAACCGCAGCTAGGGCCTCGAATCACCGGATCCCGCTGCCATATCGCACCTACGGTGCCGCCGCACCTGGCCTCCACCGTTGATTCACCATTCATCCTCCTCCATGCTTCTTACCCCACCACCACAGCGGCCACGAGTTCCCTGGCCACGGCGGGCAGAGGGCGGCGGTGGAGATGGTCAGGTCGGTGGGAAGTGACGGAGGTGGTCGAGGCAGAGGGCGGTGAGGGACGGTGGTGGCGGCACGATCCGCGGCGAGGGATGGTGGCAGTCGTGCGATCCACGGCGAGGGCGGTGGTGGCGGCGCGATCCGCGACGAGGGATGGTGGCGGCGGCGGTTGGGAGCGGTGGCGCGTTCCGAGCTGTGAGCCGGTGACGGCGGCGCCAGTTGGGGATGGGGGCGATGGTGAGTCGTGGGGATCGGGTAGGTTAGGGAAGTTCGATGGGTGGGTCGTGGGGATGGTATAGGTACTGGGCTTTTTTCGGTTCGGTACCAATTTGGGAGGACCTCCCCGCCTTCTATATATATAAATATATATAAATAAATATATATATATATATATAAATATATATATATATATATACATACATAAACACTATTCTGATCACGGGATCAGAATATTATTCTGATCACAACCTGAACTTCCTGAGTTACACAACCAGAACTTCCCTCTGTAGGAACCCGACCTTCGGGCTATCTTCGCAACCGTGTCTCCCCGTGCGAATTATTCTGGTCAGTCGTGTTCTATGTGATGTAAGTGTAATCTGCAAACGGTTTTTAGGAACTAAATGCTCGTTTTAAATAGGAATCCCGCTCATTGGCGGATTTGCTCTCGGGTCGTGATGAACATGCGTCTGTTGCAATTTTACTACCTGAGTTGTTTGACTTGAACTTCCCCCAGTGCTAGGTTGAACTTCCGCAAACATTGCCCAAATGGGGCTTGCGATATACCGTTGGAAAGCTATGGACACGAGTATCACGACCCAAGTTGATTTTTTGTCAAAATCTAAACGGTTTAAGAGCAGTTTTGAAAACCGTTTTTTCTTCATACAAAAAACGTGAATCGTATTTTCGATCGCATTTCTAAACCGTTTATCGGAATGAGGCAAATAATATGGTGTTGGAAAGCTGCTGCAAAACCGCTCCTTCCACATATTGAAAGTTTTCTCTAATTACCTATGGTTAAAGAGTAATTTGGAAAATCGTAAAATTTCGCAAACCGAACAGCCGAGTTCGTATTTTCGATGCCACTTCTAAACGGCTAATCCAATTGAGGCAAATGATATGGAGTTGGAAAGCTTATGAAAATGCGCTACTTTTTCATGTTGAAAGTTTTTTCTAATTTTGAACGGTTTAAAAGTAATTTAGAAAACGGTACAAGTTCCACTGAGTGCGTATTTTCGAGCTAATTTTTTAACCGTACGTCCGAATGCAGCAAATGATATGGCATTAGAAAGCTTGAGGAAATGCGGAACTTTTTAGTATATATTGTTTCTCCCAATTCCTTACGGTTTTAAGTTAATTTTAAAAATTGCTAAAATCATTTTTTGACCGTAATTTCTACAAACTTTATCGGAATGGGGCAATTAATATACCGTTGAAAAGCTACGGAAAATGCGAAACTTTTTCATGTAGATGGTTTTCTCTGATTCCTAGCCGTTTTCAAGTAATTTTGAAAACAGCGAGATCACGCGTTCTGCTTTATCGCAAAACAGATTCTTCGAAAATGCACCGCGTGAAGAACTTGAACTTCTCGGCATGTCTACTTGAACTTCACTCTGTTTTTCACGTGCTTTTTTTTGCTCGTAGCTCTCCATCCACTCACTGGAATTGAGCAAGTGATATACCGATGGAAAGCTGCTGTAAACACGCAACTTTTCCGTGTTGATCATTTTTTCATACTCGCGACGGTTTTAAAAGTTTTTCATCTGAAATTCATTCAGTGTAGTAGTTGAACTTCCTGCTGTTTTCACGTTGAACTTTTGTGACGTATTCTCGTTTGCAATTTTCTTATCCATTCGTCAGTGTTACAAAAATGATATTCCTTTTGTACAAACCTCTCTCACAATAAATTTTTTAACTTTCTCCGACCGAGGACTTGAACTTACACAAATGATATTCCTGCCGTTTTGAAGTAAATTAGAAAATGACGAGATCATGATTTCTGCCTTCATCGTGAATGGAAATGCACTGCGTGAAATAGTTGAACTTCTCGGGCATGTCTGTTTGAACTTCACCCTGTTTTTGACGTGCTGTTTTTTGCACTGCGTGAAGTAGTTGAACTTCTGAAGCATGTCTGTTTGAACTTCACTCTGTTTCACTTTATTGTATTTTTCTTATATGAAACACACACCATGCAGTACGTGAACTTTCGGTTGTTATCACTTTGAACTTCTCTCTGGTTTGAGAGAATTATTTTAAAACACAAAAAAAACACTTTTTAATGTATTTTGGACATCTAAATGCACCGTGAACCTCTCTCACAAGAATTTTTGAACTTTTCCTTGCCGAGCTCTTGAACTTCTAGCAACCATTTTTTTTCGTTTATGAGTTGTATTTAAAAGTGCAAAAATGGCGTTGTGTTTTTATTTTTTGAACAGGTAAATCCTAGGTTTTAATAAACTCTGAACTTCTCCGTTATTTCAATTTGAACTTCACCTTTTTATATTTTGAGTAAAGAATTGTTTTTGATTTTTAAATAAACATCAAATTTGACTACCTTCTCAATTTGAACTTCACCGTTGATAATTTAACAAAAACGGATATCTGTGAAAATCCTAGATTTTTTAATAAACATCAACACTTTGTAAACTTTTTTTAGTTGTTCCTTTTATTTTAATTTGAAGTTCTTCATTTTATTCTTTAGTAACGAGAAAAAAATCTGAGCTTTTTATATACGTCGAACTTCTCTGTTTTTTTAATTTGAACTTCTTAGTCTTATTCTTAGAAAGAAAATAATTTTTTAAATAAGAATCAATTTTTTTTCTAAATTGAACTTCATACTTTTATTTTCCTAGAAACAGAAATAATTTGAGTTTTCCGTATACATCGAACTACTCCTTTATTTTAATTAGAACTTCTTCATTTTATTTCTTTAGTAACAAGGAAAATCTGAATTTTTTATAAATATTGAACTTTTCTATTTTTGCAATTTGGATTTCTTGGTTTATTTCTTTTAGTAACGGAAGTATCTTAGTTCCGTAATAAATATTGAACCGTGTGTTATTTAAATTTGAACCTCTAGATTTTTTTAATTTTAGAAACGATGAAAGTCCTTTTCATTATATTTGAACTTCTCTATTTTTAAATTCAAACTTCTTATTATTTTTTATTTTAGATACGGTGAGATATCCGCTTCTAAGTTCTCTTTCATTTTTGAACACCTTTGTTATTTTTCTTTGAACTTCCTTTGATCTTCTTGTGAGCGAATTTGGATTTTCTGACTTTTATACATTGAACGATTGCGTTATTTTTTTTTGAACTTCTAGTTTCCATTCTTTAATAACGAGGAAATCTGAACTTTATATAATCATCGAACTGATCCTCTTTTTAATTTGGACTTCTAGCTTTTATTTCTTTTTGTAATGAAAAAATCTTAGTTCTTTAATAAACATCAAGCCCCTCTGTTTTTTAAATTTGAACATCTAGGTTTTTTTTACCTTTTTAGGTACATTTTTTCGTTGACGGGTTTGATTTTTTCGAACCTCCCAAATTCGGTTTATTATATGCATGAACTTTTCTGGAGGGCAATACTTGAACAGTTTTATAATTATCATTATGTTATGTTTGAGCTGTACGTTTTTACTACTCGGAGACGACCATATAAGCATCAGTAATTAGAGAACATGTACTTTTTCACTACATCCTTTTCAGAAATGCACCTTTTTTTCTCTATGCGAACCTCAACTTTTTATATGTATGAACTTCTTTTGTGAATTTACATTTTATTTCTACACACGAATTTCGTACACGAACTTTTTATCGTGTTACATATTCTTAACTTTTTCATTTCGTATAATTGAACTTCTTTCTCTTTCTGTTATATACACAAAAACAAAATAAAACCACCCATTTTTTGCATGAACACACACAGAATGCACACGCACACACATAGAGTTTTCGTAAGTATAACGTAAAATTGGTAGATGGCATCAACTCATACACAAGAACGAAGAAAATTGAAGATCTCTACAATGGTCACACGTAAAGAGAGAGGAGGAGATCTGCCGCAAGCATTTTTGAGGAGATCTTCCGCAGCCATTTTTTTCATACTTGCCGCAAGAATTTTGTTCGAACCGCCACAAGAATTTTTCTCGACCTGCCATGGATGCAAGAATTTTTGAACTGCAAGTAGTGAAAACATTAGAGAAAGCATTGTTTGTATCAGAGAGATGGAAACTGTTTTTCTTGTTTGTAAGTTTTGCATTTCTTCTTCTTTTCCATAAGTGTCTTGTACTGAGAGAACAACTTGAACTACATTTCTTCTTTTTCTTTTTTGGAAACATCTAGTGGGCACACTAATCAGAAACGTGAGAACACATTTTCTTTTTTCTTTTTGTTGACACCATCTATACAAGATAGCATTGGTTTCCTGAATCTATGATGAAGAATGCCCATGAAGTATGTTTCCTGAATCATACTTCGCGCTGTTTTCCGAATCATACTTCAGTAAAAATTTCAGGATACAAATGTAGGATTAAATATATGAAGTAGCAAACATCCAAAAAATTATTAGGCCGCAACCAACCACCCTGAACTCTCTCAGAATTAATATATGAACTTCCATAGTTTCTTTCTCTTAAAAAGAGCATCATGCATTATTGATTTGCAACTAAAAATACTTTATTCATTTGCAGTTTACAGGAAAAATACCATAGGACTGTATGCATGAAATCAATGTAGCACATCAAGCTATCAAAGACGGACACATAATAGCACTCTGTACATCTGTTATTCATGGATGAACATGCACACACAAGAGAAGTATACGAGCTAGCGAAGCAACTAAAGATCCTTGGCAATTAAAAAGCTGGCTCCCACCATCTACAACCTAGCTATTCAAGCATGTGACTCGGGCAGTACCTTGAAGAAGCCTGCGTAGGAGCAGCCAGCGGACGACGTCCAGCTATAGACGACGTCCAGGAGAGACAACAACGACGGCGTGACATGCGAGGAGAAGCTGAACTGAAGAGCACAAACAAGTCCTGTAGGTAGTAAAATTTCATTTTGGCAACCATAAAATGTTATAAATGTTTGTACTGCTTTCATAATTTGAAACTCACCAACATCACAGTTGCAGGTTAGTCGTACATTGAGTTCATCAGCAGCTTATAAAATTTAGAAGCCAAATCACAAGTACTACCAGCAAAAGAGCGGAATACATTTCCAGTCCCCTGCTTTTGAGAAGCAGTACATGCTACTGTATGTAGCTAGCAGCATGAAAACATCATGTACTCCCTCTGTAAACTAATATAAGAGTGTTTAGATCACTAAAATAGTGATCTAAACGCTCTTATATTAGTTTACGGAGGGAGTACCAATTAACCCCAATAGAGTTGTACGTTGTTTTTTGATTAGTACAATGCAACATTTTTTTATTTGTACTCACTTATTACAGTTTGATTGGGGTTTTGCTCATTTATACAGTATGTACTACTCCAGCTTCAGAACTGGACACCCAAGTTAATTACCTCCCTCCTGAACATGGACAAATCCCAGAGCAACCTGAACCGAATGAGAAAACAACAGACAGCTAGAGTATCCAGCCAGCCAAGAACACATTGGACTAGAGAAGATCAACACACTGGACTGCAGCATTACTAATTACTGAAGAAAATGGTGGTCTGCAAAATATTGAGAGAGAGGGACAAGGAAGATGAGTTACCTCGTCGCTAGGCTGCGAGACGACCTCCATCATGGAGGCACTAGGGTTGGAGCGCGTCGGCAGCGAGCGGTTGGGCTGCGACAGGGAACAGGATGGAGGAGTTTCTCTTGCAGTAAATGTGCAAAACACACAAACTCTATAACCAATAGGTTACAATTCATATAGAACTTGTAGTTACCTATCTTGAACTTTAATTCCTAGCCACTTTTAACTGCAGTACCCTTCAAACCGTTGCGATCCACTGCCGTAAGATAAGGACGTGCTAGTTCCCCGTGGTGGCACTACCAGAAGCAAAAGGTGTGCAGAATCAGAATCAGCTCAAGAGAGAAGTAGCAGCAACAACAATCACATAGGAGAGAAGAGCAGCACCAGCATAATTTGCGTGTGAGAGAGACTAGCAGGGGCACCTCGGCTCGACTGATCCATCCACGACTAAGTCCGCTGTAATGCCTTCTTCTCCGCCTCAAACCACGCCACCTCTGTCCACACATCTGTGGCCTGAAGTTAACCACCAAGTTAGATGATAGAAAAAATTAGGCCACATAAAAAATCTCCTTATATGCATTAAAACGAACACGTATGGGGCACAGTCGCAAACACAACCCCATCTATGTAGAACATGAAATTTCCCCAATGTTTTTTTCAGATCATGGAGCTTCAAGACAAGCCAGATGTATGTGTTAAAAATCAAAATGGCTAATGCTATGCTACTGACGAGGCTGCACCTCAGGTTGGACTACTCGCGGGACGGTGGCGGGACACGGGGTTGCAAAGGCTGGAGAGGTCGAACAGGGATGTCGGATGCAGTTGGACTGCATGGCTGCACGGACAAGAGGTTGTGCTGTAGGTGGGGAAGCCAGGGTGGTGTGGGAGGTTGTGCTGCAGGTGGGCGTCGCCTTGCTGTCGGCATGGGTGGCGCGCACGGCGGAAGCCGGCGGCATTGGAGGAGGTGGTCGATCCCGCCAACCCGGCGGACTGAATCAAGGTGGTGGCCGTCGGTGCGCAGCGTCCGAGAGAAGTTGGTGGTGGCCGGAGGCGAGAGGCGTGGGGGGAGGATGGTGGCGGCGGTTGGAGCTCGGCGTCCGAGGGAGGTTGGTGGTGGCCGGCGGCGCGACGCCTCTGGGGAAGTTGGTGGTGGTCATCGGCGCGTGGTGTCGGGGGGAGGCTGGCGGTGGCCTCGGGCGACGACGGCAGAAGTAGGTGCCGGGATGTACGGCGGTGCGTGACGGCGGGATGCACGGTGGCGCGCGGGGGCCGGGAAGGCCAGGAAGTTGGGGATGGGCCGGTCGTCATGTGTTGATGGGTCGGTTGTTTGTTTTGTTTTTTCGTTCGGGAACATCCATCAGGCCCTATATAGGACGATCGTTATAAGAATAACTATTCTGATCCCAGGATCAGAATAGTGCTACTATATATAAATATATCTATATATATATATATATATAGACACACACACATATATAACACTATTCTAGTCCTGGGATCAGAATAGTTATTTGGATCACAGCCATCCCTATAAGGGCCCGACTGCTCCCTCCTAAACTTCCCGAACTCGCAGATGAAAAAAAAGCCACGCCCCACGCCCACCACTTCCCCTCCCCAATCCCAACCTCCCTGATCCAGCGCCTCCCCACCCCCCCAACCCCACCCCGGGGCAACCGCCGCCGCCCCTGGCTTCGGCGCGCGGCCACCCCGGCCTTCACCTGTTCTCCTCCGCCGGCGACCCGCCCCGGCTATCCTCCGCTGTTGGGGATATAACTATTGAGTATAAACCGCCCAGGAGGGGCCGGGTTATGCTCATAGTGATTTACCTGTATTGAAGCCCATGAAGACATAGAAGATGGCGACTTACGAAGGAGACTTAATAAGAAGGCCCAAAGCCCAAAGGCGAGTTAGGGCCCATAGATGTAAACCGCCATAAGTATATGACTTGTATTGTAAGATAGGAAAGAGTGGATACCGAGCCGGACACGTTTATGAGCCGGCCGGGATTCTGTGAACTGCTGGGAGTCAACCTGTATATATAAATGGACGACCCGGCGGCGGTTTAGGGACAAGAAAGAACAGATCGAGAGCCAGATTAAGCGTATTCGCTCCCTGGTCATCGAAACCCTAGCAATACCACCTCAAACTGGATTAGGCCTTCACCTTCACCGCAAGGGGCCGAACCAGTATAAACTCCCCGTGTCCTTTGTCCTGATTAACCCCCTTAAACTAACCTCATTGCGATGGCTCCACGACTAAGTCCTCACACTAGGACATCTGCCGTGACTATTCCACGACAGTTGGCACCCACCGTGGGGCCAGCGCACGGTGGTTTCGAGTTCTTGAAGGGCAACTTCGAAGGGATCAAGGCATATGATGTGGGCCGGATGACCAAGAGTCGTCGCGGCAAGCTCTACATCGACGACGAAGGCTGGGGCCCCGAGGCCGGCTCAATTGAGTACGGGTACCGGGTCCCCTTCGATGGAATTCACGTCTTCATTGGCAAGATCGGCGAACCGGGCCCTGAGCCGGACACCTGCACCGACATCATCGAGACGGCTCAGCGTGCAAAACCCGCCCGAGTTCAGCCCGCCATGAGTCGTGCCTTCGTGGGATTCATCAATGGTGCGGAATCTGAGGATAAATCGGTATCTGACAGTGAGACAGTTGTCTATTCTGATGGCGAGTCATCCACCGGTGAAACCGAGTCATTGTACCAACTGCAAGACGGTCGGCTTGGGGGCTGTTTCGATGGTGATAGTATTCCGGACCCGTACGAGCCGCCGAACAGGGTTGCAATCTTCATGGCCGGTACGCAGCCAGTGCAGCACTCTTCAACTGCAGCGGCATTGATTTCCGGGTCAGCAGCGGCGACGGCAGCCGGGGCAAGAGGCCCTGCTCGCCCGCCGGCTCAAGTCTTGTTCGGTTTACTAGACGCCTTGGCAACACTGCTGACGACGGAGGTTAACCCGGATAATCAAGATCAGCATAACGCGGAAGTCGTGAAATTGCGAGATCAGATAGCTCAAGCTAAGGAAGACCTGGCAGCTGAAGATGCCAGGATGGCTGCTGAGTGGGTTATGTTGGATGCTCAGGCGCAGCGGATTTAGTCGGAGTCTTACCGGCTCATGCTAGATCAGAACGCTTCAAACGAAGTCATGAGGAGGAGGCATCAGTCTCGCCTGCCACCGGTTTACGAGGCGAGGAACCTCTTTAACACGCCAGGAGCAGGAACCAGTAACCCGCCAGTGGCGGACCGGGTTGAAGCGCCTGGGACGGGAGCGCCGGTTCAGCCGCGCACCACGGATCCGCCTCGTCAGAACAATATCCCGCCGCAACACATGCCAACACCACCGGGTCATTACTCTAACCCTTTGGATAACATGATCGCTGCGGCGTCATGATTGGCGGCTATCCCGGTTGAAGGCGAGTCTCCAACGGCGGTTGAGATGCGGAGGGCTAGAGAGCTCCTTCAGACAGCATTGGTTCAGCAGCAGGCTTAGTCTTACAGTCGAAGCCGGATTCATTCCACCCCTCGCCCAAGCCGGAGTTACAGTAGGCATATTGATTAACCAGCTGTGTCAAGCAGTGGGCGGAACCATAACCTGCCTCGTGGACATAACCCGGCGGGCGGTGGTGCTGATGCTCAGAACGTGGTGGATCAAGGTAGAACACATCGAGAGGCCGAGCTGGCGGTGCAATATGCGGCCCGTCAACCTTCTCCGGTTCGTCCGACAACTTCGGTGGAGCCAGGTGTAACCTTTAGGAATTTGGGCGTGCCATGTTTAGTGCCGGCCATACGTAATGAGCGTCTGCCCAAGGATTTTAAGGGTCCTCGCAAGGTGCCTAACTATACAGCCGATTTACCTCCTGAAGCATGGATCGAGAGTTATGAGATGGCCATGGAATTGCTAGATGTTAGCGATGCGGCATGTGCTAAATATCTCCCCCTGATGTTGGATGGAATGGCTTGCACTTGGTTGAAGGGGCTCCCTGCCAACTCCATTGGGTCATGGGCCGAGTTAAAGGCCTGGTTTATCCAGAATTTCAAAGATACATGCAAGCAGCCGATGTCAATTGTGGATCTGGATGCCTGTGTCCAAGAAGAGGGTGAGTCCACAACCCATTGGGTGCGCCGGGTTTCGACCATCTTACACTCATCGGATCGCATCAATGCCGGTTCAGTGGTCATAATGTTTGAGAAGAATTGCCAGTTTACGCCTCTTAAGCAGAAGTTGGGTTGGCTCAAGCGCCACTGCAATGACATGGGAGAGCTGATGGCGGCTCTGGTTAAGTACGCTGACTCTGATGGTACCAAGGACCCCGAGTCTGATGACGACAAGCCGGGAAAGGGAAAGAAGAGCAGCAGCACCAGAGGACAGCAGCATAATCCGGCGAATCAGGGAGGCAATGGTAAGCGCAAAACTGATAATAGTTTGGACTTTGTGGCTAGCACCAACGCACAGAATAATGGCCAGCGTCGTAAAGGTAAACCGCCCCCATGGGCCGGAGGGTCAGGCTTTAATCTTGAGCTGATGCTAAATCAGCCCTGCCCAAGGCATGGGACGCGAGAAAGGCCGTCTGGCCACCTCTGGAAGGATTGCAACATCATGAAGGAGCATAAAAACTCCAATCTTTTTCAAGACAATCATGGACCGGGTGGTGGTTCAGGGTCTGGTTCTCATGGGCCGGGTTACGGTGGTGGCGGTTCTGGTTTTCGATTCCAAGGTAATCAGGGCAATCAAGGCAATCAGGGTGGCTACCATCAACAGTCAGGTCAGGGGAATCAGCAGCAGCAATCTGGGTATCAGAGTAACCCAAAGCAGTTGAATAGTGGGCAGTACCATGTCTTCACCACAAATTTATGCAAACGGGATCAGAAGCTTCATAAAAGGGTAGTGAACGCCGTTGAACCGGCGGTTCCCCGTTACTTGCGCTGGTCTGAGCAGCCCATCGTGTGGAGTCGGGAAGATCACCCGCCCCGGGTTGATAATCCGGGTCACCTAGCATTGGTGGTTGCACCCCAGGTTGGAGGGTATAAGTTTACCAAGGTACTCATGGACGGAGGGAGCAGCATCAATATCGTTTATTACGAAACTTTTCGTCGCATGGGGTTCACAGATAAAAATCTTAAACCGTCGAATACAGTTTTCCATGGTGTGGTGCCTGGTAAGTCGGCGTACCCTATTGGTATGATAGCTCTGGAAGTTGCCTTTGGAGATGATCATGACTCTAGGTCAGAGACATTGACCTTTGAAGTAGTCAAGATTCACAGCCCGTATCACGCTCTGTTTGGACGACTGGCTTATGCCAAATTCATGGCACGGCCTTGTTATGTTTATCTGCAGCTCAAGATGCCGGGTTACAAGGGGACCATCACAGTACATGGGAGCCGAAAGATAGCCTTGGAATGTGAAGAAGGTGATGCGGCTTATGCTGAGTCGGTTTGTGCAACGGAGGAGTTAAAATTTTACAAGGACAATGTTGATCCGGCGGATATGACGTCTTTGAAAAAGCCAACTACAGAGCATGATCTGGTTTTGAAGTTTAAATCGGCAGATGACACTAAGATGGTTGATTTTGTTCCTGGCGATTCATCCAAGCAGTTCAGCATCAGTGCTAATATGGATCCGAAATAGGAAAGCGCGCTTATCAAGTTCATCCGTGAGAACCCGGACATCTTTGCATGGAAGCCTTCTGACATGCCAGGTGTACCGAGGGAACTCGCTGAGCACACTCTCAATATTAATCCCAAGTTTAAACCGCTCAAGCAGTTTCTTCATCGTTTCAATGAAGAAAGGTGTAAGGCCATTGGTGAGGAGGTAGCCCGGCTCTTGGCGGCTGGGTTTATTGTTGAAGTTTTTCATCCTGAGTGGTTGGCTAACCCGGTGCTGGTACTTAAGAAGAACGGCACTTGGCGCATGTGTGTGGACTACACGGATTTAAACAAGGCTTGTACGGCTGATCCTTTTGCTCTCCCTCGTATTGATCAGATTATTGATGCTACGGCGGGTTGTGAGCGTTTGAGTTTTTGGATGCTTATTCTGGTTATCATCAGATCAAGATGGCAGTTAAGGACCAGGAGAAGACATCTTTCATAACTCCCTTTGGAGCCTTCTGCTATGTGTGTATGCCTTTTGGGCTCAAGAGTGCCCAGGCGACTTACCAGCGATGTGTGCAGAATTGTCTTCATAATCAGATTGGACGTAATGTTCATGCTTATGTGGATGATATTGTGGTGAAATCCAGAAAGAAGGAGACGTTGATAGATGACTTGAAGGAAACCTTTGATAATCTCCGAGTTTATAAGATGATGCTTAATCCGGCCAAGTGTGTTTTTGGTGTGCCGGCGGGCAAGCTTTTGGGCTTTCTGGTGTCTAACAGGGGCATTGAAGCTAATCCGGAGAAGATCAAAGCCGTTACTTCTCTGGCTAAACCGGCGTGTATCAATGATGTTCAACGTCTGGCGGGTCGTATTGTGGCGCTAAGCCGGTTCATAAGCCGCCTCGGTGAGAAGGCCGTCCCTTTGTATAAGATGATGAAAAAGACAGATGACTACGTCTGGAGTGACGCTGCTAATGAGGCATTTGAGGCGCTTAAGAAGCAGCTGGCTGAGCCGCCGGTCCTAGCTGCACCCGTTGAAAAGGAGCCGCTGTTGTTATATGTGGCTGCTAATAGCCGGGTTGTCAGTGTGGCTATTGTGGTTGAAAGGAAAGAGGCAGGCAAGGAATATCCGGTTCAACGGCCGGTTTATTACAACAGCGAAGTGCTTATTGAGTCCAAGCAGAGATACCCACATTGGCAGAAGCTTGTATATGGGGTTTTCATGGCAAGCTGGAAGCTTAAGCAATATTTTCAGGGTCACCCCATTACTGTGGTTAGCTCTGCTCCTTTAGGAGATATCATCCAAAACAGGGAAGCAACAGGCCGGGTTACCAAATGGGCCATTGAACTTGGGCCTCATGGTTTGAAGTATATGCCTCGCACGGCCATCAAGTCTCAAGCACTGGTGGATTTCATCAATGACTGGACAGAGCTGCAGATGCCTGAGGAAAAACCAGATAACACGTATTAGACTATTCACTTTGATGGGTCCAGGCAATTGGAGGGCTCGGGGGCTGGAGTTGTGCTAGCTTCCCCTCGAGGTGATAAATTTTGTTATGTTCTCCGTTTGATGTTCCCTTGCACTAACAATGCAGCTGAATATGAGGCCTTGCTCCACGGTCTTCGGATGGCTAAGGAGATGAACTTAAGCCGGGTAAGGTGCTTTGGTGACTCAGATTTGGTGGCTCAACAAGTCTCTGGTACTTGGGATTCTAAGGATCCCCTCATGGCGGCTTATCGACGAGAGGTGGATGTTATTGCTGGTCACTTCAAGGGTTATCAAGTTGAGCATGTTGATCGAAGGAAAAATGAAGCGGCTGATGCCTTAAGCCGGTTGGGTTCTCAACGTAAACCGGTGCCACCTAATGTCTTTCTTGACGTTTTGCATAACCCGTCGGTCAAGCTACCTACAGAGGAGGATTTGGCTATTCCTGACCCGGAAGCTCAGTTGGTGGCGGCTCTTCATGTTATTCCTGATTGGACAGTTCCATATTTGGCATATATGACCTGGGGCGAGTTACCTGAGGATGAAACCTTGGCCAGGCAAATAACCCGGCGGTCCAAGTCAATGACAATTGTCAATGGAGAGCTGCACCATTGCAGTGTTACCGGGGCGTTTCAGCGTTGTGTTTCTCCTGAAGAAGGCTGTGAGATTCTGCGTGAGATCCATGAAGGAGATTGTGGTCATTACGCCGGCTCTAAATCTCTTGTAGCCAAGGCTTTTCGTCACGGTTTTTATTGGCTGACGGCTCATGCTGATGCTGAGGACTTGGTCAAAAAATGTGACGGTTGTCAGAAGTTTTCACGTCGAGCTCATGTTCCGGCTAAGGAGTTGAGAATGATTCCAATCACTTGGCCGTTTGTAGTTTGGGGGCTTGATATGGTTGGACCTTTTAAGAGGTCCAAGGATAAGAATACCCACCTCTTGGTGGCGGTTGATAAATTCACTAAGTGGGTAGAGGCAGAGCCAGTCAGTAAGTGTGATGCAGCAACGGCGGTTCAATTCATGAAGAAGGTGATCTTCCATTTTGGCTTTCCACACAGCATTGTAACAGACAATGGCACTAATCTCTCCAAGGGTGCTATGAAAGATTTTTGTCAACGTGAGCATATCCGGCTTGATGTATCGTCGGTGGCTCACCCCCAATCTAATGGTCAAGCTGAGAGAGCCAATCAAGAGATCCTGAGAGGCATCAAGCCCCGGCTTATGGTTCCCTTACAGAGGACGCCGGGTTGTTGGGTAGAGGAGTTACCCTCGGTGCTATGGAGCATCAACACAACGCCCAACAGATCTACGGGTTACATGCCTTTTTTCATGGTTTATGGAGCAGAGGCGGTTCTCCCCAGTGACATCCGTCACGACTCACCCCGTGTGGCGGCTTACGTTGAAGCTGATAATGAAAAGGCACATCAGGATGCACTTTACCTGTTAGACGAGGCACGTGATCTCGCAGCGGCTCGTTCGGCGATTTACCAGCAAGATCTACGTCGTTATCACAGCCGCCGGGTCAAGAGCAGAACCTTTCAAGAAGGCGACTTAGTGCTCCGGCTTATCCAGGATCAGAATGATATGCACAAGTTATCCCCACCTTGGGAAGGACCCTTTGTGGTCAGCAAGAATCTGAACAACGGGTCATACTACCTTATTGATGTTCGAGACCACAAGGACTCACGCACGTCGGAGGAAGAGACTCACCGGCCGTGGAATATTGCTCATCTTCGGCCTTACTACACCTGAGCCATTGGCTCTTCTGATGTACATATTTTTGACAATGTATATATTGTGATCAATATAAGAAACCGGCACCCCTGCTAAAGTAGGGCCTCTGTCGTTTTTTCTTAATGAGTCTTTGGTTACTTGGGGGCTTCCGGCTTATGAGCGAAGTTATGATTACCCTTTGAACCGGCTTATAAGCCAATTGAAAAAAAAATTGGGGGCTTGCTACCCAGGTTAAAGGTACCAAAGAGAGTCTGTTGCAAAATCACAGCTCAAACATAGGTGCGCCTTGAGCACAGCTCAAAAATATTACTTGGGGGCTCCTTGATTCTAAAGAACAAAGAGTTTGTATAACCCTTGTAATAGGCTTAAAAGACAGGCTTGGAAGCCAGGTGTATTCACCTAAAACCCCGGGTTATCCTGCCTTTTTAAGTAAGCCACTCCGCCTAGGTATTCCTGGAATGACCCGCCGAACGTTTGACAAGTCAATCTTATACAAACCCTGAACTTGTCAAAGTTAAAACGACGATTGGTTATGTGAGGTCCATCTTATAATGTTTGTATATAGGTTTAACTCAGTGGCTGTGCGGCCCGTGAAAGCACTCGATTTTCGGCCTGGCAGCCCATGAAAAGCCTCGTTTTTTTCGTTTGTTTTATTCCACAGTTTTTTTTAGGTTTATTTGGTGAGGTTTATAATGCTTTATGATCATAATTCATCCGGTGTTTATTAACCCGGCCTGGTTTTTGACTATAAGTCGCCAGTATGAGATAAGATAACATTCGGTGTTTATTAACCCGGCCTGGCTTTTGATTATAAGTCGCCAGTATGAGATAAGATAATATCCGGTGTTTATTAACCCGGCCTGGTTTTGTTCATAAGCCAAGCAATCTATGATAATTACCAGTGCTTAAAGTTTGGGTTCTCCCCCTTACTACACCGGTTTGATAAACCAAAAGTGTGATCAAATATCACAGGTATGATATATTTCAAATTTGGTTATTCTTAAAGTCCAGCCTTGGGTATAAGCTATGTTAGTTTCCATGGTTTTATATTGGGCGTTATGACCCGTCCAACGGTAAACCGCCAGGACACTTTTAATCCGTTGCATGCAGGAGCAGATTCCACATTGTTAATATTATAAGCATAAGTGGCATATCTTAACATGGTGGATTAGTAGTGTCATGCAAAGTAAATATGCACGATGGCATAGCAGAACAAGAGTTTAAGCTAGCCTATTACAAGGCGTTTGGTGCCCAAAAGAATAATTGTTTTAACAAGTCTTAAAGAAAGCAGCTGCTAAACCGGCCCCCGGTTTACGAGTCCTGGCCTGGCTGACTTGAAGGTTGCGGATCGTCCAGCACCGGTTCATCTTCCTCCTCTCTACCCAGTGGCTGGAAGTCAATGGTGGTCCAATCGATCCCAGTTAAGGCCTTGAATACAGCTTCATCACTTATAAGTATGGAGGGGTCAACATCAGGGGCATAGGTATGCTTACGGATTGGAGGAATAAGATTTGGAGCATCATAAGTTGGCGCGTTAACTCTCTTGTTGTTGTCATCATAAATCGACTGATAATGTGAAAGATCGGTTTCTTCAGCCAATTTGCTAGCCAATGGGCGCATTTCCCTCGTCAAGGCTCTGAGGTCATCGTTATTAAACTCTAACCTGTCCTCCTTTATGCTCGGGTAGCCGTTTCACACATCGGCCGGATCAAGATCAGATATCCAAGCTTTGGCCCGAGTCAGTGCAGTAAGAGCACCCGCCCTGGCAGCTGACTTCTTTAGCTCTTCAAACCGTGCAGGCATCATCGCCAGCCTTTCCAACGTCTCCTTGATCAAAGTTGGGGGCGGTTTATTATGGGAAGCTGTGCAGATAACCCGTTGTATGCCGGTATATAATTGCTCTATAAGTGTATAGGTGGCTTTTAGTTTTTGCCGCATATCTGAGCCAAGATGAGCAATGCGAGTTCCTGCATCATCAAAAACATCAGTAAACCGACAGTCTCTTACATAATACATGTTCAAAGCTTATGAAGAAGTTATTTACCAAATACGGCAGCGGTCATGGCATTTATTTGCTGTTTCAAGCCAGTCAGCTCCTCAGCTACTGGATTAAGGGCAGCCTCAGCATCCTCAGCCCTCTTCAGCAGATTTGACCTTTCTGTATCCCAACCTGCCCGCTCGTTCTTGAAGCTCTCCTTCAGTTTTTCCATTGCTGTTAAGGCACTGGTCAGTTCCTCCTTGGCTTTGGAGGTCTTGGCTTGTTGCGACTTGATATTTTCTTGAAGGTCGGCGATTTGAGATTCCTTCTTGTTAAGATCAGCTTGCAAGAGACATGTAATTAATTAGATAGCAGTGCATATTCAAAGTCCCAAACACATAACAAGTAATATACTTGGCACTTGGGGGCTAATGTCTATTGCTTCTTATCAAAAAAAATTACAAGTCCCAAGCACATAACAACTATCAGCTTGATGGTCAACCGGATTATAAAGGTCCTAAGTAAGAATTTTGAGCCTTACAGCATAATTAGTCTCAACTTAACATATTTGTTAAGTCGACCCTTGGGGGCTACGCAGGCGAAATTGAAGAGTTATTATTCTAAAGTCCTGGTTCATATTAACAATATAAACCGGCCCTTGCAGGCTAGTAGAGTTGATCTATATGGTTCTTGAAAGTTTGCAGAACATTCTATTCTTTTATGTCCAGTAAACTTGGCGGCTAAGGGAAGAATATTTATGCAGAGTTAACAGCATTTACCTAATATCGCTCCTTCATCATGTTCAGTAAACCGGCTTCATAATCACGGCTTGTGTGCAAATGGTTTAAAAACCCAGAATGAATATCTTGGGCGCTGAGGTGGGCATAGCTTTCCAAGTCCACCTTCCACTTGCCCTTGTCAACAGCAGAAAATTCTTCTTTGGCACTATGTTTCGACAGAGCAGTGGGGTTGCCTGGGGCTGTATACCTGACATCGGTAACTACAACATTGTCAGCTTTATCATCAGCAGCCTTAGTTGGGCTTGGCGGTTTATCAGCATGACCCATCGGATCAATTTCCATCTGTTCAACAAAGGTTTCATGATCTTGCGGTGGCGGATCATCAGGAATAGCTTCAGTATTTGGTTCAAACTGTTCTGGGTTCTTTTCCGGATCAGTTGGCGCGCTGTCATCAGCCGGTTTGTTCAATTTGGCCTTTTTACTGGGTCTGGCCTTGGCTCTGACACAGACGCAAATAACAGGTTAGTATAATGATCAAGCATAAGGTATAAGGGGTTAGTTAAAAATGCTCACCTAGGAACAGTTTTGAGGGTTGGAATTTGTGTCCCTGTGGACTCGCCAGAGGATGAATGGGAAGTTCCCTAATAGTTTGAATCAGACGGATTAAGAGGTTGTCGGAAATAACCCGCCTTGGGATAAGATGTGTCAGAAATAGAAGAGACCTCTGGGCAGCGTTTACGAACTGGCGAGTTCGATAAACCGGAAGAAGTGACCACATGGCCGCTATGCCGGGTTGTGCGGCGAGCTTCGTGTTGCTGCTTCTTCAAAAGAAAGTTTGGATCCAAGTAAGCTAGGGGGTGAGAAAATCTTACTTTCCGGCTTGCTTGTCGGGTTTTCTGTGTGGGCAGAGGTTCTGAACCGGATGAGAGAATAGTTACCTCTACGTCATTTGCGCGGCTAGCTTCTGCGTCGTCCTGATAAAAATCATCGTCAATGAGATGTATGAAAAAAGAGCCAAGTGAATCAAGTTCTACCTCTGACTCCGGATTATCATCGTCAATGCTTAACTCGGTAGGCTCGGTGTTTTTCTTCTTAGCGGGCTTCTTGTTGACCTTGGTCTTGACACGAGGTGTTTTGGCCGGTTTATCCTGCGGTTTCTTCTTCCAGAATGGATCATCACCCTGTTTAAAGATTGAAAAGATCATAAGGGAGTATTAAGAATATGGATTAAAGCAGGAGTGGGGCAATTCTTACAGCTGGCGGTTTATTTGAAGCGCAGAAAGGATTAAGTCCTGTTTTGCTACAGTCGGTCACCGGTTCATCCAGCATCTTCTTGACAGATTCAGTAATTTCAGCATCAGTCAGCTGAATATCAGTGTGGCGTTGAGGGTCTTTCACATCCCCTGTGTACTCACACATTAAACCAGAGCGACGGCTTAAAGGAAAAATGCTCCAAGATACCCAGCAACGGACAAAATCAATGCCTGTCAAACCGTTTGCCACAAAGGCTCTGAGCTTTGAAAGCTGTGGTGCATATTTGGACCGTTCCTTTGCATTCAGTCTTTGGGGGAATGGATGTGCATCGGTAAGCCGGTGAGCACGGTAACCCGACAGAGGATTCTCGCCAGCTGGAGATGTATCTTGGCAATAGAACCAAGTTTGATTCCAATCTTTGGGATGGCTATGATGCTTAGCGTGAGGGAAGCTGACGTCTTTTCTCTTCTGAATTGAAACCCCGCCAAGTTCAGTATTGGGCCCATCCGTAAATTCAGTACGGCGGTTTAAATAGAAGAAATCTCTGAACAGGTCGACTGTGGGCTCTTCTTGCAGGTAGGCTTCACAAAACAGTTGAAAATTGCAAATATTGGACACGGAGTTCGGCCCAATATCTTGAGGGTGAAGTTGGAAGAAGTTAAGCACGTCACGAATTTTTTTTGATCCAGGAGGGCTGAACCCTCGACTCAGATGATCAACAAAAATGATCACTTCCCCATCCTTGGGCTCAGGAAGATTTTCTGGACCGGGGGCTCTCCAGTGGATGTCTTCCTTTTTCGCTAAAGCGCCGGTTGCAACCCACCCATTCAATTCTTCTTCTATAACCCGGGATTGAACCCAGTTACAGGAATAAAAGGATTTGGCCATTTATATGATAACCTGGAAAAGATTTGTGCCGGTTTAAGGTTCATGGTTAACAGGCAGAAAGTGTTGAAGCATGCATAAATGTTAAACCGGACAGTGACGTTATCAAATTACAAAGACGAGCACTTGGCGGTTTAAGAGGGGACTAATGGTACCTGGCAGGTTATTATTTTCTGAAGTTAAACCGCCTACACGGATATTGAAAGTATAGATCTGAAGTTGGAAAATGGCTAAGTGATGAAAAACAGGTTTCACAGATTGGTATTGCAATTTTGGATCTACCGCGTGTCAGAAAATGAAAATATATTCAGACCTAAAATACTGGTACTTGAGCAGTTTATGAAGGTCCAGATCGGATTTTTCTACCTAAAAGGGATGCTATGATGAGGAAAAAGGGACTAGGGTTATTGCCGCACAGGATAAATATTAAGCTTGAATCAAACTTCATGCTACAGCGAAGAACAGGTGAAGAACAGTGCCGAACCTCCATGAATTCGTTCGAACCCTAATGAGATCTACGGAGGGGGAAGGAGGAAGAACTTACCAAGGCTTTTGAACGGCGGAGGCGCGTGAGCAAACTCTGGACCAAGTCGGGTTGATGCAGCGGCCAAGGGTGATGCAGAGGAGAGGGTCGATGGCGGCGGCTGGACTCGAGAGCAGTGCGTCGCAAGGAAGACGAGGAAGACGAAGAGGCCGAGGGGGGAAAGTGAAAAGGACCCCTGGCCCTATTTATAAGGTGAATGGATAAGTGGCATGCGCAGGAATCGAGGAGCTCCAAATTGGATATGTGACAGGGCTGACGCCTCAATTTTCGGAGGTTCATTAAAAAGGAGATGCATATATGATTTCTGGATGTTTATAAAATTAATGACAGGTGACGTCATGGCGGGTTATCAAGATCTCGGAAGATGACGTCACGGTGAGTTACAATTTTTTGCGAAGGTAATGAAGAGGGAATTTTCCTAAGTGTTGAAGATTGACATGAACAAGTTCAAATCAACCTGGGGCCTAATGTTGGGGATATAACTATTGAGTATAAACCGCCCAGGAGGGGCCGGGTTATGCTCATAGCGATTTACCTGTATTGAAGCCCATGAAGACATAGAAGATGGCGACTTACGAAGGAGACTTAATAAGAAGGCCCAAAGCCCAAAGGCGAGTTAGGGCCCATAGATGTAAACCGCCATAAGTATATGACTTGTATTGTAAGATAGGAAAGAGTGGATACCGAGCCGAACACATTTATGAGCCGGCCAGGATTCTATGAACCGCCGGGAGTCAACCTGTGTATATAAAGGGACGACCCGGCGGCGGTTTAGGGACAAGAAAGAACAGATCGAGAGCCAGATTAAGCGTATTCGCTCCCTGGTCATCGAAACCCTAGCAATACCACCTCAAACTGGATTAGGCCTTCACCTTCACCGCAAGGGGCCGAACCAGTATAAACTCCCCGTGTCCTTTGTCCTGATTAACCCCCTTAAACTAACCTCATTGCGATGGCTCCACGACTAAGTCCTCACACTAGGACATCTGCCGTGACTATTCCACGACATCCGCTGAGCCGCCCTCTCCCCCCGACCTCCAACTGCCGGCACGGCCCGCCCCCACCCTCCAACCGCCGCGAACCTACTCCAACCGTCGGATCCTGCCGCCGCGGCGCTGCTCCAACTGCCCGATCCCGCCGCCGCCGCCCGGGGTCCCGCGCGCCCAGGATCCCTGCCGTCGCTGCCGCCCGGGGTCCCATCGACGAGAGCACTCCGGGACACGAGCCACCCACCGGGTTGCGGCCGTCTCCCACCACCAGCCCCCGAGTGCGGCTTCCTCCGGCTCGGCCGACCTGCTCCCTCTGCAACCCGTGAACTGTCCATTTTTTCCATGAGTGCTAGCTCTTTTATCTCATGTACTATGTGAACAAGTTCTGTAAGCTAGGAACATTGATTCTTTTGATTTTTGGCCTGTGTCGAACGAGCATGTTTCCCTGGATTCCAACTACAGGGGCGACGTTGTCAAAAAACCCAACTTGTGGTGTTGACTTTCTTCCCGCGACCAATCTGAACTTCAGTGCCCTGCTTACTTCTTCCTCCTGAACCCTGTTCCTCTCAGCGTCCAATTTTAAACACTATAAAGTTGGGAAAATGATGGTTTACGGGATCAAAATATTAAACATTGAAAAAGATGTTGCTAGCAGTGTTTCAATTGTTATGTGTGCATTTTAATTTTCTTGAATTTTTTGTATGACATACATGATCGAGTTTAGAGCACACTTGCGTTCATGCATGCAAAAAAATGGTTGTGTGTGTCTTCGTGCAATGGGTAGTACTTTTTTCTTTTTGCGTATAAAAAGAAAGAAGTTCAAACAAAAAAAATGCAAAAGTTCAAAAAATATGTTACAAAAAAAGATCGTTTAATCTACCAGCGAAAAAAATAGAGTAGTTAAATGTATATAAAAGTTTTGTGTATGTTTTATCATGTAGGAAGCTAATTTTTTTTTAAAAAAATAGAGTAGTTAAAATTTCATTAATTTTTTATTATTATTTTCCATTACAAATGATAACACCAAAGAAGTCTAGATTGAAAAAAACCAAGAAGTTCAATTTAAAAAAAGTAGAATAGTTCAATGTATATGAAAAATCCAGATTTTCCTCGTTACTAAATAATAAACCAAGAAGTTCAATTTCAAAAAATGGAGCAGTTCAATATTTATTACAAAAAACTCATAATTTTCCCGTTACTAACGAATAAAACCAAGAAGTTCAGTTCGAAATAATGAAGAAGTTCGCCATTTATTACAAAAACTCCTATTTTTCCCATTTCTAAAAATACACAAAGAGGTTCAAAAATTAAAAAAATGGAGCGGTTTGATGTCTATAAAAACTCAGATTTTTTCCGTTGCTAAAAGGTAGCATCATTTTTTGCATTTTAATTTTTTTGGAGCAATTCCATTTTAAAAAAGAAAATCAATAATTTCATATTAAAAAACGGAATAGTTTGATGTATACAACAAACTCAAATTGTTCTTTGTTTCCATGCAAAATTAACGTATGAAGTTCAATTTTAAAAAGGTTGTATGATGTTTACTTAAAAATCATTTTTTTTCCTTTTATAAGAATAAAACTAAGAAGTTCAAACTAAAAAAACAGAGATGTTCAGAGATAAAAAAACCTAGGATTTACATGCTCAATTTTGATGAGTGTTTTAGGACTTGAGGCTAAAAAAGCAGAGAGCAGTTCAAAGTGATAATAGCCTGAAGTTCACGTGCTACATGCTGTGTGTTTCATATGAGAAAAAAAGAAATAAAAGGTAAACTCTAAAAAAATTGTTGCGGGAAGTTCAAGTGCTTGGCCAGGGGAAGTTCAAAAATACTTGTGAGAGAGGTTCACAATGTATTTACATGTGCAAAAACGCACAAAAAATATTGTTTTTGTGAATTAAAATAATTCTCTCAATCCATTACAAATTTAAAACAAAAATGCTCTACATTAAAAAGTTTCTCATATTCAACAACTTTTCAAGGTGTATAAATATTCTTATTCCAAAAAACGGTTAAAACAAAATAGTGCATGTTGTTCGAAACAAAAGCTTAACCGTATTAGAAAAAGTTATGTCTTTTCAGCAGGTTCGCAAAGGTATATTATTTGTGCAACTCCGATGTATATGTGGGGAATTACGAATAGAAAAACATGACAGAAGTTCGAGCTGAAAACAGTGAGAAGTTCAACTACTACACGGAATGCGTTTCAGAAGAGAATAAAAGAATACAAAACTAAAAACCTAAACGGTTTGTTGCAAGAAGTTCACGTGCTCCACCCTGCACAGTTCAAAAATTATATTTACGAGACGTCTGTCGTTCATTTACATGTTGTTTTAAAAGGCAAAAAACAACGTTGTTTTGCCATTTTAAAAACTGCTCTCAAACGGCAACGAATTTGTAACACATGTCTACATGAAAACTTGTTGCTATTCATAAGCTTTCCACCGGTATATTATGTGCTACATTTCGATGAACGGTTTAAAATTTTCATGTATACCATTTAAAACATGTTTTTATGTATTCAAAAAATTCTTATCTGTTGAAAGAAGTTCATAGTGAAAACAAAGAGAAGTTCAGGTACTGCAAGGAATGCATTTCAGGTGAGAATAAAAGTATAGAAAAATAAAAGCTTAAAAGGTTTGTTGAAAGAACTTCAAGTGCTCTGTCCAGGGAAGTTCAAAAATTCTTGCGAAAGATGTTCACCTTGTATTTCCATGTTCGAAAACACAAAAAAGAAATTGTTTTTTTGCATTTTAAAATAATTCTCTCAATCCACAAAGAAGTTTAGTTATTATTTGGGAGCAATTTGATTTCAAAAAGAAAATAAAAAATTCAAATTATAAAAATGGAAAAAGTTCATGTATTACATGGTGTGTGTTTAATATGAGAAAAATGAATTAAAAGGCAAGGTCCATTTTTTTTGTTGTTATAAGTTCAAGTCCTCGGTCGGAGAAAGTTAAAAAATTATTGTGAGAGAGGTTTGTACAAAAGGAATATCATTTGTGTAACACTGACGAATATGAGAAAATTACAAACGAAAATACATCACAGAAGTTCAACGTGAAAACATCAGGAAGTTCAACTACTACACTTAATGAATTTCAGATGAAAAACTTTTAAAACCGTCGCGAGTTTGAAAAAATGATCAACACATGAAAGTTGCGTGTTTACAACAGCTTTCCATCGGTATATCACTTGCTCAATTCCGATGAGTGGATGAAGAGCTACGAGAAAAAAAAAAGCCCATGAAAAACAGAGTGAAGTTCAAGTAGACATGCCGAGAAGTTCAAGTTCTTCATGCGGTGCATTTTCGAAGAATCTGTTTCACGATAAAGGTAGACCGCATGATCTAGCCGTTTTCGAAATTACTTGAAAACGGCTAGGAATCAGAGAAAACCATCTACATGAAAAAGTTTTGCATTTTCCATAGCTTTTCAACAGTATATTATTTGCCCCATTCCGATAAAGTTTGTAGAAATTACAGCCAAAAAACATTTTTAGTCATTTTCAAAATTGACTTAAAACCGTAAGGAACTTGGAGAAACAATATATACCAAAAAGTTTCGCATTTCATCAAGCTTTCCAACGCCATATCATTTGCTGCATTCGGGCGCACGGTTAAAAAATTAACTCAAAAATACGAACTCGATGGAACTTGGACCGTTTTCTAAATTACTTTTCAACCATTCAAAATTAGAAAAAACTTTAAACATGAAAAAGTAGCACATTTTCATAAGCTTTCCAACGCCATATCATTTGCCTCAATTGGATTAGCCGTTTAGAAATTGCATCGAAAATACGAACTCGGCTGTTCAGTTTGCGAAATTCTATGATTTTTCAAATTACTCTTTAACCGTATGGAATTAGAGAAAACTTTCTACATGTGCAAGGAGCGGATTTGCAGCAGATTTCCAACGCCATATTATTTGCCTCATTTCGATAAACGGTTTAGAAATTGGATCAAATATACGGTTCCGTTTTTTGTATGAAGAAAAAACGGTTTTCAAAACTGCTCTTAAATGGCTTACATTTTGCCAAAAAATTAACTTGGGTCATGACACTCGTCTCCATAGCTTTCCAACGGTATATCGCATGCCCCATTTAGGCAATGCTTGCGGAAGTTCAACCTAGCACTGGGGGAAGTTCAGGTCGAACAACTCAGGCAGTAAAATTGCAACAGACGCAAGTTCATCATGTCCCGAGAGCAAATCCAACAACAAGCAAGATTCCCATTTAAAACGGGCATTTAGTTGTTAAAAACAGATTCCAGATTACACTTACGTCATATAGAACACGACTGACCAGAATAATTCGCGCGGGGAGACACGGTTGTGAAGATAGCCCGAAGGTCGGGTTCCTACAGGGGGAAGTTCAGGTTGTGTAACTCGGGAAGTTCAACCCGTGATCAGAATAATATTCTGATCCCGTGATCAGAATAGTGTTTATATATATATATATATATATATATATATATATATATATATATATATATATATATATATATATATATATATATATTGACCCCCTTCTTTAAATTAGATCTGGGGGAAGCGGGACGAACTTCTACCAACTGATCGCATACGAGCAATTCAAGAGGAATTGACGGCATTCTTTGTTGAGCATGTCATACCTACAGACGGAGAATACCATCGGGATTTGCAATGCGATTTTGGTAATTAGATATTAGGGATCGTAAGAGATGTTATATTGTATGAATGCATGAACGTGTACTATATGTAGTAGCGTCGAATAGATATACGAAAGCTTGTCGTTCAACCAAGCACAGAGAAAGAGAGGTCACTTTTCTCTATATATTGATCATGACGATGTTGTGTAATGATTCCTTCATTGCTATATGTAGTAGCTAGCGTCGAGTTGAATGAAAAGCATAAAATGAAAATGAAAACCCTAAATGTAAAAGAATTCAATGGTAAACATAAAAAGAAAAGGGGAAACACAATTTGAAACCCCAAAACCCTCCAAAACCCCTCCTTAAAAAAACCCCAACGCCTGGCAGGTGCTGACGAGTGGCTTCCTTCTAGTCCTGGTTGGTATTACCAACCGGGACTAAAGGTCCTCCTGCTTGGGCGTCTACAGCGGCCACGTGGAGCTTCTTTAGTCCCGGTCGGACTAAAAGTGGGGGCCTTTAGTCCCGATTGTTTGTCCCGGTTGCAGAATCGGGACTAAAGACCCTTTGAAACCAGAATTGATGCCCTTACTAGTGCTCCCTCGCCCGCGCCAGGTTACCCCGCCGCCGCCTGAGCGCACCACCAGGAGACGCGCCGCCCTGCGCAAGATCACCTCCGGGATGGGAGAAGCCGGGCCGCCGCCGGCGCTGCCCTGGGCAAGCCCGGCACCGTACGCCGGCGACGGCAGGGGAGAGTTGGCAAGGGAGGGCCTCTAGGCCGGGGGACGGAGGCGCGTCGCCCCCGCCGCGATCCCCCAAAAGATTATATGTTGGAAAGTTTCGCAGGAGTCACTACCACACTGAACCCCTATGCCGACGGCCCAGGCTGTCGGCATAGGCCTGATTCCCGTCGGGATAGACCTATGCCGACGGCCACCGTCGGCGTAGGACCATCGGCAACATATACGTCGGCGTACCCCAGGCCCCCGTCGGCATAGAAAGGCCGTCGACATAGATGCCTACTCCGACGGCGTCCGTACATCTATGCCGACGGCCTAGGCCGTCGGCAAAGTTTCACGCGAACGGCGTCTAACGGCGCCGCCGTCAAGAGCATCCCAATCAGCGGCCGCCACGTGGCGAGGCTAGGCCGTCGGCATAGAGTAGAGTCAAATCTATGCCGACGGCCTAGCCGTTGGCATAGCCTCGCCACGTGGAGGCCGCTGGCAGCTCCTGGGCGTAGCTACGCCGACGGCCTAGCCGTTGGCATAGCCTCGCCACATGGCGGCCGCTGGCAGCTCTTGGGCGTAGCTACGCCTCAGGAGCTGCCAGCGGCCGCCACGTGGCACCTATGCCGACGGCCTAGCCGTCAGCATATGTGAAAACTATGCCGACGGCTAGGCCGTCGGCATAGCTAAGCTCACGGATCGACAAATCCCTGGATCGATGACGTGGCATAGGACGCGGGTCGATGACATGATAGAGGCCATGTGCCAGGCCGATGCCGACGGCAAGGCCGTCGGCATACCTCTGCCACCCCACGGACCGATGAGTGGCTCGGATCGATGACGTGGCACGCGTCGCGGATCGGTGACGTGGACAACTCCTACGCCGACGGCCACCGTCAGGGCCGTCGGCGTAGATATGACGGCGGCAAACTCCCGTCAGAGGAAGGCTCACCGGGCCCACATCTATGCCGACGGCCCGGCTATGCCGACGGCCACTATAGGCATTTATCACGATATGCCGACGGCCTATATACGCCGACGGCCACCGTAGGCATACCTTTAGGTACGCCGACGGCTTGGCCTAGGCCGTCGGCATACCTCTGTCTATGCCGACGGGGACCGTCGGCATAACCCAGGCTGTCGGGACTAGGGGTGATTCCGGTAGCGCGTACATTGCCAAGATAAAGCGATGAAATAACATGGTAAAGTAATGTTGCCAGGCCCTTCAGCTTGTGGAGAAACCGCAGAACACAGGGAATATGGCTGGATGGATCAAACTTCAGTCTAATCGTGGGTAAAAGCATCCTCTTGCATGTGTCACAACTTCATTAACCCCTACCAAGAATGGGCATATGACAATAATATTTATAATAACTAGAAGCAAAGTTACATCGCATGAAAGCTTGGGAAGTTTCGATGATCTCCCAAAGACCCAATTAACAACATGGATGCGTTCCCATCAACGATAGAAGTAAGGTCGCCGAGAAAAGCTCCTCTCCGTAGCCGGCGGAGAAACAACGCCCGCTCCTTGGTTTGTGGGAGAACGGCCAGTGGCACGCTTCGCCGGCACCTCCGGCAGGACGTGAGTGTACAATGGTGGGCTGCTCGTCCTGGCATCTTGTCCGTGGATGTTGAGCGGCACTTCGACCTCGCCGTCGTCGTCCAAGCACCCCTCGTCATCCTCGGACTCACCGTGGAGCTGGACAAGCTCGTCAATGGACTCGGCCGGCATCGGATCCTTGTCCTCCGGTTCCGTGAGAACGTAGCCTTCAAACCGAACGACCGTTTTCTTGGCAGAGTCCTCGCGCCGGTCCAGCCAAAACGCCTCGTCCAGTGCCAGTACAGACCGCAGGTCGGCGTCCGGATTATACGCGGACATCGGCCCGAGCACGAGCGCGTGGTCGCCGGCCTCGATGGAGACGGTCACGTCCTCGTCGCCGGCGCTCATTGGGTCGACGACGAAGACCTCAGTGACGCGGTAGCGACGGCCGGGCTCCGGGATGATGAACTCATGACCGTCGACCTCGAGGTCCTTGCTCCACGACAATTTCGTGGTTGTCTATTTGGATGATGAGCGCCTTGGAAAGTTGCTGAAGACGAGAACGCTCGATTGATTTATATTGGCTAGGCTTTTTTTTTTTACAAGTAACACAAACAATCACGGTTGCTACACACCGGCAACCAACCAGGCTATACACGCTGCCGGATCTGTTAAGAATTAAACACGGTTTCGTGTACTAGCGGTTGAGTAGTACTCGAACTTATAATCGAGTAACTGTCAAAAAAAAGAAAGAACTTATAACCGAGTAGTTTAGCTTGTGTTAATCTCAAATTTATTTTCAAATTTTAACAAAGTTTACGGAAAATTTTGGACAGATTTGGGGCCACCCGGACGCGCCCGACATGTCACGCCAAATCCCCCAAATCGACGTTCACCCTCAGCCGACTTGCCCTCTTCCTCTCAATTTTGTCCTCATCCGCGCCACCCCTTGCCTAGCTTCGTCATCGTCCCACCGTAGCTCCTCCACCGTCCCCGGCCCACAGTGCCGCCACCACCGGCAGCCATCCCTTCCGGACGCCCTTTCTACCTCGGTACGTGCTACTCCGCCAGACATATACCTCACCTGCCAAGTGTGTGACAAAATGTCGGAGCTGTTTTTAGATACTTTTGCTCATTTGTATGCCAACGTGGATTTGTTGCATGATGAGTTTCATGAGTTAATTTTCAACGTGTTCATAGATTCGTTGGATTCGTACATCGATCATGACAAAGATGATGACATGATGGTGATGACGAGCATCCTTGGAGAAGTCGAGGAGAAAAGAGGAGCATGTTCTCAACTTCAAGGTTCGATACCAGTAAGGATAATTGTTGCCATGTATAGGATAAAATGACCAAGGAAATCTCTGCGACAACAACTCCAAACCTATCTTGATATTCCATGAGGGTTTCTCTAGTGTCACTTCCGGGTGAGCAGTCATCTGATCTTGCGCATAGTGGATGATGCCGAAGGCATATGATCCTTACTACATACCTACATGACGAGGAAAGATAAAGCCTAATAATCCCAACGATTATTATGTTGCTGAGCCATCCTCACTTTGGCGCTTCCTATTTACCGTGTAGGTCATTGGTTAGCGATGTAACGCATAACCCCAGCACTTGGTGCACAGTTATATGGGCTAGCTCATTCATAGTCTATTTACACTGGTTTTGGGAAAGTTCTAAAACCTTCCTTGGTAAGGTTTTTTCCCTCGTTTTCTTCTAGTTTTTACTTTTCATTTTCCTTCCTTTTGAAATCAAGAACATATTTTGAAGTTGTGAATTTTTTTCCAATTTGTGAACAAATTTCAAAATATATTTAATTTTTTCATGTTTTCTCAATTCTGTTCACCATTTAAAATAATTATTCGGAATTTGAAATTGTTCAGCATGTCTAAACTCATGCAAGCTGCCAAACAAAGTCTCAACTCAGCATGTCTCAGGGCATACACCGCTGCCAAACAACAACAAATGCATGGACTCAGCATGTCTACACTCAGCATGTATGAGAGGAGAACAACTAGGCTAGGTCCATACATGCTACCAAACACACCCTGAGAGGTGGGAGCGAGGTGGGAGGAGAGACGAAAATAAACAAGGCGTAGGGTGGAAGGTGGGACGAAAATAAACCGTGGAACGGAGACTACCAACCGCTCCATTAGAAGTAGAGATTATTGGCGAAATAAGACGAGTCCTATGTAGCTTCGAATTATTCAATTTCTAAATGTCTTGATGCTTTCTTGTTTCCTGGTATTAGTAAGCAAGGATTTGGGAACGATTTCACCTGCACATGACGGTGGTTGCTATGTTTCAGGTTCCAGAGGAGCCAATTTTTCTGTAGTAATTGCTATTTGCAGTGAGATTCTCATATAGATCTGAATTAGTTTCATTCGACCATATCAATAGAATCAACAATATTGACAATTTTTTACATGCTATGCCTATTTCAGTAGCTTTTTTTAGACATTCATTTCAATATCTTTTAGTACTCTTTCCCCGTCTTAGGAAGGACTACATATATTGGTGCCAAAGATAGCCGAGTCAGTATTCGATAGGTTCATGACGTTGCACCTAGCAAGTTAAAATACCAAGATTTCCATTGATTTTGTTTTAGTAGATATTCTTTTATGAGATTCATGCGTACTTTTAGATCCCTTTCTAACTTCGATCTAGAATCATAATAATTTCTTCAGGAAAGAGGGTGTGTGATCAGCTATCCCAGAACCTATCTTGGTCATTAGAATTTAGAAAGAGGGCCATTAGAAAAAGCAGTTGTGACATTGTTGCAATAGCTGCTGGGGAAATTCCACATGCATGAGATAGCAAACTGAATCTCTGCATAAGAAATAGATTGTGTCATGCATGCTTTCGAAACAAGGCGAGGGAGGGAAGAATATGTCCAGAAATCTCTCCTTACCTTGTTGATAATACTACTACTACATTAACTTTCAAGCAAAATGAAATTACACAAAAACTATATACAATACTACTTCTGCTTAATTTTTAGGTAAATGAAATTACGTAAATATATATATAATACTACTATTGCTTTAACTTCCAGATCAAATGCTTCACATAATTGCATCAAAATCTAACATTCGATATTACAATAAGATGGGCGCAGCAACGAGCGTCATCAATGATCTAGTTACTTCAATGATCGGCGGATATTGCTTAGTCACCAAGATGAAGGAAGCATTTAGAATACTTGATGCTATGGTATCAATTAACGTGACACCTAGTGTTATTACACAGCAATTGTTAGTGGATGCTGTAAAAATGGAAGGATCAATGATGGATTGATTTTCATCAGAGTTAAACGTGGAACTTATGTATCTGGCATCATACTGGATGGGTTATTGCAGTTTCCAGGGTGCAACTTATGTATCTGGCATCAATTACTGTTGCAGCAAAATGTTTATACGGTCTTATGTGTTACTACCTCCTTTCAAGAATTATGGAATGGAGGGAGTATTTAATTGGCACATTGGCTTGATGGTTAAACCGATGCTCTAATTAATAGCTACTCCCTCCGTCCCATAATATAAGAATGTTTTTGACACTAGTGTAGTGTCAAAAACGCTCTTATATTATGGGATGGAGGGAGTAAATGATAATTCTGATTGATGCTTCAGTTTATTCTTAGGTAGGTTGCATGTTGGCATCAACGTACACTAAAAAGTTGTTCATTATTACAAAATATCTTTTGGTGTGTACATTTGTACCCAATATTTTGTTCTGGCAGATTTATATTAGCTTGACGAAACGTTTCCACTGCTCCTTTGTTGACGTTAATCGTTGATTCCCAATTGAGTTGAGTTTGTTCCATAAGGATTCCTGGATGTTGCCTGGCAATTGATGCTCTTTAGAGATCACAGGTTTGAAAATAGATATGCACAAAGGACAACTCTCATTTTGTCCAGTTTTTGCCCTTACATCCTCCCTTGTTGTGCTATAAAGGCCTTAAGTTTTCTATGATACTCACTGATATTCATAAAACACCTATTATATATACTTGATAGCCCGCTAGCCAAAGTTTTATGGCGGACGGTCCATATTGCTTTTAATATCACTCCACCGAATTCTGTCAACATGTTATTTGGAACGTGGCTTAACGGGATAGAGCCCGCTTTAGCGAGACATATTCGAGTTGGAGTCTGCGCCTTGTTGTGGGATCTCTGGAATTGCAGAAATGATTTGGTTTTTAACAGGACAACACGCATTCATTTTTTGCAGGTTATTTTCCGAGCCACGGCGTTGATCCGTTCGTGGTCGCTACTCACTCCGACGGAGGCCAGGGAGCGTTTGGTTACTGGATCTATCCGCTGGGAGATGGTAGCTCGGGATATCTACAACCGGTTTGGATGGCGGTCATGTAATAGGATAGGCAATTAGTTTACCTATCTCTCTTTTTGCCAGCCGGTTGTGGCGTCCTTTATTTGGCTAGTCTGTCTTCTAGCCTTTTTGGCTCTGTGTGAGCTCTTTTTTATTTTTAGTTGGAGACTTTAAGACCTTGTTGGAACCTATTTATTTGTTTAATAAGAGGGCCGTATGCATCGTTCTGATGCAGAGGCCGGGGAGCCCCCCTTTTCGAAAAAAAAATATATATATACTTGATAAAAAGGGCAGGAGGATGGATTTCCATCAGGTAGAGCATAATTCTTGAAAAGAATGTTATTTTTCTCTGTTCTGTCTCGAAAATAGGGTAACTTAGATCCCCCTTTATTTTATACTGACAACCGCATATTTGCCCTTGGTTCAGGTTATCTTTACTTAGCAATTTACATGAGTTGTGAACAGTTTGATGCTTGAGTTTGATGCAGAGTTGCAGCTGGTATGACGCAGATTCGCAGAGTTGTGCCTGGTGTAGTGCTGTATAGCTCCAGTATTGATGAGCTATGCAAAACAAGAGCAATGGACAAAGTAGATATCTTCCTTTGGCAAATGGTTCATATTGGTGTTCGACTGAATACTATGACCTATACTAGCCTGATTCATGGATATTCCCATTTGGGTCAGTTGGCAGAGGCTGTTATAGGTTGTTGAAAGAAATAAGAAGCCAAGGTCTCATACCAAACATTTCTACTTGCAACTCTGTCATGGACTACCTTTGCAAGAATGCAAGAATCAAAAGAAGCTACAGAATTTTTGTACTCCACGGCTGAGAAGTGCCATAAACCTACTGTTTTGACATACTCTGTTATGCTTCATGGGTACGCTACAGAAGGATCCCTTATTGATTGATATGACTGATCTTCGTGAGTTGATGGCAGAAGACGGACTTTCTACCTGTCCGCCATTTTTTGAACGGTCTGTCCTCCATTTTTTCACCATACTGATTACTTCATATGCTGAGTATGGAACGATGGATGTGGCTATACTTTACTTTGAAGACCCTAATGAAGTCACATATTTAAAGGTGCTAGCTGGGTTTTGCAGAATGGGCGGGATGGATGATGCCATGGACAAATTCAGTGAGGTGGTTGATATGGGAGTGAGGTAAGCCTCCTTTTCAAAAAAAAAGTTGATATGGGAGTACCACATGGGACAACTGTTTGCAGGCTAAAGCTATTCAGAGAAATGTTGAGCAAGAGAGTTAAAGCTACAACTTATACTAAAGCTGGGACAATTAATCTGGATCGGAGGGAGTATCTGGCAACATACTGCATGGGTTAATTCCAGTGTCCAGGATAGACGAACCGAACAGCGCCAAGCAAAAAAAAAAAAAAAACTCTCTTATTTCCATGCTCGGAAGAACCGTTGCTTGTTTGTGATTGCTGCACCAAATGCTTATACTATTTCATCTGATGTTTTAACTGGCGCATTGGCTTAATGATTAAGCTGCTCTAAAACTAAGAAGCTCATGTTTAAAAAAACTAAGCAGCTAAATGATAATTCAGATTGGTGCTTCAGTTTTGCATTTTAAGTGAAGGTGTCCTTTTGGCATCAAATTACACCAAGTAATTGTCCATGATTAGTAAATGTCTTCTGGTGTGTGCAACCCAATGTTCCTGTTCTTTCAGGTTTACATTAGCTTGACAAAATGAGAAGTTAATGTGTTCCTTAATTGACATCGTTTTCCAACTGAGTTTACTCTGTTGCCATAAGGACTCCTGGATCTAGCTTGGCTGGCGGCTGCTGCTGCTGCTCTCTCTCTCTCTCTCTCTCTCTCTCTCTCTCTCTCTCTACACCACAGGTTGGAGAACAGATGTCACCAATGGACAACTCTCATTTGGTCTAGCTTTTACCTTTACATAGTCGCTTGTTTTGCTATATATATAAAGGCCTGAAGTTTACTGTGATAGTCATTGATACTCGCACTTAAAAACACCTGTTTGCTATCATTGATGAAAAATACGGCAGAACAACGGATTGTCATAAGATAAGAGGAACCAGGGTTTTGTCCCCTGTATCTGTATTTGGGTTATCGCATATTTGACATTGGTTCAAGTTGTCTTTAGCATTTTGCACGAGTTTTGAACATTTTTATGCCTGTATTTGATGCAGAGTTGCTAACCAATAGCAACTAAACTAATAGAGTTCCCTTCTTCCTGGAGCTCATCTGAGTACAGTTTCATGTCCAGCGGCAGTTTTTCCTATCTTGAATTTTCCAACTGATTGGTGTACCCCATCGTATGCTAATTTTGCTTTGCAGAGGTGAGCAGAAAATGTGTCATCGTGACTATGAATTGTATATGAAAGAGCTAACTGAGTGAGCAAACGACGCCTACGACTGTGTGGCTTGCTTGCAATCTGCAGCTGCCAACCCTGAAACTCAATATGAACTTGGATATAGAACAATTAGGCGCAATTCCGTGTTAGCGAGCATTGAATCTGATATTAGCAAGTTTATTTTTTAATGATGCATGCACTACCTGCACATGTTAGAGCCTGCAACTAAAATCTTGCAGGAAGATTGACCGGTGGTTTTTGCAGGCCAAATACAACAGAGACAAATCTATTTGGAAGAAGGAAAGAGACGGAGGCCGAACAGAACTCAAGTTGCGCGCCATCGGGTCCTAAAATAGCGCCCGGACCGCAAGCCCAGATTTTGTTTACCTGCCAACAGCCGCCGCTGTAGCCGCGGGCGTGGGAGGGATGGCGCCAGGGACCGCCGAGGGGCCATCGCCGACGCCGCCGGAAAGAGCATCGTGGAGGACTCTTCCGCGTTTGTTCCCTGGGGCTGCCGGTGTTTATCGACCACGCCCTTCGTCCGCCAGCGCCGCCGCCCACAGCACCTGGCGATGCTGGGCATCCAACGCCGCTTTGCTCCAGCACCAGCCCGCGTGTTGGCCGGGCACCTCTGGGGCTGATCGACATCGTCCATCCCACGGCGGCGGCCGGCATCACAAGGCCGCCGCGGCTCGCGTGTCCGGCCGCCGATAACGCCGCGGTGGATGACGGTGAGCAGCAGCCACCATCCGCGGCAGTTTGCAAGCCCCGGGAGCTTTTAGTGGGTAGAGACCTGGTGGAGATATTCTCCGTGACTGCCACCTTCCACTTCGTCGGCACCAATGATGTCAGCGACTGGCGCTCCAGCAGCAAGACCATCTTCTCGCGCAAGGACTGGGGCGAGGGGTACAAAAGTTTCTTCTTCCGGAAGAAGAAGTGGCAGTCAAACGAAAGCGGGCACTCCGCCGAAAATATGTTTTAGAGCGTCTGCACTCAGGCCCGTCTATCTTAGCCATCCATTTTCCGCATCGCGATTCGTGCAAATACATTTTTTTTTTCTCTCACATAGAACATATTTCGAACTTCAAACTTCCGCAGCACAGCAAAGCTTTCTATCTAGAATATGGGATAAAACTTTCAGATTTTTTCATCCAACATAAATATACGAATTAAGATTTTTTTGATTAAAAAATCTTATTTTTAGTATTTACGTCGGACCAAAAAATATGAAAGTTTTATCTCACGTTCTAGTTAGGAAGCTTTATTGTGCTGCAAAGTTTGAGATTCAAGACATATTCTATACGAGAGAAATTTACATGTAAAATGTTAGTTGTGTTGCACAGATCTCAAAGCAATATTGGAGAGCTAAGATAGATGGGTCTGGGTGCAGGTGCTCAAAAAATCTGCGTCCGGCACTCTGCCCTCTTGGAGTACGAGGACCAGCTGGTCCTCACCGGACCACATAGCACCATATCGCCCTGTGGTGGCTTCCTTGTCCGGCTCTTTATCCCGGCGACGAGGAAGAAAGGCTGTGAGGTTCTCAGGCTACATTGGGATTCAGAGGTGAAGGATCCGAGCATATACAACAGACCCATGACCAGGACCATCGTGACACAGAGGGGCCGCGTCCATGTCACCTGCGCGGTGCTGGATGATGCCGTGCAGGCGAGCGTACGGGTCACGCTGCGTCTACCCCGTGAGGGCGCCATGAGCGCCAAGGTCCATGGCCACATCAACGCGCGCGTCGACACATTTAGCATCGGGTGCGCGCTGTTCAGCAGAGACGCCGATGAGCCGGTAGACGTCTCTGTCTCGCGGGATTCTCTGACACAGGGATGTTCCGATGGCGAATTTTGTCACTCCATTGTTCTTCCGTTGGACCGAGACGTTCTTGTCCTGCCGGTTGGAGCATGTGTTCAGGTTTGGGAGGAGCTGGTATTCAACGGATCTAATGTCGTACTCCCTCCGTTCGGAATTACTTGTCTCAGAAATGGATGTATCCAGACGTTTCTGGATACATCCATTTCTGCGACAAGTAATTCCGAACGGAGGGAGTACATGTCAGCCATTCGATCAAGGTCGAAGTTGAGAGGGTCGAGAGCCAAGGGGTGGTGCAAGACGGCTACTGCTCTACTACTGTAGACATGTGGTTCATGGAGCCATGGGCCTAGTGTACGATATGAGCAGGTTACTCTTTTGAGCCAAGGGGTGGTGCAATGCAAGACGGCTACTGCTCACAGTATATTCAGTTTCTCGGTTCTTTATCTTTGTTTTCGAATTTTAATTTACCTATTCTAGCTACCCCTTCGTAGTCAGTATGTGGCTATTGATGCTCTCTATAGATCACAGGTTTGAAAATAGATATCAATAAAGGACAACTCTCATTTTGTCGAGCTTTTGCCTTTACATCCTCCCTTATGGTGCTATAAAGGCCTTAAGTTTTCTGTGATACTCACTGATATTCAGGGAACACCTACTGTATTATATATACTTGATAAAAAGGGCAGGAGGATGGATTTCCGTCAGGTAGAGCATAATTCTTGAAAACAATGTTATTTTTCTCTGTTCTATCAAAAATAGGGTAACTTATATACTTAGAAGTGCTAAGTAAAGAACAACTCTCGAGTAGGGCATTTTGGAGACCAAGCTCCATGGAGCCCTTTATTTTGAAAAATTCAAAATTCATAAATTTTGGTTCCAAAAAATTCTGAAAAAAAATACACATGTATGCAAGGATGTAAAATGCATGTGTGAAAAATTTCAGGATGAAATACCTTGAATTGTGAGCTGCAAAAAAAAAATCATGGACTTTAAAGATGAACAGTACATATGCTAAAAAGCCTCAAATTTGTCTTTTTTGTGTAGCTCATGTTTTAATGTATTTCGACCTAAAAATTTGCACACATGTACATTATGTATCTAGGTATATGTGTATTTATTTTCAGAATTTTTTAAAACTGAAAAGTTTGAATTTTAAAGTTTTCAAATAAAGGCCTCCATGGAGCTCGGTCTCCGTTTGGCATTTCGAAAACTCTCTCATTTCTATGCTTGTGAGAACCGGTTTTGCATTATCTCGGCTTTTGTGATTGTAGCTCCAAATGCTTATACTGTTTCATGTGTTATTTTAACTGGTACGTTGACTTAATGATTAAGCTGCTCTAATAACTAAGAATCTCAAGTTTAAAAAGATTAATAAGCTAAATGATAATTCAGATTGGTGCTTCAGTTTTGTATTTTAAGTGAAGGTGTCCTGTTGCATCAAATTACACTAAGTAATTGCCCATGATTAGCAAATGTCTTTTTTTTTTGGAAAAGGAGGATAACCCTCGGCCTCTGCATCAAAGTGATGCATGCAGCCATATTATTAAAACAAGTACGCAAATAAGGCTGTAGTGCAAGTCTGGCTCACAAACGGAGCAAAAGAAAATGAAATAAAAAGGTGCCACATCCGGCGAAAATAGTAACAGACCACGATGCATATACACCTAGCCTATTAGTAGCTCGCCATCCAAATCGGTTGAAGATAACCCGTGCTACCGTCTCCCATCGGTTGCACCCAGTATCTAAAAGCTCCCTGGAATCCGCATGGGTGAGTAACGACCACGTACGGATCAAAGCAGTAGCTCTTTAAATAACCTGCAAAAACTTGATAAAGTTTTTCCGGTTAAAGATCATGTCGTTCCTAGTGTTCCATATAGCCCATAATAATGCGGATACTCCTATCCGAATATGTCTCGCTATGTTTGAATCCACTCCGTTTAGCCACGTTCCAAATAACGTGTTCATGCAAATTGGAGGGTGAACGTTAAAGGCTATATGAATCGTGCGCCACAATAATTTTGTCAATGGGCAATCGAGAAAGAGGTATTGAATAGATTCATCCTGGTCGCAATAACAACAACGAGAGCTACCAACCCAGTTTTGTTTAATTAAATTATCTTTCATCAAGATCACTCCCTTGTGGACAAACCACATGAAGATTTTAATTCTTAGCGGCACTTTAACCTTGCATATGTGAAGTGATCTCGGAATTGGCCCAGTATCAATTACATCCATATACATAGACTTCATAGAGAAACTACCATTCGTTGATAATTTCCAAAAAATGGTATCTGCCTGGTCAGAGAGTTAAAGTGCCATCAATCTACGGACCAAGTGTAACCAAGAAGTCCACCGTTTCCCCACCAAAGACCTCCTGAATTGGATATTAAGGGGGACCGAATGCAATATTGTAGCAACATAATCTTCCTTACGTTGTACAATATGATATAGCGTGGGATATTGCATGGCTAAGGGTGTCTCCCCTAACCATGTATCTTCCCAGAATATGGTCGAAAGACCATTACCAACAATGAATTTAACCCTCTGAAAAAAGGAGACTTTCATCTTCATCAGCCCTTTCTAGAAAGGTGAGTCATTAGGTCTCGCAGTGACCTGGGCTAGAGTCTTAGATTGAAGGTATTTATTACGTAAAATTTGAATCCACGTACCCTCGGTCTCGGTGGTCAGACGGAAAAGCCATTTGGAGAGAAGGCATTTATTTTTAACTTCTAAATTTTTGATCCCAAGCCCTCCTTGATCTTTGGGCCTACAAATAATATCCCATCTGGCCAACCTATATTTTCTTCTTATCCTCATCAGATTGCCAAAAAAAGCGAGATCGATAGAAGTCTAATCTTTTCCGTACCCGTACAGGTACCACAAAGAAAGATAGGAGGAACATCGGCAAACTCGTCAGCACCGAGTTTATTAGTACAAGGCGACCTCCATAGGACATAAGCTTACCCTTCCAGCAGCTTAGCCTTTTTTCGAAGCGATCTTCAATGCACTTTCACTCCTTATTAGTCAGCCGGCAGTGATGAATGGGAATCCCTAGGTAGCTAAACGGTAGTGAACCCATTTCATAGCCGAACAGTTGTTTGTATGCGTCTTGTTCCTCTTTGGCTCTCCCAAAGCAGACCAATTCTCTTTTGTTAAAGTTGATCTTAAGGCCCGACAGCTGTTCAAAAAGACAAAGAACTAACTTCATATTCCTAGCTTTAGCAATATCATGTTCCATGAAAAGAATCGTGTCATCTGCGTATTGTAATATGGACACTCCCCCATCCACAAGATGCAGGACTAGCCCATTGACTTGGTCATTTTCTTTAGCCCGACTAATAAGGACCGCCAACATATCCGCTACTATGTTGAACAGGACTGGAGACATCGAGTCACCCTACCGTAATCCTTTATGCGTCTGTAAATAATGACATGTGTCATCATTTACCTTAATCCCAACACTACCTTTCTGAATAAAGGAATCCACCTGTTTCCTCCAAGCTTCATTGAACCCCTTCATCTGTAAGGCTTGTTGGAGAAAGGGCCATTTGACCTTGTCATACGCCTTCTCAAAATTCACTTTGAAGATAACCCCATCTAGTTTCTTCGAATGGATTTCATGAAGAGTTTCATGTAGGACCACAACCCCTTCTAGGATGTTTCGCCCAGGCATGAAAGCAGTATGTGTTGGTTGTACAACAGAATGAGCAATCTGAGTGAGCCTATTCGTGCCAACCTTAGTAAAAAATTTGAAGCTTACATTAAGCAGACATATCGGCCTGAACTGCTCAATGCGCACAGCCTCCTCTTCCTTTGGCAAAAATGTGATTGTTCCAAAGTTTAAATGGAAAAGCTGCAGATGACCATTAAATAAGTCGTGGAACATAGGCATAAGGTCTCCCTTAATGATATGCCAGCACTTCTTATAAAATTCTGCCGGAAACCCATCCGGTCCCGGAGCTTTATGGTGCTTCATCTGAAAACCCATCTGCTCAATGTCTTTTGGTGTGTACATTTTAACCCAATCTTCCTATTCTTTCAGGTACAGTAGCTTGACAAAATGATAAGTTAATGTGTTCCTTAATTGACATTGATTTCTAGTTGAGTTTACTCTGTTCCCATAAGGACTCATGGATTTTGGCTGGAGAGTCAGCGACCAATGCTCTCTATACACCACAGGTTCGAGAATGCATGTCACCAATGGACAACTCTCATTTGGTTCAGCTTTTGCATTTACGTACTCCCTTGGTTTGCTATAAAGGCCTCAAGTTTACTCAGATATTGATAGTCGCATATAAAAACACATGTTTGCTATCATTGGTGAAAAAATAGGCAGAACAATGGATTTTCATAAAATAGAGGAACCTGGGTTTCGCCCCAAATTCTATATGATAACTTAGAACCCCTGTATCTATATTTGGGGAGTTAATTGCAAGGAAGTACCACACTTGGGGCAGCTGTAATGGATCAGTACCACTATTCAGAATTTTTGCAAGTCAGTACCAAGATTGAGGCTAATCGTTGCAAAACGGGCTAAGCGCCGTATAACACTGTATTGACGCTGTATCTGACAACCCGGCCCCACCTGTCAGGTGACAAGCTGGCGAACCGGCGCGCCGCTCGACTAACTAGGACCGGCCCGGCTCGATCGGTCTATACGCCTAGTCGAACCCAACTCCCCTCGAACCCAACTCAGTCACTCCCCTCGAACCCTAGCGCTCGCCCCACTCGAGCTCTCACCCTCCGATTCGCCGCCGACCGCCGCGCAGTCCCCCGCCTCCACCGCGCCATGGTGCACGAGGATGAGAGCAGCGACGACTACTCCAGCCTGCAGTACATGAACTCCTCCGACGACAACGGCATGCTGTACCGGGTGAGTGGTGTAGCTAGGGTTAGCGTTAGGGTTTCTGCTTTGGTGATTTGATCTTTGATTTGGGGGTTTTGGTTCATTTTGCTCCTGTAGATCCCTGCCAGCATTGAAGACGAAGACTACATGGGCATTGAGACTGGAACCATTGTTCCCTGTGAGCACCATGGGCCGCCATGTGAGAGGCGTGTAGCCTTTGAGGGATTTGAGACGGGTAGGAGGTTCTTAGCCTGTCCTCTTAAAGTAAGATTCTGCAATTTCTATGTTCTTTGTATTAAAATGAGTTGTTAGTAGCCCCACAGTATTAAAAATGGTAGTAGTTTGGTCCAAGTAAGATTCTGTTCTTGTGATTGCCATTCTTTAGCCAATTAGTAGTACTGATGCACTGATGCTGATCATTGGAGTAGGCATGTGTTAATTTTATATGTGGCCAGGAGCTTAGTTTCCAGTGCACATCATTGTTTAATAGGACAGCTATGTGATTGTTTAGTGCTTTATAGTTGTTGTACTTTTTGTAATGATTAAATAAATTGGCTATGAGATTGGGTTGCAGTGCACATGATGTGTTGTTCTTTAGGTCATTGATAATTGTAGTATTTGATTGAAATTCAGTTAGTTAGTTCTGTTGTTCTTTAGTTCTTTACTTAAAATCATATTCTTAAATTGTAATATTTAGTGTAGATGTGATGTTCTTTAAAATCATATTCTTTAACAAATATAGGTGCTGAATATATTGCAGGAAGGTCAGAACTGTGGTTATGTTCAATGTGTTGACCCAGAGTGGCCTCCTACAATGCAGAATGCATAGTCGAAGCTATGAGAAATGTATCAAGACAGCAGGAGTGATAGGAGGAAGGATAACCTGGAGAGTTCACTCACTATTCACCATTTGACAGAAGAAAAAAATAAACCGGAGGCCAACTATGACAAATTAGTTGAAGATGTTCATCAACTTTTGAATGCCCAAGAGGATAGGGTGCTGGATTTCAGATATTTGCAGTCTAAGATGGAGAGTGCAGAGGAGAGGAAAGCTGAGGTGACCAACTCAGTTGTCTCAGATATGAAGACAAAGATGGAGAAGAAAGAGGCAGAGATCTTCAAGCCGCAAGAGAAGTATGCAGTCCTTATGAACCTGACAAAAGCTCAAGGCACTGTCATCAGGAACCTGAAGTTCAACCATTTGAAAGAGAAGGAAGTGCTTAGTGCAGCCATGAGGAACTTGCAGTTCCAGGTTGATGAACTCACTAAGTCTCAGGAAAAGCTCACCCAAGATAATCTCAAGCTGAAGCAGGTTGATGAACTCACTAAGTCTCGGGAAAAGCTCACCCAAGATAATCTCAAGCTGAAGCAGGTTGGTGAACTCACTAAGTCTCAGGAAAAGCTCACCCAAGAGAATCTCCAGCTGAAGGATCACATTGGTGATCTGAAGAAGGGACATGATAAGCTCATCCAAGAGAATCTCCAGCTGAAGGATCACATGGGTGATCTGAAAAAGGGACATGACAAGCTCACTAAAGATAGGGTGTAACACCCCTATGTACTAGCCACTGTGATCAACTACTAATAATGCCAAGTTATCTTCACTTGCAGTGCCTAGCCACTTTGGTTAAATATTCGATTCAAATTCTATTCTGAAAATCAACTCAAATTCAAAAGTAAAATATGAAGTTGCTCAAAACTTGTGGGAAAAATGTTCACCTTATAGCAAATAATCTAAAACTATTTTCTGTTAAGGAACACAACATCATCATCAAGTCTAGATGGGCCTAAAGTATTTTATCAAAGCCAAAACAGCATTTAAATGCCCTATTCATTTTTGAATAAATTCAAATGGTTTCCAAAAATGCCCAAACTTTTTGTGGCAGTGTTGGATATTACAATGCATCAGTGAGGGAGAGTTTCACATTTTTGCAAGTTCATTTGGATGCTCAAAATAATCCAAAACTATCTCAGATAAAAGAAAAACCAAAAACAGAAACTAGAAAATAAAAAGAGGCACTGTGCACTGTGCTTAAGTGCACTGTGCACTGTGCTTAAGTGCACAGTGCCCCGGCTCCGGCCCACCAGGCCCGCCTTCTCCCTCCTTCCCTCTCTCTCTATCGCGTTGTCGCCGCGCCAGTGGCCTCGCCGGCGCGCGCCGGCCAAAAGCCGACACCGCGACGCCACCGACGCGGGCAGGGATAAGGCCGAAGCCAGAGCGTCCCCCTGGTCTCCTCCGTCACTCTCCCCCTCTTCCCTCGCTCTCTCCTCTTCGTTCCCCAACGCATCCGAGCGCCACCGCCGCCTCTGCTCCGTCGATCCCACGCTCCCCGACGACCTCGAGCCCCAGCGAGGTGTCAAGGAGCTTCGCCGCCCTCCACTGCGTCGACTGAGCCGAGTCCCTGGAGACGACGAGCTCGGCATCGAGCGGATCGAGCTCGTCTTCTTCTTCCTCGTCGCCGGTGACCACTGCCGTCTCCGTCATCCACTTCTGCTACAAAGCAGTCGAGGGCCTTTCTTGACCGCACGGTGAGCCACAGCTCCCCCCACCCTCTTTCCCCACTCCAGCTCGCCCGTAGCCGCCGATCCACGTGAGCCCGAGCCCGTCGTCGCGGAGCTCATCGTCGATGAGGCTCCGGTGACCAAATGGTCACGGGCTTTTGTTAGTTATCTTCACCGCGCCGCGTAGAGCACGCCCATCCTTTCATTTCGCCCGTTAGTTCATCGTGCTGCTGTTGCCGTAGCTCGCCCGAGCTTCTCACCGCCGGCGACGACGCAGCGCCCGTTTCCGGCCATCTCAGGCACGACCACCGCCACCATTCGATGCGGCCGAGCTCAGGCTTTCGATTGAGCCTAGCCGCGCCTCCTCCCGTGCCCCATAGATGAATCCCGACGCTGTCTCAAGCCACGCCGCCGCGTTTTGCCTCGCCGGCCGCCGATGTGGCTGGACGGGGCCACCCCCTGGGTCGCTGGCAAGTGGGCCTAGGGGCCTCGGTTGACCAGTTGACCTGGTCAACTGTGGTGACGAGGCAGCCCCAGTCACTGACATGCGGGCCCCACCACGTAATTTAATTAACTAAAATGTTTTTATAATTAAAACTAATTAGTTAAACTAATAAGCCACTGACATGTGGGGCCCAGCTGATAATTAACCCTGTTTAGTTAAAATAAATCCATGTTAACCTCTCTGAGTATGACATGTGGGGCCCACTGGTCAGTTTGACCAGTTAGCGTCTCTGTTGAGTGCTGACGTCATCCCCACGCAATGCTGATGTCATAATTCCTTTTCTGTTAATAAAAATAATTTCAGAAACTGTCTAAATCTTTATAAATTCATAACTAATAAACCGTAGCTCAGATCGCAAAACTTTCTACATGAAAGTTGCTCAGAACGACGAGACGAATCTGATCGTGTTGTCTGTTTCCATGTCGGAACCCCCTACGTAGGAGAAACCGTAACTTTTAGCCCGATTCCGCCATATGAATATTGCATATACACCGGTTAATAAATCCAACTTAAATCCAAAAATAACTAAAATAACTTAGACAAAACTTTAGGCAACCCTGCACTGCATCCTAGGCATAGCATGCTCGGTGTTGCATATTTGCTATGTATTTATTTGTTTCCTCCCCCTCTTCTCTCTCGTTAGACCCCGACGTCGACGTAGCTCCCGAGACCAATGCAGCTTCGGAGGTCGACTACGCCCCTGACGACCAGACCCTTGCCACAGAGCTTCCAGGCAAGCACCCCCCTTTTGAGCATTCTGATATCGCCTATTCTCTTCTCTCTTATGCTTGCATTAGAAGTTACTGCTGCTGTTGTTATCATATTTCTGCTGCATAGCCTGTTTATTGTAACCTGCTGTTGCTACCTACCTGCTTATCCTAAACTGTTTAGTATAGGTTGGGTAGAGACCCATCAGAGACCCCACTTATCCCGACTGCCCCGCTGGATTAACAGAAGACCCGATCAACGGGATCGAAGACCAGGCCCCGGCACCGCACATCACTTTCCCCTTAGTTGCTCGACACTACTAGGTTACAATCGAGTGCCGAGGGTGATACCTCGTCAGCACTTCTGATGATTGTAACACCCCCGTGTAATAAGCACTGTGACATAATGATAATCATGCCAAGTCATCTTCATTTGCAATGCTTAATCACAGTGGTTCTATCTTTCAATTCAAATTTCTCTCTGACAAACAATTCAAATTGTAAGTGCAAAATAGAGTTGCACAAAAGTTTGCTGGAAAAATGTTCATCATCTTGCAAATAATCCAAAACAATTACATGTTAAGCAACACAACCTCACTCTTGAACAAAGATGAGCATTAGTCATTATAAGAGCACCATTTCAGCATTTTAAATACTATTCTATTTTTGGAAAATTCAAACGAGTACCAAAAATTCCCAAACTTTTTGTGGCACTGTCTAAAAACACTAGGGAATTAATGGGACACTTTCCACACTTTTCCTAAGTGCTTGGGATGCCCAATTAATCTCTTTTCTCTCTCTGTTTAATAGTTAAAAAGAAAAACAGAAAAAGAAAAAGGCCAGAAGGCCACTTACCTGGCGCTGGGCCACGAGGCCCAGCCCAACTCACCTGCTTCCCCCCTGTGTCATCGTCCCCGTGGATGAGCGCGCTCGCCGGTCGCTCGTCGACACGGCGCCACTACAGCGCCACCGAGGGGATAAGAGGGAGCCCCTCGGCCTCCCCTTCATCTCTATCCACTCTCCCTCTCTCTCCGTTACTCTCTCCTTCTCCCATGAGCTCGCCCATTCCCCTCTCTCTGTCCCGAACGGGGTCGCCGACGTCCTCGCTCGTCCACCGTGGCCACCGGCGCCCGTTCCTCTCTCCGAGGTGTCTAGGAGGTCCGCGGTGTGCAGCTTCTTCCTCCGTGCCACCGGATCGAGCCCGGGGAGCGCCACCGTCGTCGCTCGCGTCTTCTTCCCCAACTGCGGCCACCGCTACGCCGTCGTTCGATCCGCCCCGATTCTGCGCTCCTAAGCTACCAGCGGCCACCGTGCGCCCCACCGTGAGCATTCATCCCTCTTCCCTTCCTCTGGTTGCCCGCGTTTCTACCGTAGCTCCCTGTCTTCGCCGCGCCGCCGTTGCCGTGCTCGGGCTCCACTGTAGAGCTTGCCGTCGACGTTGTGGTCCGTGCCATTGCCACGCAAGCATGCCATCATGCTCAGGGAGGCCTCTTGGTGCTCCCTGTAGGTTTACTTCGCGCACAAACATGCCGGAGCGATGAATGCACCGATTCCTGATTCCGGCCGCCGCTAGTACCTCACCGTCCGGCCAACTCCGGTCGCCCCAGGCCGCGCCAGTAGGCTAGATGGACGCGGCTCGAAGTGCCGGTCCTAGCGTGACCAACCGCGCGCAAAATGGCTAACCATAGCGTGATTCCGAGCTTCGCCGGGGCTCGGCCGCCGCGAGGAGCTTGCCGGAGCAGCTCCGGCGCCGGTGTCTGACGTGTCACCGCGTGGGGCCCGCTCAGAGTCACTACCAGTGGGCCCCCATGCCTCAGCTGACCACGTTGACTCCGGTCAGTGCGTGCACTGTTCACCATTGACCCTGATAGGTGGGTCCCCCACGTCAGCAGCATAATTAGTGACTAATTACACTTAGCCTAATTACCCACTAATTAGCTCAGTCACTGACAATAGGACCCACCCTCTAATTAATCTCTGTTAAATTTAAAACGCTGATTAACCCTGCTGGGACACTGACAGGTGGGGCCGGGCACTGTTCCAATGGATAAGCCCTGCTGAGTCAGCTGCTGACTCAGCAGGCTGGCCCCACTGGTCAGCCTGTGTGAGCTGGCCGTGGACTGGTCTGTTGACCCAGTCAATGGGCCCACTGGTCAGCCTCTGTGCTGGTTAGCTGGGTACAAAACTGGGTACACATAGCAATTTCTTCTACTGTTTAAATTCGAATTTAGTAATTAGATTAATTCCAGAAAATGATTTAAACTTCGGAAAATCATAGAAAAATAACCGTAGCTCGGATCGAAAAACTTTGTGCATGAAAGTTGATCAGAACGACGAGACGAAGCTGACCGTGCTGACTGTTTTCATGACAGGACCCTCTACAGAGGTGAACCCGCTACTTTTAACCTATTTCTGGTAGATGAATAGTGCACATATACCGGTTAATGATTCCAACTTAAATTCTAAAATAACTAATATGCCCTAGAGATGTTTTTAGGCAACCCTGCACTGCACGTTAGCATAGTAAGCTCTGTGTTACTTTGTCTGCCTTGTATTTATCTGTTTCCTCCCCCTCTTCTCTCTCGATAGAGCCCTGTACCGTCGCAGCTCCGGAGATCGACGACCCTTGACGACCTTGCCTTTGCCACCGAGCAACCAGGGAAGCCCCCCCCCCCCTTGAGCATCCCGATATCGCCCATTCTATTCTCTCCTGCTTGCATTAGATTTTGCTACTGTTACTGTTGGTGGAGTGTGGAAAACAGACGGGTTGAGGCGCATGAATTCTGGCAGAGTTATTGGAGCAGACGTTGCTGAGCATGTGAGTTGGGAATGAGCCAATACCCGGTCATAAACTGGCGGTTGAGTTCAAACTGTTGACGGTTGAGTTCGAACTGCTGCATCATTGCAGCAATATAGGGTGGAGGTGGAGGATCATCAGCCACCTGCCAAATCAACAGGGGCAGTTTAGCAAGAAAAACTGATGTGTAAGAGGTCATTCACGATGTAACATGAGTTATGAACAAGAAGGCATCAGGTGCATATTGGTAGTCATTAAAGACATACAGAACGATGCACGGAGTTGGACACAAACGGGGGTAGGAGTTCGGAAATGCACGCAACTAGACAAGCTAGGCGGCGCGCAGGCACGCGGTAAAGAAGTACACAACGAGACATAGCCAAGGCTACATCAACGTCGAGAAAAATTGTTGAAGTGAGGAATCTGCAAGTGACAACACAGGGTGCCCTCGATAAAAGGATCCTGTAAGCAGACCTTGCCCACAATCTTGAAGCAAGGGGGTAATTTCAGAACTCCGGGTGGATGTGATCACGAGAACCTAATGTGAAGTTAGTAAAATTTTAACCCGAAAGGAAGAGAGGTCAGAGTCCCAGAGTATGACGAGGAATAAAAGATCCTAATACCAACCAATTGGCAACGTGGGCCCGTAAGCCACACAAACCATGTTAGTAAAACAGTTTTCGGACCACTAGACTCAACTTCGGCCAAGGAGTTGGAAAAGGGGATTCCTAGAGGCAGTCGGGTCTGATACCAACCGTGATGCCTCGGCTTAATCGGGCACTAATCATACACGCAAATGCACACGATCAAGCCCAAGGACTCACTTGAAGATATCACAACAAAACTCTAAAACATAATTAAAGTCATACAAGCTTTATATTACAAGCCAGGGCCTGAGGGCTCGAATACATAAGCTTGCTTACAAGCGTCAGTGGAAGCATCAGATATCTGAGTACAGATATAAAAGATAAAACAGAGAGGCCTTAAGAAGGCGGGGTGTAAAACAAAACACTACGATCGAAAGGCGCAGCCCTCCTGCCTGGGACCCTCTGATCCTATCTGGTCGTCGGCCAGCTCGTAGAAGTAACACCCTCGAGGTGGTAGTTAGTAGTCGTCAGCGGGGCAGCTGTCTCAGGGGCTCCATCATATGGTCAGGACAAACTGATGGGGGAAAAAAGAAGCAAAGCAACCGTGAGTACTCCGAAGTACTCAGCAAGCAAGGATCTACAACATATGCAACATTATCAAAGGAAGGCTATTATGTGGACTGGGCTACAGAAATGCCAGAATAGAGAGGAAGCCTAGTCCTATCGAAGACTAGCATCTTCAGCGGTCTTGCAGCAACATAAGAGAGTAGATCAGCACAGTATAAAATAGTAGTGGTTGTGTCAAGTAACAGTCTCGCCAGAGATCCTTCATCGTATCCCTGCGAGAAGCGATCCGGAGCATCATATCCAGTTATATATAGTTCTAGTTGTATCGATCGGAATACAACTCCGAGTGTCCTTTACCGTAGGACCGACTATCGATAGTTTAGTTCTTCCGCAGGGGTGCACCAACTTACCCACCACGCTCGCTTAACTCCGGCCGGACACACTTTCGGGGTCGTGCCCGGCCTCGGCCTAACAGTACACCGCAGCCCTACCTACAGCTCAGCAGAGAGGTCCACGTCGGTCTACATCCTAAGTGCAATGGGGTCTTGGGCCATCGCCCCTCGCCCTCCGGGTCATTGCGTGCAGGGGAACCAGGCTCCACCACTACAGGATGGTGCCGGCCAGCCCGGCGCCAGGTTGAACTGGACGTCTGACAGAGCTTTCGGCTGATGCTACGATGCAGAGTGCCCATAACTCTTCCCACATGATGGTTAGTGCTATCCGGCCAGAGGCCGGCCCGGATCAAATAAACAAATCGTTAGTAGATTAGGGGCTTGCGGTAACAAGCAGAGACTCACGATAGATGTGACCCCATCGCCCCGTCTCGAGGAATTGTGGCAAGGGTAAGAATGCCGGCCACGCCTCGTATTGTCTCAGGGTAACCTCCAGGTCAACCCGACATCCCATCATTTGCGGGTACCCTCAGGGTCGACCCGCCTTTCCAAGTATCAGTGGTAAAGTCATAGTAATCATAGTAACCGTGTGTCTAACACCAAGGGGAACCCTGAGGAATCACCTCGATGGAATTCCACCTGATGTTATCGTTAAGGTGAACGAAAGAGGAATCACCCTCGAGGTCCACACTTGAGGTGTTGCACGACTTCGTCGTTATCGAGGGTGGTGTAGGAGGAATCACCCTCGCTGACCACGACCGATTAACTAACCTACAAGGTTATCATCAGAAGTGCTGACGAGGTATCCCTCGGCACTTGATAGTAACCCAGTAGTGTCGAGCAACTAAGGGGGAAGTGAGGTGCGGTGCCGGGGCCCGGTCTTCGATCCTGTTGCTCGGGTCTTCTGAGAATCCAGCGGGGCAGTTGAGACAAGTGGGGGGTCACTGATGGGGTTCTACCCAGTCTATTCTAAACAGTTTAGGATGAACAGGAAGGTATCAACAGCAGGTTACAATAAACAGGCTATGCAGTAGAAATAGGAT